>OU342950.1:41216142-41816142 GCA_910592335.1 Adalia bipunctata
ATAGTAATAGCAATAGTAAGAAATTCCACATCTCATTTATATCGTGATGAGGAATTTTGTACAGTTCAGACCAATCTAAATCCGCAAGTAGTATACTGAAAATTTGATGATTTCCATCATTGTAGAGTCTAATATATTTTTTATTAATCGATTTTTTTGAAGTTGTATCACTTTGAAAGCTGAATTTTAGCCCAGAGTGATCAGATAATGCTCTTCGACTATTGTAGTAACCCCCTTCACATTAGAAATAACATTGTCTATGCAAGTTGCGCTGTTAGAAGTTCTCCTGGTGGGTTGTTTAGTGGAAACGTTTAAATTGCAGGTTTCTTAGATGGAGAGAAACATCTTAGATTCATTTGAAACACACAATATGTCTATGTTGAAATCCCCAGAAATAATAAACCTCACATTCTCTGATAAACACTTATCAAGAAGAAGTATTAATTTTTCAAAAAAAACATCGAGTATACAAGCAGTATTCGGACGATATACACTAAGAATCGAATATTTTTCATCTGGAGTGTTCCATCCGACGTTACGGCCGTACCGATGATTCGGGAAGGTTCCAGACGGGCCCGGACTTAGCGAGAAACAATCGGCGTTATACATATAAGTAGCGCATCGACGGGAGACATTCATTCAGTTAGAGACGAGCGACCAGTGAAAATAAATAGTGCCGAATAAAGCAGTAGAAATAAATTGTACAGACTTTTGTTAGAATAAGTTCATTAGTTATTAATTATTAGTGTTATAAGTAGTGTAAATAAATAGTTTAATTGAACCCGGACGTTTTAATAACGAAGAAAACGTTACATTGGTGTCAGTGTGGGGTGGATCTGAATGCCGATAACCAGATCGCAAAAAGAAAAAATGGACCAGGCGAGTATGGAATTTTTCAAGCAAGCCTTTGAAAAACTCAGCTTGAAAATGGAAGAAAATTCTCAGGAAATGAGCTCCATGAGTTTAAAAATGGATAAAATGGAAAATAAGGTGGAAGAAAAA
Source organism: Adalia bipunctata (assembly GCA_910592335.1). Lineage (NCBI taxonomy): Eukaryota > Metazoa > Arthropoda > Insecta > Coleoptera > Coccinellidae > Adalia > Adalia bipunctata. The sequence goes on from OU342950.1 coordinate 41,217,145, forward strand.
ATGGATAAAATGGAAAATAAGGTGGAAGAAAAAATGGATAAAATGGAAAATAAGGCGGAAGAGAATTCCCGAGAAATGAGCTTGAAAATGGATGAAATGGAAAACAAGGTGGTGAGTCAAATTGCAAGTACATTGGATGAGAGAATGGAAGCTATCAAGGAAGTAATAATAGATGAAGTTAATGAAAAACTTGAAGAAGTCAACGGGAAATTTTATTCGATAAAGTTGATGAAAAATTCAACGAAGTAGTTGATAAGGTTGACGAAAAAATTGAAGAAGTAGTTGATGAGGTTAATGGAAAATTCGAAGTAATATCAGGAATAATTGAACAGCATGCAAAATTGATAGAGTCCCTGAAAACAACGTCGAATAGAAAAGAAACTCTAGCTTCACCATCCTACAGCTTCGTGAAACCAGAAAACAACATAGAAAGTGGTAAAATGAAGATCAAGCCACCTACATTTGATGGAAAAGTTCCTTGGTCCACATATCAAAAACAATTTGAAGCTGCTGCGTTGGCAAACAGTTGGAGCGACTACGAAAAAGCCACAGCATTAATAATAGCCCTACGAGGAGAGGCACTTAACATTCTGCAGACAATACCGGAGAGTCAACAAGCCTGTTATGAAGTTTTAACATCCAAACTTCAGATGAGATATGGCGATGTTCACCTACAGCAAGTTTATCATGCTCAAATAAGGAACCGGGTGCAGAAATCAGGAGAAAGCCTCCAGGAGTTCGAGGCCGATGTCGCCAGATTAGTGAGGCTGGCTTATCCATCAGCTCCAGAGAGCTTCCTCGAACTGCTATCAATCCAGACGTTTGTCGACGGGATCAAAGACAGCGAAACTCAACAAGCCTTGAGACTTGCACGCCCTAAGACCATTGATGATGCCTTGGCTCAAGCTCTAGAATTTGAGGCAGCGAAACAGGCGTCGCATAGAGGACAATTTCGTGTGAGACGAGTCCAAGAAATAGACCGACCTGTGGAGGAAATCATCCGAGAAGAGGTTAGCAAATTATTGAATGCTAAGGAAAAGGATGCTGTGTGCTGGTATTGCAACAAGAGTGGGCATTTTAAGAGAAATGGCCCAAGGATTGCAAAAAGAGACACAGCAGATAAACTAAAAAGGGTTGGTGATGAGGTGCATAAATCGACACAGGTTAAAAATGCCTCTGACGTGATAATCCGTAGAATCACGTCCGAAGATTTGACAAGAAGTCCTTGCCCCGATAATGGCAGCCACTGCTCTCGTGTGGAAGATAAGGCCAATTTGAGGCGGACCACTGTGTTCGAAGATGACTGGCTACCATCAGAAATTCGACGAGCACAGGAGGAGGATCCAGATCTGAGAGTAATCCTAAGTTGGAAGAAGAGTGGCAGACGACCTTCTTGGGAAGAAGTATCCAGACTGAGCCAAAATGTCAAGTCGTATTGGGCCCAATGGGAAACGTTGAAGATTGATGAAGGTCTTCTGAAACGTTGTTGGGAAAATGAAGATGGATCTCAGCAGAGGCTTCAGTTAATTGTGCCCAAGAGTAGGGCATTTTGGGATTACTAAGACTCTGGAGAAGGTAGGGCAGCGATTTCATTGGATCAATTGTAAGAAGGACGTTAAGGATTGGTGTAGAAAATGTAAAGTTTGTGCTGCGGCCAACGGACCCTACGATAAAGGAAAGGCACCAATGAAGCAATATAACGTCGGATCCCCCATGGAACGAGTAGCTATCGACATCGCAGGCCCTTTTCCAGAAACAGGCAATGGAAATAAGTACATTTTGGTAGCGATGGACTACTTTACCAAATGGGTGGAAGCGTACGGTATTCCTAACCAAGAGGCAAGCACAGTAGCTGACAAATTAGTGAAAGAGTTTTTCTGCAGATTTGGAATCCCCCTTGAGCTGCATTGTGATCAAGGCCGAAACTTCGAGTCGAAGTTATTCCAGGAAGTTTGCAAAACATTGGGGATACGTAAGACCAGAACTACACCTCTGCATCCTCAGTCAGACGGCATGGTGGAACGAATGAACCGGACTATGGGAAAACACTTGGCCAAAGTTGTCTCTGACCATCAAAGGGACTGGGATGAATACTTGCATTTATTCACGATGGCCTATAGATCTTCGGTTCAAGAATCTACCAAGGAGACTCCATCCAATATAATGTTTGGCCGAGAAATAAGATTACCTTGCGACCTCGAGTTTGGGTGTAAGCCTGGAGAAGATGTAGCTGGGGAGGACTACGTTAGTAATCTCAGAAGCAAGCTAGATTACATCCATGATAAGGTGCGTAATCAAATGCAGCAAGCAAGTGACCGGATGAAAATGCGCTATGACATCAAGGCCATTGAAGGTGGGTTTACCGCAGGAGATCTGGTATGGTTGTATAACCCACAAAGAAGAAAAGGTTTTTCACCGAAGCTGCAGAGACATTGGGAAGGACCGTACGAAGTTGTGAAGAGAATAAATGATGTAGTTTACCGAATACGGAAGCTCCCCAGAGGAAAACCGAAAGTCGTCCATTTCAACCGATTGGCTCCGTATGCGTCCACGCAGGATGAAGAAGAAGTACGTCTCGTCGAGGTTCCGGCAAGGGAAAGCTGCGAATTCCAGGAATTCATGAACACCTATGGGGGAGCACGCATTGCAAGGTTTGGCGTCACACAGGAAGTTCATCAGGACCTGTTCACAGTCCCCGAGGAATACTCGCTTGCTCATTGTGTAGCAGCCGATTTACGTATGAGTAAGGGAATAGCAAGAGTATTCAAAAACAAATTTGGTCGGCAAGAGGAACTAATGGGACAGCAGCCCAGAATCGGGAAATGTTTGAGATTGAAGTCTGGAGTTCGGTTTATTTACTATTTGGTTACCAAGCAGCACTCTTTCCAGAAGCCCACCTACCAGAACTTATGGACCTCGCTGCATGGCTTGAAAGAAGACCTTCAGCGTTCCGGCGTTAGGAAACTAGCAGTTCCCAAGCTTGGTTGTGGACTGGATCTACTGAATTGGAGGGTAGTACGAAGCATGCTTGAAGTAATTTTCCAGACGGCAGGTATACAGATCCTAGTATGCAGTTTCTACCCAAATCGTATCGAACTCCCCGGCAAAACCATAGAATGCTACTTCCATCAAAGGGGCCACTGTAACAAGGGTGCCGACTGCAGATTTCACCACGGTCCTCTGAAGAATCCATACGATCTGTTCTGGGACAGAACAGGCTTAAGGAGGGGACAGTGTGACGAGTGCGGCCCTGTGCATTCAAAGCGCTACGGGGCCGATCGAGAGGTTTCTGGAAACGCGTGGAGTGTTCCATCCGACGTTACGGCCGTACCGATGATTCGGGAAGGTTCCAGACGGGCCCGGACTTAGCGAGAAACAATCGGCGTTATACATATAAGTAGCGCATCGACGGGAGGCATTCATTCAGTTAGAGACGAGCGACCAGTGAAAATAAATAGTGCCGAATAAATCAGTAGAAATAAATTGTACAGACTTTTGTTAGAATAAGTTCATTAGTTATTAATTATTAGTGTTATAAGTAGTGTAAATAAATAGTTTAATTGAACCCGGACGTTTTAATAACGAAGAAAACGTTACAATACCATTCTTCACAAAAATTGCGCATCCACCATGATGGCCCTTAACTCGGCAGTACGAAGAAGCAAGGGTATAACCACTTAGAATGTAAAACATTAGCTCTTCTTCGGACTTTCAGTGTTCAGGCATATTATATCGATTAAATGCGCCGATAGCGCTAATTCCAATTTCAAGAAGGAAGTTCCAACTGACTGTATATTCTGACTTAATAAATGGATCGATGGTTTGTGCTTCAAAGTGCGTACTACTTTATTGGGGGAGCTGAGATTTGATTCTTTTGAAAAAAATTGTTGGAATTAAACTCTCTTAAAATGACACCACTTGGCCATGATTCGGATTTGGACAGTTCAGCAAATAAAGCGTCAGATTGAACACCGACACTAAAAGCAGAGTTTTTACCCTTTGTGGGAAGTTTATTCACTTCAAAATCACTCGTACCTGTGGTCTCCAGCAGAAAGTCCTTTATATCATCTACAGTCACATCTAGTCCATAAATTCTACCACCGTATAGCCATTTTCTTTTTAACGCTCCTTTAACTTTCGATCCTGGATTCACCTCTTTCGATCCTGTACATAGTGGCTTAGGATTTACTCAGTAGCGGATTAACCGGTACGCTTAGTACGCTGCAGCGTAGGGCCCCGAGGTCCATAGGGGCCCCGGCGATCGAATTAAATTTTTTTTTCTAGAATGGAAATTCAGTCGGTAAGTGTGAAAAAAAATGTCAGACTGTACTATATTTTATAAGAAGCTCAGAGGCAACCTGCGAATTATGAATTATTACATTCACACGAGACGCAATTGAATAACACCATCCGAGATTCAGCGTACTGTCCCTAATTATTAATTATCTTGTCTGCCTGCAATAAATTCCGTCAAGGGTGGCTGCCGAATTCCAATATTCACAATTACATCATAATTCGATAAATTTGTCGGCATTCCTCTAAAATCTAGGAATGTGCTACAGAACGGCCGACCAGATGTTGATTCGTTTAGGGTTGTAAAGTGAAAAACACTTGTGCAGAAGTTCTTAGGTCTGCATATTTTTTTCTCACATTCATTTCACAAGATTTGAAAAGTGTTGACAGTGACGGGCGAGTTTCGTGTAGGATTCAAATATTGTGAAAAACTGAGAAGTGTTGGTGAATTGAACTATTTCTGTTTGTGTTCGGACTATTAAATCCTTGTACTCTCATTGAACGATATAATTGATAAAGAAGGTGAGCTTCACAGTGCACTTTCATATGCTAGAAATAACATTCTTCCAATTTTTCGGCAATTCGGCATAAACATAATTCGAGCGATGATGAGGCAGACCAGTCAAATTCATTTTCGATATATGAAGGCATAATATGGGTTCAATACCTACCGGGAAAAGGAAATACAAAATACGATTTACAGAAATTATTTGATTCAACTTGTACCTACGTGTTTGTACGACGAAATGACAAACAAAACAAATGATTTCGTTTCAAAAATATGGATGTTATCAATTTAATTGTTGCACTTTTTTCTTGACTTCCGATCATCTCCGATAGACTCATTCACTAATAATATGTTCATATTTTACCATTCTTTAGTTGTATCAATTAGATAATAATTTTTCATATATTAGCTCATCGGTTCGGATTTCATACTTCGATAGAGCGAAGTCAATGAATTTCTGTGTTAGTCCCCACAGAATATAAAATAAAATTTAACATTTTCTTATCATTACAGTTGCTAGTTGCATATGAAATATTGACGTGACACCATATGTCTGACAGACGTTATATGAGCGGCTACCAAAAACGAAAGCTCAAGGAAAGTAAAGAGCAGAGTAAAGCTAAGCATCCAAAATTGACAGATTTTCTTGCTCATTGTTCAAACTATCATTGATAAAAATAAATACAGAACTGTTATTACAGAAAATAGACTAAAGTTTTTAGGAATACTTTCTATCGAAAGTGATATAACGAGCAGTCTCGATTATGATTCTGCATTAAAAGAATTTGCTGATATTAAAATAAGAAAGAATCAATTTTTCAAGTGGAATTTTATGTTGTAGGTAACTGATTTACATCTTTACGATACTTGTATCTTTTGTGATGATTTTATTTATTCCTTAATTTCGATGCCGCAATAAAAAATTTGCAGATATGATATTTTAGAGATATTTTGTACTTGGATTTTGGTGATAATTTTCCCTAGATTTTTATTCATCTTTTATATTTTGGTGTGATATACATACCTTGTATTTTATTGATTACCTTAATGTTTTGTTTTTAAAGAAGTGAGTTTTAATAAAAAAATTCTTTTGAAAAAAATCGAAAATGTTTCAGAGGGGGCCCCAAAAGTTTTGAAGCGTAGGGCCCCTGAAGTCGTAAATCCACCACTCGATTTACTCGTCTTTTCTTCACAATGGTGGCCCATGGAATTTCTTCGTTAATTGATTCTACATTATTCAAGTATCTTACTTGGTTTGTGCTTTTTGGTTGTTCGGAATTGTGTATGTATGTGTGTTGTATTTTCTTTTCGAATGTCGATTTTTTTGCTTTATTTTTGTTGTTTTCCAGATTTCCGGTTGTTAGACCGGCTGATGAATCATTTTTTCCTCTGTGATCATCAGCTCCAGTTTCCGTAGAACTTTTATTCAACGGTACACGAACCGGTAAAGATGATGATTCATCCGGGAGATTCCGATCCGTATTATTTATCGATGTGATGTTCGCATATGACATGGGAACATGGTGCTTATCATTTTTCATTGAACGTATTTCTTCAGTTAGTTCTTTTGTTTGTTTATTTTGAGACATTATGATATCTTTCAAAATATCAATCTCTTTTCGAAAAATGCCACCTACTTCCATGACAATTTCTTCTTTCAAAATCAATAAATTCCCTGGTGAATGGTAGTCCGTTGTTTGGGTATTCCGATGTACGAATTTGGATGCATTTTCTTCTGAGTGAAGGCAAATATCGCATTTCCATTCAAAGGCACCATTCGCCCGTACTTTACTGAATTCTTCTACACTCATGTTGATACATTTTATGTGATAACTGTTATCACATACTTTACAGTTTTCTTAAAGAATATTTACACTACAAATTGCCCTTTCCACTCTCACCCCAAAATCATGACATGCGCTCTTACGAATAACCGATACGGGCGCGAATATACGATTCGGGTATTCCCGTCTGACTGGCGCGTTTGTGAACGATGTATATTTGACTCAGTATGCAGCAGTGGTCCGAAATTCCACGTGCTGTGATAATAGCAACGTAGGGTTTTAACGTGGAGGACAAATGCAGGAAGTGCGGCGCAGTTGGCGAATCTATTGAACATATAATTGCCGGCTGTCGAGTTCTTGCCGACAACGCATATCTGGGCCGACACGACCAAGTGGCAGAAATTGTTCAACAGCAGTTAGCTCTTCGGCATGGTTTTTTGGATACTTGTCCACCATATTATAAGTATCAACCTGCAGCAGTGTTGGAAACGGACGCAGCGGTTCTCTATTGGGACAGACCCATAACAACGGATAGAACAGTGGACTACAATAGACCGGACCTTGTGTTCATTGAGAAGAATCAGAAGTATGGGGTGATAATTGATGTGGCAGTACCATTGACTCATAACATCGGAAAAACGGAGTCCGAAAAAATAACGAAGTACGAGAACTTGGCAATAGAACTGAAGAATATGTGGCAATTGTCGAAAGTCACTATAATACCATTGTTGATTTCGGCTGAGGGAGTCATGTCAAAATCATTCAAAAGAAATCTTCAAAAGATCGAATTATCCCAGAGGATCGCGGGATATGCACAGCAGGCTGTAGCTTTGCAAACCTGTCACATCGTGCGGAGATTCCTGAACTAGTGGGAGGAACTGAAATGTTTTTTCACTGGTTCATAGAAGAAATACCAGCTCAAGCTGAGACCCGTAGACCGATGATGAATGATAATAATAACTTTTATTCTCCAAAAAAGACTACATATACATTGTACTGGAGTGATCAATAATAAAACATCTATCAAAATGGTCACACAAAGATTAAAAAAAACGGAAGAAAATCAGAAAAAATCAGCTATTATACAGGGTGTTTCACCATAAACTGGACAACATACAGGGTGAGTCTTTGACTTGTACATATATTTTAACTGTAGATTCCCCTCATCAAACGAAAAACTTTTTTCCCATACCATTTTTCAAAATTCGGTTTCGTTTGGAAGATACAGGGTGTCGAAAATCCACGAAAAAAACACTTTCCTGTTCATATCTCCGGAACCGTTATTTCAAATGAACTGAATTTTGGTCCATTGGTTACTCTATTCATGGTGCATATTCCTCAATCGAAACTTATTCAATATCTCTCCTAGTTTGAAAGTTACAGGGTGGTCGACTCATAAATTCATGCAAAAACACTATCAAATCACTTGAAAAGGATAAACGGTTCATATTTTCGAAAGAATCAACCATTTTAGAGAATAAAAGTATTCCTATATTTTTTCAATAAAACGCGTCGTTTTCGAGTTATTCCTAAATGTATACGAAGAAATTTGAGGAAAAAATCATGAATTTCATAAAAAATCTAAATGCTTTCCTGGATTAAATATCATCGAATATTGTTTCTTCTCTGGTCTCTTAACAAATTAACAATGTTGTCAATGTTTATCAACTGAATTCCGAGAAGCATGAAATTACAAAGTTTATAAGAAGTTTCTATTGAAAATTTATTGATACCCGTCCTTCAGGAAAATCTATCTTCTTAACAATATCCTCTTGGAATTTTTAATCGACCCTACACTGTTTTCACATCACCTGTTTGCTTTATTCTCTGCAAACTTCAAGTAAATAAATAAATAATAAAACGAATCCATGTAGAAAGGTTATCGCGGCGTCGTTCATTGTAATCACAGACTGTACTGTGGAGACACAGAAGAACGTCTTGTCTTGTCTTGCGTGGCGGCTACATCGCACTCGCAGCCGGCAGCGCACTTAAATTTAGATCGTAGCGCTGTATCGGCGAGAATCAGAACTACTCGTTTGGCATTTCCAAATAGCAATGCGTAGAAGCCTCTGTGATAGTTCTTCCGTTAACGATAGGGGACGTTCTGCTTTCTTGAGTTCGCCTATACCATTGTTGAAGAGTAAATCGTCAATCTGGCATCGTCTTCTCTAGAATTCTATGATATATCATCACAGAGGAATGGATTAGGTTAGGTCATTGACCTCGAATCATATGACTTTGATTAATGGAGTTAGGATAGGTTAGTGAGAAACTGATTTTATAAGATAGTTTCAGGGTATCGAGGCAAATATGAACAAATTATTAGTGTTTACAGACTAATCTTCAGGAAAATCGAAGAAGGAACTTATTTTGGTGTGAGAAATATGGCATTTCAATTGCAGAAATTATGGAACAAAACTTAGCGTTTTTGCTAGGAAATATCGTGTTTGTAACATTCTTATTCAAATAAGGTTAGTGCTTGAGTATTTTCTAAATGTATCACCCAGAATATCTGATAATCACATCAATTTCAATTGAAAAATATGAACTTTGAGGTGTTTGCAGAGAATTGTTCCAGGAGCGTATTCAGCCCAACTTTTTTTTTCAAATGGCTATATCTCTTTAACAGAGCCGAATTCGGAAAAATGGAAAATGAAAAAAAGACTTCTTTAGGCCTCAAGAATCTACAGTTAAAATATATGTACAAAAAAAAAAACGATGACATCACATTCCTGTAAGTGAACTCACGCAACCTCAGACGCTCGCCCACAGGTTTCGACACATATCTAACCCGGTACATTCAGGAACGTGAAGGGGGACATACACAAAGGGTCAACATTCGCAAACAAGAATTGAAGAGAAACGATAAAACATTACGAGATATCATTATTGTCGTTATCATCCATTTTTGATTAATAATAAAACGAGTATCGGGAATCAGACAAATTTTTGATTCTGATACTCGTTCTATTATTACGAGATATAACACAAATACACAATACAAAACATAGTCCGTTACATATATACCGAATCTTTTCAACCCTTTTGAATATTCAAAGCCAACACTTGTCAATTTTATGTAATTGTTCATCGGTGAAGTATCAAAGTACCATCTCGTATTTCATACAAAATGGCATTTTTTGTGAGATCCAGAACATCTACGGGTTAACAGCTAGATAACATTTGAAATCTTGGTCTTTTCTAAAGAAAAAGTCTTGTAGAAGCAGGATGTTGACCCCAAGACATATACAGCAGAATTTTGGTTCCGTCTACTCGATGCTTATCTCTGATCACCCTTATAGGAGACAGGTTGATGAGGCTGTGACTGCATTTCAGCGTGAATGTTTGAACTTGGAAATTAGAATTACATTTTGGAAATTGAATAAGATTTACCATAAGATTACACAGGTCACTGATAAGTTGTCTTCCCTAGTTCCACATATGGTTCTGCAAAACTTCATAAATATGCAGATTCCATATTTAGATCAACTTGGTAGAAGATTGGGAGTGTCACTTAAAGGTAGCATCCGGATCTAGGCAGTCGCGACCCGGCAGCCGCTTCCCGGCAGCCACGACCGTGGTCGCCTTGCACCGCTCAAACGGAATTGCATGCAACGCTTTCCGATACAAGCGACCGTGCAGCGCGGCCGGAAGGCTTGGCCACTGCGCGACTTTGGCAGCGCCGTCGAGCCGCTCTGGAAGCAATATAGTCCCCACTCATCTTGATTGTTCTTGTGTATAGAATGGCAGCGTTTACCGATGAAAATGACATCGCTTTAAGATTCTCGACTCAAAACTTATAAAGATAATGTTATTCGAGATAATATGTGGGAGGTATTGGAAAAAAAAAATCAATAGAACGCTTTCGTTGTTCAAATTGTAAGACATAGTTAAAATCAATTAATTGAAGTTGATTCATGAAAATTTTGCTATTCAAAACAGGACCGAAATGCACAATTGTTCGCACTGGTTTCTTGCTGACACTGTGGCAGTCGCCGCCGGGTCGCTGGTATCCGTAAGCTTGTGGCAGCGCCGCCCAGCAGTAGCAATGGGTCGCGGCAGTCGGCCGCGGCTGTCGGGTCGCGACTGCCTAGATCCGAATGCTACCTTCCGGCGGGGACTGCCACAGTGTCACGTGCAGTAGTAGCAAGAAACCAGTGCGAATAGTTGTGCATTTCGGTCCGGTTTTGAAAAGCGAAATTTTCACGAATCTTCAATTGATTTTAACTATGTCTGACAATTTAAACGAACGAAAGCGAGAACTCGTGGAGCGGCTAATACAAGACGAAGAAGAGGATGATGAAATGATGTTGTTACTTACATCAAAGATGAATGAAATCGATTCATTATACACATCCAAAGTGAACGAGGGCAGATATCAAATCCTAATAAAACGGCCCTTAAATTTAAAGGAACAAAAATTCCGGCGAAACTGCAGGCTAAATAAAACAAAATTTGAATTTGTACTTAGTTCAATCAAAAAAGATTTCCAATATGCTCCCATTCATTATCACGAATAACATAATCTTTATAAGTTTTGAGTCGAGAATCGTAAAGCGATGGATTTCGGGATATTAGTTCTACTAGGAACTCGTTATTTTCATCGGTAAACGGTGCCATTCTACAGGGTCTGTCACGAGGAACCTCACCCATATATTTATACGGGAAACTACTAAACGTATTTTCATGAAATTCAGCACTTATAAGTATTTCACGATGCTGATGAAATCTAAAATATTTTCAAGGCATGAGCACCTCCGGTTTTTCCGGAAATGACGTCAACTCAAAAGGGCTTATAGCCCGCTCCACACTCATGGCAAGAACGTCGGCCAATACCGCGAACGCGAGTGTGGATAACTTTCTTGTGTCACGTTCGCGCTTCGCGGCGTTCTCCGTTTCGTTGCGGTCTCCTGTCCCGCGACAAAGGCTTCGCGCCTAAGCACGAATGTTCCATCTACACTCACAGGCGTTCGCGGTACCAGCGCAGTAATGATTTAATGCTTGTTCACTGACTTTATTCGCTTTTGAAATGAATGGTTTTCTTGTAGCAATAAAGTAGAATTAGATTAGATTTAGAGGAGATAAGTAAAATGAGAATTTCTTGATTATTATCAGAATGAACCTTTTTTATGGGGCGGAAAGTCTTCGCAGACAGCGAGGATGCCGTGACCCAGAGTGCGAATATTTGTGTGAGTGTGGATGGAGGCTATAAGCCCGCTACACACTCATGGCGCGAATCGCGCCAAGAATTCTTGCCGTGAACCTGGCCAAGAATTCGCAGCCAAATAAGTCATCCACACTCACACAAATATTCGCACTTTGGTTCACAGCATCCTCGCTGTCTGCGAAGACTTTCCTTCCTATAAAAAGGGTTCATTCTGATAATAATCAAGAAATTCTCATCTCACTTATCTCCTCTAAATCTAATCTAATTCCACTTCATTGCTACAAGAAAACCATTCATTTCAAAAGCGAATAAAGTCCGTGAACAAGCATTAAATCATTACTGCGCTGGTACCGCGAACGCCTGTGAGTGTGGATGGAACATTTGTGCTTAGGCGCGAAGCCTTTGTCGCGGGACAGGAGACCGCAACGAAACGGAGAACGCCGCGAAGCGCGAACGTGACACAAGAAAGTCATCCACACTCGCGTTCGCGGTATTGGCCGACGTTCTTGCCATGAGTGTGGAGCGGGCTATAGGGAATGCAGCTATAGGAAGAGACTTTTTGCAGAAATGGTTTATATTAAGAAACATGGAAACTGTGTCAACTTTAGATCGGACTTGGATAACTTGAGTTGTTTCTACAATAACATAATTAATAAATGTAAGATCTGATGTTAGGTCGGATATCGTTTTCGAGATTTTGTGGTTGCAGCCTCCCGGACACCGAGTATGTGTTGTTGACGTTTTTCGTTTTCTTGTTTAGTTTAGCTTTCCTGAATGTTCGACGTTTCACGTTTTAATTTTTGAACCTATTGTCATTGTGACCGATTGGACGTTTGAGAATTTGTGCGATATTGACGAAATTTAGTTTTAGTATTGAATCATTTTTCTAAATTCATGTAATGCCTCTTGAGGCAATTCTGTTTTTGATGTGTTTCGGTAGGTTGCCCTTTTGCTTGTTAGGTTTGTTTTTAATTGTTGTATTAATTTTTTTCAGCCTGAAGAAGAATTGAATTGATTCGAAACTTTAGCGGAATAAATCGTTTAGATTGAATTCTTTCGTTTTTGCCTATATACCGAATCTTTTCAACCCTTTTGAATATTCAGAGGCAACACTTGTCAATTTTATGTTGGATGTTGTGTCACTTTATACTGATATTCCTAAGAAACTAGTTATAGATATTATAAAGAAAAATTGGAATTACATATCAGCTCACACTGAAATCCCTAAAAATATTTTTCTTGACATCATCAACTACTTATTTGAGAGTAGCTACTTTGCCTTCAATAACAAGTTTCTACAACAACTTGACGGAACTGCAATGGGCGGGCAATCCAGCTACTCCCACTTTAGCTAATCTAATTATGAATGATCTCATAACAGAGGTGTTAAAGAAATTACCCTTCCATCTACCTTTTATAAAATTGTACGTAGATGAATACCATTTTAGCATGTCCTAATGATAGAGTACACGAGATTTTAGATCACTTCAACAACTTTCATGATAATTTGAAGTTTACTATAGAAATCAAAAAGGACAAATGTATACCATTTCTCGATGTGATGATTGAACGTCATTTTGATGGTACATTGTCGACCAATTGGAGGGACTTCGGTCCAAGTTGCCAACCCAAAAATTTCGCGTTTTTTCTACCAATGGGGAAGGGAAAATTAAGAACCAATTTGTAATGATCATCGCTGATTGGCTGAAAGTTGTGTTGGATCTCCTGGCTCACGTCAACAATGTCCAACAATCTGTCACGATCAGCTGTTAAAATGGCTGCTGGGACAAACAAATAACAAACATTCCTGATCAGTATTTCTGTTACTCCATCATTACTATCATTTTCTCTGAAGTTTAGTCTTGTGATACCAATTTTTGAGTGAATAAACATTGTGTGATGTCTGAGGACTATCCTAATTGAGTAATCATTTAGTAAAATTGCAAACTGTCCAAACTGAAGATGTAGCTGTAGCACAAAATATCGCTAAAAACTTCTACGTATAAAGAACGTGAACGTGAATTTTTCATGCAATTTGTGAATATAGGAAAATGCAATTCAAAATTACAGAATGTAAACTGATTTATTGTTTATGATATACAGGGTGAGTCTTTGACTTATACATATATTTTAACTGCATATTCTTGAGGCCTAAAGAAACCTTTTTTTCATTTTCCATTTCTCCGAATTCGGCTCTGTTAAAGAGATATAACCATTTGAAAAAATAGTTGGGCTTAATATGCACCTAAAACAATTCTCTGCAAACACCTCAAAGTTCATATTTTTCGATTGAAATTGAGGTGATTATGTGATATCTGGGTGATACAATTAGAAAATACTCAAGCACTAATCTTATTTGAATAAGAATGTAACAAACACGATATTTCCTAACGAAAACATCTGTCCGATTATTTCTGCAATTGAAAACCTATATTCATCCCACCAAAATAAGTACCTTCTTCGATTAAGCTGAAGATTAGTTTGTAAACACCAATAATTTGTCCATATTTTCCTCGATATCCTGAAACGAAAATTGGTTTCTCACTAACCTATCCTAACTCCATTAATCAAACTCATATGATTCGAGGGCAATGACCTAACCTAATCCATCTTCTCTGTGATATTACACAGAACTCTAGAGAAGACGATGCCAGATCATAGATTTAGCATTTTTTCATAAATCACCCTATATCCCCAAAACGAATACCCTTATGGGACATTCGAAACCCAAATTGTCATTCAGTTTGAGGTACTCTATCTCCACTTAGCCGTTGTCCCTTACGTCACCAGTCACCCTGTATACATACATTGAGGACATTTTAAATTAAAATACAAAACTCACCTCTAACTGTAATAAAATGTTTTCAACATACAATAGTATTTTTCAATTTCTTCTAAGTTTGATCAGCTCTTCAAATAGCTTATAAATATCTCTTCAACAGGCAGTCCATTTATAGTACGTTCCACTTGGCGCTCACAATGCTCACGCTCACGACCGCTGTTTTTCCCATTCCTCCTGCTTGCGATCGTTGCAATCGAACATACAAGTGGAACGGGCTAGATTGTGGAAAACCTTTGCACAAGCGCAATCCAGACAAATTTATGACATTGTCAATCGACATAAATTTCAGGATTTTCATATTAAAGTTTTTCATTCATTAAAAACTCAAATAAAAAATCTTTTGGTTGATTTTCTGATGAACTCAATATCGAATGCAACCTGAAATGTCTTACGATGCCGTTGTGGGATATTTGATGAGTCGCAACGATTCAGAAAGTACCTCGTCAAGTTCGGATGAAGAGTATAATGCAATTTTAGAAAATTTAGTATTTCTCTAACTCCTCTGAAAATAATAAAATAAATAACCCAACCTCTGAGTCTGATCTCGAATGCCAAATTATCATCCCCACTCCTCGAACGACCGCAAAGACCCACGTCTTCGGATGGGTCGTTGTGAGCTTGGCGTGAGCGAAAACAATGACGTCATGAGTGACGTATTCGCTGCGTTCACAACGACCGTAGTCGCCATGTGGAACGGCTAATGGAGCATTTTGATCGATATGAGAGTATAAGTTGTATTTTATGGGTAAAATTGAAGTAGCAGGAATTCTATAGAATTTGACAATGCCAAAAGATCTTTTACTTCCCCAATTAACCACACAACAGAATAATAGCATACTTTTAAACAAAAATGAAGCAATTGGGTGAAAAAACACAGAGTAAAAAATCGGTTTGTTGTTTGTTTGCCATTTCAACAGCTGATCGTGAGAGATCGTTGGATTGGTCTGTTGACTTGAACCAGGAGATCCAACACAACTTTCAGCCAATCAGAGATGATCTTTACAAATATCGATATTTTGCTCTAATTACCTGGTTTGCGAAGCCGAGTCGAAGTTCACGGATATTTATGAATAATGTGAAACTGATCATTACAAATTTGTTCTGAAATTTCCCTTCCCCATTGGACCGAAGTCCCCCATTGGTAAACAAAAGGAACATCCTCTAACAGAGTAATTAATTACCTCTCAGCCCATGCAATGTCACATAAAGTTGCCATTGTGAAAAATTCACTATACAGATCACATAAACTGAGTAGCCCTTGTCATCACTCAGACAATTTAAAACAAAAAAACATTTTAAAAATTAACAACTATCCTATGAAATTGGTAAATAGAATATACAGCAGCCACAATGTTCACGCACAGACCACGACAAAAGACGATACTCTTCAATATTATGAATTTACTTACATAAAAAATCTTTCAGAAAAAATACAAAGAAACTTGAAAGAGACGAATCAAAACATAAGGCTAGCTTTTTATAATGTGAGAACACTTAATGTTCTATTTTCTAAATTGAAAGACAAAACTCCAAAACACTTGCAATCAAGTTTAATTTATAAAATTCCTTGTCTTGACTGTGAAAAATGCTATGTATACAAGACAATATCTAAAAAGCCGCCTCTACCAACATGAATATGACTGTGAACTAGTCAATAGGAATAAAAGTGAGAAAACCGCACCAGCAGAACACCACTTTTCTAATTTCCATTTTCAAGCTACCACTATTCGCGACAAAAAAACACCACTCAAAAAGAAATATAAGCGAACTGATATTTATTCAGTTGAATGATACGGTCAATCATAGGACGGATACACAGGGCCTCAGTACACAATACAACTATATCATAAACTTGTTTAAGGAAAGAATACACCAATATTCCTTAAATGGAACGTAGTAAAATGTTGACAGTTCATATGTCGTCGTGAACCACGCATTTCAGTTTAAGGATCATATGTTTTCATGTTTAGAGAATTTTCGCTGCAGAAAACAATTTTTAGAATTTTTTGATGCACTACAACTTCAAAATCGATGACTTTAATCTGCCTGGTTGTTTTCGACCTGTTCTCCAACAATATTTTGTGTGCAATGGAAAGGTCACCATCGTGTTGCAACGCTGACCATTGACATATAAAATAGGTAGGTCACATTCTGTTTCTTGAATTGAGTTTATACCCTTTCTAACAGAAGAAAATATGTAATTTTACGTGATAATTTTCACATTATTATGTGATGTATTGTTTGTCAGTGAACTTTATAATTTAACATGTTTGTATTCTTTCAGCCTTAAAAAAGACGTGGAATAAACTTCGAAATGTCGGAATATTTTCAAAAACAAATGGTTTTAGTAGTTCTTTAGGAACCAATTCTCTGATTCTAGAAGAATTGGTTCCTAAAGAAAAATTCAAAATTTCTAATAAAAATGTGAAACCTCTTAGGAAAATATTCTCAAAATTGAAAGATAAATTACATGTACATAATAGATCTAATTTGATATATAAAATTGAATGTAACGATTGTGATAAATGTTATATTGGCCAGACTACCACAAAATTGAAACAGAGGATTGCACATCATAAAAGTAATATTAGGACAAAAATAGATACATGCGCTCTTGCAATTCATTCGATACAAGAGGAACATGAACCAAATTTTGAAAGTGTAGAAATAATAGATTCAGAGAAAAATTCGAAAAAAAGAAATTTTCTTGAAATGTTCAGAATTGTCCAAAATGATAAATGTATGAACTTCAGGAGAGATATAGGGGGTCTTAGTTCCATTTTTTCATATTTGATCCATTTAGATTCTTCAAATTATAGTTGAGCTCATAGAGAAATTTTTTCAAAACCCATAATGCTTAAATCAAGATATGTAAAATCACTGTCAATTCGACATCCTTAATCAAAATTCAACTTCATTATTTATATTTAAGAAAGTAATATATATTTTCAATTTTTATGCACCTAAGTTAGTGATGTCAATTTTAGAAACCTCCATCTTTTTATACATTCTCAATTTCGTAAGTTTTTCATGATATCATCTTATTTGTTTCTACCGGTATCTTTTCATTTTAGTTCTCCTGATGAAGAGATAAATAAATATCTCGAAAGCTCGAGCAAAGAAAAAAGAGTACTTCATTATTTGCTGCAATTCCCACTATCCAATTTTCTATCTAATAACTTATCAGCAACGAATTTTCGATTGTAATTATAATATATATTTCCCATTCTTTCATTGAGGATCTGATAACATTTGAAAACAACTATTATTTTTGTGATTTTAAGTCCTGCAAAATATTGCTAGACTGATTCTATTCATGACTCTCAACCTGAATGAACCGAAAGTTAATAATAAATGCTATCTTTGAATTTAATGTATATTCCATGTACTCAATCAAACAAGATCAAGAATGATTTGTTCCTATCCTAAATATAACTACATCCTTGTACGACTAAATTTTTATGCAATTTCATTGGATGTTTTGTATTGTCCTAGCTTTAATTTGGTTACTTGGCATGAGAGTTTGAGATAAGACTTTTCAGAATATCAAAATAGTACAAACTTAGATCAACTTAGAGTCAATTAAGTTGACAAAAGTGATAAAGACTAAAGCGTATTTGGCAATTGCTTCTAGTGGAAAAAATTCGTACGAAGTCTGTCCTCATTTCATAAATTACAAATTTTTTTATTACATAATGTGAAAGCTTTTAAGAACAGGCTGGATGGATGGCGTCGAAATTAATTTTTTTATTTTGTTATTTACCATGTTTTATTTACACAGTACTTATAGTTCCTTCAGTTGCTTTATTATGAATGTATTTGAGTTGGGTTTATAGATTTAATAATCTCAACCCTTGTCATTATTTGAATAAATAAATAATTTATTTTGATATAGGAAATCAGATTTCTCTAAATTATCTGCCGTGACCTTCACAAAACACGGGAATAATCGAATTTGCTTCTTGTTTTGTCTTAATTAGACTATTTTTTAGAATTTATCCAAACATGGTATAAAAAAACGTGCCAAAATACTTCGAGAAATAAGATTCAGGTTAGCCAACCCAAAAAAAGCGATCCCAATCCGAGATTGTTCAACCGAGGCTGGAAGGCTGCCAATACGTTTATAATACCGAACTTTTTTCAACCGAGAGTTGACTTTCAATCCTCGTTTGAGTAACCTCGGATTTAACGTGCCCTTTATAAAACCGGCCCTTAGGCGGCTACGAGATTCAATAGGGTATTCCGATTTCAATCATTATTATGTTTTATGCTCATTCACGAGCCTGAAAACCTATGAGAAATATGTGGAATGTATTAAGAATTCCTTATGTTATTTTATGCGGATCTCATTCAATTCAATGTGGCTCAAATTAACTGAGAATTCACAAGTGTCAATGAGGAATGTCGAGTTTATAAGAGTCTGTATCAAGCAGCAAGGGCGGATTTACGGGGAGGCCCAGGAGGCCCTGCCAAAAATGTCTCATAGAAACTGATAGAAAATGTATGTGCGAGAACTTATAAGATCCTAATTGGTTAGTGAAACCGCGAATCCGTATAAAACTATAATATACGATATTCATCAGTATTTAATGGAGACTACAGATACAGATTGCTTTCGTTTCTAATGGCATTTCCTAACATAAATCATATCCGTTTCTATAAGCGATTCCTACATTGTTCCTACGAGTTTTCATAAGACTCTATAGTTTTCAAATGTCAATGATAAAACGGATACGCAGGGCTTCAGTACACAATAAAACTACATATATCATAAACTTGTTGGAAAGAATACACCAATATTCCTTAAATGGAACGTAGTCAAACGTTGACAGTTCATATGTCGTCGTGAACCACACATTCCAGTTTATGGATCAAATGTTTTCATGTTTAGAGAATTTTCGCTGCAGAATACAATTTTTAGAATTTGCTGATGCACTACAACTTCAAAATCGATGACTTCAATCTGCGTGGTTGTTTTGGACCTGTTCTCCAACAATATTTTATGTGTAATGGAAAGGTCACCATCGTGTTGCAACGCTGACCATTGATATATAAAATAGGTAGGTGTTTGATCTCGGGTTAATTCCCTGATGAGTGGACTGTAATTTTGAAGATTCGCACCGATTCTTGAGAGCTAGACAATTCCTCTGGAGGACACAATAAAGAGACTTCGTAACAAGGTTGCACAAAGCTAAGTATATTTTTGACTCACCTGTCAAATGGGGACCGAACAGTAGGTCACATTCTGTTTCTTGAATTGCGTTTATACCCTTACTTTCAGAAGAAAATATGTAATTTTACGTGATAATTTTCACACTATTATGTGATGTATTGTTTGTAAGTGAACTTTATAATTTAAAATGTTTGTGTTCTTTCAGCCTTGAAAATAAACGTCGACACGTCAGCATTTTTTTTAGAACAAATGGTTTTAGTTTTTGTTCTACACCCGCAATCGTAATTATAATATATATTTCTCGGGAACGCTATCACAATAGTAGAGAATGAAAAATGTTCTTTTACACGCAAGAGAGTCTCTAAATTGAATTCAAAGTTCATATGAGAGCTTCATTGAATAATTGATCATCCATTGATCTGCGAGATGGGATCGGATTTCAAAATAATAATCTAATATACAGGGTAAATTACGTTCGAGTAATGACGTCAACGTCTTTTTTTTTAAGGAACACCCCCATTTTGTCTCAATTTTCGCATTAATCTAGCTGAGCTGATTCCAAAAATGTATCACATGTTGATTCCAATTGGTACAGGGTGGACAAAAATACAATAGTTTTCTGTGTGCTCATAAAGTAACGCGTAACATTCTTTATTAGGTAAATTAACAATATTATCCAAAATACTTATTGTCTAGCGGCAATTGGTTTAAATGTTACACCCCGTAGTTTGCTACATGCTTAGAGTAATAAGAATGAGCTGCTTCCAAACATGTTTTGTACTTGTGGTTCAACAAGAATTTGTACACCGTTTGGGTAACTGTCAAATACAGCAAGGGCTGCAGTTCGAACCTTAATAAAGTAATGTATTCCAACATATTCTGTCCGCTAAACAATAGGTATTTTTGATAGTATTATGAATTTACCTAATAAAGAATGTTACGCGTTACTTCATGAGCACACAGAAAACTATTGTATTTTTGTCCACCCTGTACCAATTGGAATAATCAACATGTGATACATTTTGGAATCAGCTCAGCTAGAGTAATCCGAAAATTGAGACAAAATGGGGGTGTTCCATTCGAAAAAAATTACGTTGACGTCATTACTCGAACGTAATTCACCTTTATTAGATGATTATTTTGAAATACGGTGAATTAGCATCAATAATCGACGTGTTTCGGGATTATTCCTCGAAATGACCTGTTTAGCTAAAAATGAATTTGTTCCATACTTTACGGACACAGTGTATAATATTTTCATTCCAACCAACTTCAATGTGCCAAAACAAAATGTTTTGTTTTCAACATAAAGTGAGGTTTGTTGTCGGCCATCTAGAAACGTCAAACGTTTCAATCCTCGATTCAAATCTCAAACGGAGCTATACCTATTCACCGGTTGAGTCAATCCTGGGTTGAACCCGAGTTTGGATGATTAAAATAATACGGAAATCGACATTCGACGGCGGATTTGGGCTCAACCGAGGATTGAAATTCTTTTATAAAACCGGCACTAAATCTCACAATGCCTGATACAGACTCTAATACTTCACAGCCGAGCTTCCCCACTGAAACTTGTGAATTCTCCCTCAATTTGAGCCACATTAAAACTCATAAGATCCGCATGAAATTACATAAGGAATTCTTGATACATTCCTCATATTCCTCGTAGGTTTTCAGGCTTGTGAATGAGCATAAAACATTATTTATAATGATTGAAACTGGAAATACCTTAAAGAATCTCATAGCCTCTCCAAACGAATACTACCTGATAGAAACTCGTACACCTTATATTCGGGTATGCTTATAAATCACATATACAGGGTGCGCCAGAGAAACTTACTTATTTGAAAGGTCAATAAAACAAAAAGTACTTTAATTATTGTTTTAAAATTTTTTAATTTGAGAATACAATATCCCAATTTTTTTTTCATACAGTCTTGAAAATGACATCGGGTAAATGGCGGCCACCATTGCATATACACTGATGAAGTCGATTTTTGAAATTCGTATCCACTCTTTGCAGCATATCAATCGGTATGTTGGCAATGGCGTCGCGAATGTTGTTCTTGAGGTGTGCTATGGTCCGTGGTCGATCGGCATAAACCAGAGATTTCAAATAACCCCATCAGTAGCGTATATAGAAAATATTTTCGGGGGGGGCCCGAAATATTTTCGGGGGGGGCCCGAGATGCTTACACCATCAAATGATCCAATGGTTAGATTAGGTTAGATGTATATTATTAGATTTCGGGGGGGGCCCGGGCCCCCTGGGCCCCCCCCCTATATACGCCACTGAACCCCATAAAAAGAAATCGCATGGAGTCAAATCTGGAGAGCGGCCATTGGAGATCGCCTCTGAGAGAGATGAGGCGGTCGGGGAAATGTTGTCGCAACAAATTCATTGAGTCTCGTGCTGTGGCTCCATCTTGCTGAAACCACACGTTCCTAACGTTCATTTCTTCGAGTCTTGGAAGAAAATTGAGCGACCGGTAGAAAAAAAGGTCTCGACTGCGAAGGCACGCTGCTCTCTAGACCAGAGCATGATGGCAACTGACTGGTAGGAGCAACAAATGTGGCGTGGGAACTTCCCCCTCCAGATGCGCCCCCTCTCGCCCCTCTACCCACCCAACTCATCGCGCGGGAATTTTTTCAAATAAGTAAGTTTCTCTGACGCACCCTGTACTTATAAATCCTCATAAAAACTCATGAGAAGTTTACATGTCATTGATAACGTACGTATAGGATACAGCTTCTTCTCATTGATCCTTATGAAATCTCATAAATTGTCGATATGTTTTTATGAGATTTCATGCGGTATTTTTGCCAGGGTAAATCAACCCAAAAATAAAGGGTGTCCACTTAACCTTTATTGTAAATAGTTTCTATAATAATGGATCACCCTGTATGAATTCTGGGAATTTCAGGTTTTTTCGATGTAATAACAACATATCTAGTTCTTTTTGCGAACGTTCTCGCTCTGGAACTGACATATTTTATGATTTCAAAATCGGGCATGCTTTCAATTATGGATAACCCTGTATTCGTAATAATTTTCGGTCATATTCCTCTATATGGTTGCTCCCTGGGGATGATATGAAATGTTTTTTGAGAAAAATTTTCGAGATGAGCGCGTAGTGAAAGTGGGTACTTCTCAAGTTCAACGCCCGCTCTGTATCTCAAAAACTAGTCATAGGATTGAGTTGGGGGGCCATCGACACTTTTGATCAGTAGATCGAGTACTACATTTTTTCAAAAAAATAGAACATTTGACGAAACGCCATTTGCTATAAGGAAAGTGCGGGGTCCTTTCAAAACTTATTTGTAAATAAAAAATGAATAATAAATAAAAAATAAACAAGCAATCACAAATAGAAAATCTGAGGATAGTTTCCTGGAATCTTGACGGAATCAGATCCGTATATCAGATATTGAACAATTGTTAGAAAAAAACATCCCGATACAAGGGCGCTTCAGGAAACAAAAATAACCCCAAATGATAGAATTTCCTTCGAAAACCACGAAATATACAGAAGAGACAGAAATAATAGAAACGGTGGAGGCGTTGCCATTCTTGTTGAGAGAGAGAGACCATTACCTAAATGCGATTGTGAATACCGATGACAATGACGCATCTACAGGGTTGGTCTTTGACTTGTACATATATTTTAACTGAAGATTCTTGAGGTCAAAAAAAACCTTTTTTTCATTTTCCATTTTTCCGAATTCGGCTCTGTTAAGAAGATATAGCCATTTAGAAAAAAAAATTGTACTAACGACGGCCCTGAAATGATACTGTGAAATTGATTGAAAGTTTATATTTCTCGTTTGAAATTGACTTTATACATTTAGAGAATACTCAAGTTTTAAACTTATTCGTATAAGAATGTTAATAAAAACACGATATTTAAAAAAAATTTACAGATTTCGCAATCCTTGCAACCATCAGAGACATTGGAAATGATAACACCACATGTGAATATTACCAACATTTATTTGCATTTGGACTTAAAATAAAATAGTATTTTCAATAATAATAATGAGCAATAATAATTGCAAGAAACAATCAACATTCCCAATTCCTAACATAAACATGTGAGAGGAAACTTGTCACCGTATTTTGAAACAAAAATGTTCTTTCTAAAGTAAGTATTCTTAAGATATAATAATAAAAAATAAAGATATAAATAATTGGATGGAGCTGGGTCCATCCTGTCATTCCTGTCCAATATTTTCGAAGTGAGTTTTGATTTTAGCAAATCTGGGTTTTCATGAAATTGGCTTTAGATAGAAGGATTCAGTTTTTACTAAAATTCATGAATCTTACATGTACTCGGAGTTAACATCATCAGAATAAGCTGAGTCCACCTCGTCCAATATTTTCGAAGAGAATTTTTATTTTACCAAATCTGAGTTTTCTCGAAATTGGCTCGAGATAGAAGAAGGATTCTGTTTTTACTAAAATTCATGAATCTTATATGTTCTTAGATCAACTCTCATCGGATGAAGCTGAGTCCATTCTGTCCAATATTTTCTGAGCGAATTTTTATTTTACCAAATCTGGGTTTTCATGAAATTGGTTTGAGATAGAAAGATTCTGTTTTCACTAAAATTCAGGAATCTTATATGTACCTTCTCGGAGTAAACATCATCAGAAGAAGCCGAGTCCACCCGTCCAATATTTTCGAAAAGAATTTTCATTTTACCAAATCTGAGAATTCTCGAAATTGGCTTGAGATAGAAGGATTATGTTTTTACTAAAATTCATTAATCTTATATGTAGGGGAGGACGGGGGAATTCCACGCACCTTAGGGAAAATGCTCACAAAAACCTTCCTATGTACACACAAACTTTCATAATTTAACTGCTGAATCATGAACCCATTTGGAACTTTTTCATCATAAGGATAAGGTTCAACTACCTATACCAATTGAGAAAAAAAAAATAATTCTGAAAACTGTCTTTTCGCAGTCTTCCCCCACGTTCTGGGTAATACCGCGCATGCGATGGTATAATTATGCGCATATATTGAACAGCTGAAAAACTCGAAAAAATATTTCATTATTTAGGTAATAACCAAGTACAATGTAAATTAAACAAATTTCCATGAATAGGTACAAAAAATATTATTGACGAATTACCCCGCTACAGCTGCGCGTTATTCTCCCAGTGTGAGTCACCTAACCTAACTAATCACTGACAGTAGATGACGAAATACAATTATGTAATTGTTCTTTTGCATTAAATAATCTACACATATGAAAGAAAATTTCATAAATTGTGAACCTGATTTTCGATCGTTATTACCCCCTTCCCCCCATGAAAATGGCTATATCCGCCCTTGCATTTAGAACAAGCTATAATAAAAAAATCATTTTTTAAAACAATCTTTTATAAAAACAACCCTCATCCGCCATTTTGAAGCCGCCATCTTAAATTCCTCAATTTTGAAGAATCGTAATTTCCGACCCAGAACACCCCTAGATACCAATTTTGAATAGAATCGGATCATAATTACGAAACTCGTCCGCCCTATTCTAGCCGCCATCTTCAATTTTTCAATTTTGACAGAAGAATCATCATTGTCGAACCCAAAAACCCCTAGATACTAATTTTGAATGAAATCGGATGATAATTACGAAACTCATCCGCCATTTTGGAGCAGCCATTTTGTTTTTTTCTATAAAAAATATTTCATGATGCATTGTCACCAGAATTATGTACACCTGCCAAATTTCAAATCAATCGGACGATTAGAAGTGTGTCATATTTAACTTGCAAGATTTGATTACAGACAGACAGACAGACACCGGGACAGGTGAAACTAAATAAAAGCTTGTAAAAAGCACATATGCGCTTACAAAAACCTCAAAAGTGAGAATTTAAGTAGGTAATTTAGCATATGTATTTTGAAATATGGCAATATAACTGTGTGTTGTATCATAGTTTTCTTGGATGGGGGAAATGTAAGAAATATCAATCATACAGAACACCATGAATTATTCTCAAATGATCATATGTAGAAAACGTTTCCTGGTTTTCATCAGTAGAACAAAGAGAACACAAAATATATTGCTTCTTCACCACTTTAGCGGAATCATCATTATGGATTGTCCGGAGATGCCTGTTTCTAACAGATACGCTGGTGAACTCTTTTCCACATATGCCGCAAATGCAAATAAGTGGATTCACTCTGCAATAAAGCCGAGCATTCATTTGAAACGTCCATAATGAGAAATTGTAATAGATTTTGCTAGATATTCTATTCAATAAAAATCAAACTGTTCGAAGTTCCAACCGTTTTCAACTATTTCACTATCAGATTCGTTTATGAAGAACGACAAAAGACAAAACGCGCGATCTGAATAATAAACGGGCAACGGCTTCTTCACACGATCTTCCACGCGGGTGCATTCGGAAGCACTCGGATCGAGTGAATCTGATTGGTTAGGCATTCGTGAGAATTAATGTATGCTCGCTTCTCGTATGCTGGCCCAATACACCCTATGTCACCTATATCACGCGATAACTTTTGAATGCTTTTTTGGTCTACTAGCGACACCTTTGTCTTTTGACCTTGAACGAAAACTCGAAACTTGCCTGTAATATACGAACATAAACATTTCCAATGCTAAAAATTTCTACAATTTTTGTCTCATTTCGTAAGAACAATGTATCAATAACATTTGACATAATGAATTTATTGCAAATCAGTACTATGCTCTTGGGGAATTGAGTACTGATTCTAATGAAATATAAAGTAAATATCTCCCTGCTTTAAAACAAAAAGGAAATAATAATTCAATAAATTTAAATTTATGAAAGTATTTGTTGTCATTAGTTTGAACTCATATAACAATTACTTTATAGGTATAAGAATATTTCTTTTTTGTTGAGCTTTATTATATCCCACTGTATTTTATTTTATATACATATTCATATTTGAAATTAACATTTAAAAATTGTTCAAAAGGCTGTGTAAATAAAATCAACCTATTTCAGAATAAATATTTAATGCAACTATTATGATTTCACTACAATTAATTCGTTTTTAGCATGCAACAATTTGATTTTTAGCAATTCCAATTCTGCATTATTTTTTGCTCTTCTGAAAGTATCTTCTTCCAATTCCCTTTGTTTTCCTCTCT
The DNA here is from genome assembly GCA_910592335.1 of Adalia bipunctata. Taxonomy (NCBI): domain Eukaryota; kingdom Metazoa; phylum Arthropoda; class Insecta; order Coleoptera; family Coccinellidae; genus Adalia; species Adalia bipunctata. The sequence continues at coordinate 41,244,058 of OU342950.1, forward strand.
CATTTTTTTCCTTTAGGTTTTGCAGTTCCTCATCTGCAATTTGCTTCTGTACATTCAGAATGTCCTTTTCAATAGCAGCATTTTCATTCCGGGCTATTTGGAATTTTTTTCCTCCTCAAAATACTCTAATTTTATTTGAGCTACTTTTAAGTATTCCTCTGAAAGTTGACCAGAAGTTTTTGTCATGGCTGGTCGCCTTCTTGATAAGAATGAGGAATTTCCAGTACATTGAGGAGTTGCCTCGATTATTCTTATCTATAAATAACACAAAATGAAATTAATGAAGTTTAAATTGGAATAAACAGCAATCACAAAATAATTAATGCTTACAGCAGGCGTATCCACTTCTTCAGTGATCTTCACTCCCTTTAAAGATTCCTTTTCATGGGATGTAATTGTAGCACATACCTCTTCTTCATTCATCGTTCGAGATGCTGAGGGGTTTTCAAATACCATGCTGTCAGAATCGAATATGTTCTTAAATCCTTCAACGCCTTTTTTATTCATAAGCCACAGAGCAAGATCCAGATTTGGGTCTTGAGGGGGCACCTGAGCTGTTCCACCACCGGTCAGATATACCTCTCTTCTTTCTGCCGCGATGTGCTTCCTCGTGTCCTTTTTTATATTCTTATAAAATTTTTTTAGAGATTCTTTGCCCCTATGATGTCCATCAGGGGATTGTGAATTGAATAAATTCGTAATTTCTTGCCACGCTTCCGTCTTTTCACGCCAAGTAACTGCATTCGTTTTTTATTTTCAATGGTGCCCTTGAAACTATTCACCAAATTTAAAAGTTTATTTTTCTCATTAGAAGAGAAATTTGGAGCTCTTGTTGATTTCTTTTCAACACTATCCATTTTGAATTCACACTTCACAAGGAAAAACCGAAAAACACAAATTATCTGTACGATGTTTGTACGTTGTCTGTTATTTGTTATGTTATAGGTTAGTTATAGATCATAGAAACCGGCATAGAATTTCTTCTTTTCAATTCTCAAGTAGGTCGAATGTATCAATATTTGAATAATCTTACAGCGTTGCCAAATGGCAGTGATCCTTAGCTAAATTTCTGTTAAGTGGTACCGGTGCAAATGGAAATATTTTTGAGTGGAACTTAAGTCTAAGTGGTACCTAGCAACGAGGAACTTTTAAGGGTAAGCGGTGCAAACGGGCGTTAGAGGCCGATTTGAGCATGGGCGAACAGTGTCATAAGCGGATTTTGTTGCCAGACTGTGCAAATCCGTTTCTTCAGTGGATCAAATAACGAAATAATTGCCCAATCTGGCAACGTTGCGGCGAATTTGACAGGCCGCTCACCGCGGCCCAGATCTCACTTGATTAAACAACAATATAAACACTCGAAGTTCTAATGAAGGAAATAAAACAATGATCTATCCTTCAAATACCGGAATAATTGCCTGCGACGAATTTGACGGGCCGCTCACCGCGGCCCAGATCTCACTTGATTAAACAACAATATAAACACTCGAAGTGCTAATGAAGGAAATAAAACAATGATCTATCCTTCAAATACCGGACTAAGTGCCCAATCCGGCAACGTTGCGGCGAATTTGGCGGACCTCCCACCTGAGTCCCACCTCGGCGCAGTTCGCCGATTCTCGTATGCTGGCATATGCTGGCCCAACACACCTACGTTAATGAATCACGCGATAACTTTCGAATGCTTTTTTGGTCTACTGGCGACACTTTTGTCTTTTGACCTTGAACAAAAACTCGTAATTTACCTGCAATATACGAACATAAACATTTCCAATGTTAAAAAACAGTAAGTTTCATTCGATTATATCTGCAACTAAAAAGCCATACTTATTCAACCAAAATAAGTTCCTCGTTCGATTTACATTAAGATTAGTTTGTGGGCACTAAAAACTTGTTTATATTCTCCTCTTTCTCCCAAAACTATCTCAAGAAGAATTGTTTTTACACTAATCGAACATAACTTCATTAAATTAGGTTAAATGATTAGAGGTAAATGACCTAACCTAACCCATCGAACCATATTCTATGAACTCTTATCATAGAACGTTTAAGAAGACGATGTTGATTTTCTCCCAAACGAAGCAAAAGGTCCTCTATCATTAACGGATGAAATAACGCAAAGGCACTAGTTTTGTTTACTTTTGGCTGATGGCGTCTTGTCGTGCCTCTTTGAAAATGTTATGATTCTCGCCGATAGAGCGCTACGATCTTAATACGCAAGACCAACCGTTGTTCCGTAAACCGAACAGTGGAACAGTTGATCTGTGGTTGTTGAAGTAAGCATGCGTTAAGCATCTTGATGGATATTTTCTGAGTTAATATCCACTTTAGGGCAAGGGTGTGATGCATACACTCACATTATTTTTTAACGTAGATTCAATATCTGCCATAAAAAAATGGGGTTCCAATTTGAAAAAATTGATTTTTCACGATTTTGTCATCCCTAACTTTGAGAGCGATTTTTTCACCCCCTCTATCATGAATCGCGATTTCGGTTTCTAAAGTGGATACATCAATCTTACATCTTGAAAAATCCCAAAAATTAAAATTTTCCATCCTAAAACCTCGAAGTTATTCTTGTTTCAGCGGAGCTCTATTTTCGAATTTTCCCGCTCAGAGAGAATTTTCCAACCAAAACTGAAAAATGTTACATCAAAATAACTTGAAATTTTCTAAGGAATCTATTTCTGCAATAAAAAAATGGTGTTCTAATTTGAAAAACGGAAGTTGACGTCATTTCCGGAAAAACCGGAGGTGCTCATGCCTTGAAAATATTTTAGATTTCATCAGCATCGTGAAATACTTATAAGTGCTGAATTTCATGAAAATACGTTCAGTAGTTTCCCGTATAAATATGGGTGAGATTTTTCGTGAAAGACCCTGTATAATGAAGTTAGAGACACATCCATACTAGAACTATATAAGAAATATAAAAATGAATAAGCAGAATAAGAAAAACACACTATATTTCAATATATTTTAATTCTAAGGCTATCGATTTCGGATATTTATTCCATCATCAGGCCAGCTGAAAACACACAAGGATACATTTAGGATTTCTTTTATATTATTCTACATTTATTAGTTTCTTTTCGAGGATGGATATTTTTATAGGTTAAGAGTATGCAACTTATAAAACTTACTGTCGTATGGAAGTCAACATTGATTAATCATTCTTTATTATTTATTATTTTCTGATATTTTTCGGCAAATGTCTTGTCTGTTCTCTAGATGTTTCAATCAATCGGAATTATAAATGATTATTTCTATTTTTTGTTCTCAGTAGCGTGGTGTCAGTCGGACATGGACAGGAAAACGGTTATGGTCTGCTCTCAACGTCATATTCGTGTATATGCTCGGCGAGCGGGAAATTCAATTTTTGTTTTCGTTATTTAGTCATCTATAAGCATGAATATATTTCTTCCATTGAATTCGATGTTATCATTTAATAAATATGGGTTATCTTTATTTTTTATGATTTCGTGTTTTTTTTTATTTATTTATTTATTTTACTTCCACAAATACACCAAAAAAAATTCCAGTAATTACAAGATGCAGAAGCCCACAAAAATAACAATATTTTCTTAACCTAAAAAAATAAATCTCTCAGGATTTTCACACTAGTACAAAATAAATCTACACTATCTAGACGATTGCAGCAAGTCAATTACTGCGAATCGACTTCAGGAGAAATGCGTTTGATAATTGAGCAACCGATTAAATGAAGGCACTTACCTCAGAGGTAGAAGTTAACGTTAATCGTAGGTGGTCAACTACTAAGTTAGCAGCAGAAAGGGGGTATAAGGGATGGAGACAGGGAAATACCTTTCCTTTAGATGGACGTAGTAGCGACCAATTCACTAGTGACTTCAGGTGTTAGAGACACTTCACTTCCAAGCTGCTCAATTTCAGGCGAACTTATTCATCAGAGGATGGCGACACGATCAGACGACTTCATTCTTTCTCAAAGGAAATATTCCACACGAATTTTATTCGCTTTAGAAAGCACTATTAAATTAGCTTGCTTTTAACGAACTTTTTTATGCACGATCTGTAAACAATGAATGAATAATGACATGTTGAATATATCGCACGCAATCGCGAGAAAATGCTTCCGCAGATTGTCACCAAAGTGAGACGGTGCTCGAGTCGAAGAACGCCGAAGCAAGTCACGTAGGCAACACAACGTTCACGACGTAACATGCCGCCCGCCCTGAAGGATCCCTTCAGTAAGAACTGAAAGGAGTGAACAGACGGAAGAAAAAAGTCATCTACTGACTTGGAAGAGGACACAGTTTGACGATTGGTCGTCGAACTGCCCCAGAAGGGGTAGCAACATCAGCCATACGAATTGTGGAGTCAGCTCCGGGAAAAACAGATGATATACGGCCTATACTCCACTTTAGAGGCGGAAGATTGTCGTCTCGAATGATGACAACAGTGCCTGGAAGGACAGGGGTAGACGGCTGCAACCACTTATGACGTTGCTGCAAGGTATGCAGGTATTCCTGACGCCAACGCTTCCAGAAGTCCTGCTGGAATCGCTGGACCAATTGCCAACGAGATAAACGATTCACAGACACGGAACTGACATCATGGTCAGGGGGAGCGCTGAGGGGTCGGAAAATCAAGAAATGCCCTGGTGTGAGGGCCTCAAAATCCGAAGGGTCAGATGAGGGAAGATACAGAGGACGGGAGTTGAGGATGGCCTCAACCTGAGTGCAGACAGTGAGAAATTCCTCATAAGTGAGTTTCTGCTCGCCGATGACGCGAGTGAGATGATGCTTGGCAGATTTTACTGCGGCCTCCCAAAGGCCGCCAAAGTGAGGACTGGAAGGTGGTATGAATCGCCAATCAGTTCCGGAGGACGAAGTGGCATCGCAAAGACTCTGCTGATGTTGTGGAGCAGACAATAAGCGGCCAAGATCACGAAGGTAGTTATGAGCACCAACGAAATTGGTCCCGTTATCGGAAAAGATGACGGAAGGGTGACCTCGGCGCGCAACGAACCGCCGATAAGCAGCGATAAACGCTGGAGTGGACAGCTCAGATGCCAATTCTAGGTGAACTGCCTTGGTAGTGAAACAGATGAAGACAACCAGATATGCCTTTGTGCTGACAGCCCCTCGTAATCGCGCACTCGTAACATAAAAGGGTCCGGCGTAGTCTACACCAGTGGCAAGAAAGGCCATGGCAGCGGATAGTCGCTCGGGAGGCAGATTGCCCATTGGCTGTACCATGGGACGAGGTTTGCAGGAGGAGCATCGATTGCACCGGCGTAGTCGATTGCGTACAACATTGCGTCCATCCAGAATCCAGTACCGGCGACGAATGTATGAATGAGTGGCCAAGGCGCCAGCGTGCAGGAGACGATAATGGGCATCATCGATGATCAGATGAGTGAGATGGCTTTTCTTTGGAAGAAGAACAGGATGTTTGTGTCTATACGGCAACAAGGCTGCCGACAGGCGGCCTCCAACACGAATAATTCCATGCTGGTCACAGAAAAGGTGAAGCTTCATGATGAGCCGGAGACGAGAAGATGGCTTCCGAAGCTCAGTCAGCTCCTCGGCAAAATAAACGGATTGAACGAGACGTATTAAGCAGGCCTCCGCCTCCTGGAGCTCAACAGAGGAAAGAAAACCTGACCGAGGGGGTGATAGATCACGAGTATTCATTATGAATCTTCGACAAAAGGCGGTGACCCGCTTGAGTCGGAGATATGAGGAAAAGCGGTCAATGAAGGTGGGTTCATCGGAGATAGCCGTGAACATCAAAGCGGAGATTGGCTTTGCTTCCTCGTCCACTCGATCAGTTTGAGAGGAATCAACAGAGGAAACAGGCCATAAGGATGAGTCGAAAGACAACCAGTGAGGATCCCGCCGCCACAATGGGTGATGATGAATGTCTGTAGGCATCAGTCCTCGAGAGGCACAATCAGCTGGATTGTCCTCAGACACTACATGTCTCCAGCGATCAGAGGGAATGAGCTCCTGTATTTCAGCAACCCGATTGCCAACAAATGTCTTCCACCTGTGACTCTCACCACGGATCCACGACAAGGCCACAGAGGAATCACAGAAGGCCATGCACTCAGCGCCGAGATGTTCCAACACGCGAGTGCACAGATGATGCATGAGCTTGGCGAGAAGATGGGCATCGCATAGCTCCAGACGAAGCATAGTTATAGCCTTGCAAGGAGCAATTTTTGATTTAGCTGCTAGAAGGGACACCTGATAATGACCAGACGATGCCAAAGTGCGTAAATAAACGACCGCAGCGTAGCCTGATTCAGAGGCATCACAGAAGCCGATCAGCCGATGCGCAGAAGAAGAAACGTCAGGGATGAATCGTGGTATGTAGAGCTCTGCCAAAGTGGGGAGCTGGGACTGAAACTGCAGCCATAGGGGCTGAACCTCATTCGAAAGAGGTTGGTCCCACTCCAGATGGAGTAGGCAGAGCTGACGGAAGAAGATTTTAGCGTAGAAGGTAACAGGAGTTAACCATCCCAGGGGGTCGAAGATTCTAGCCATCTGACTCAACACGGTTCGCTTGGTGATGACCGTTGAAGTCGAACGAACAGAATAGAAGAAGTGATCAGAAGAAGGATTCCACCCAAGTCCCAAAATCTTGAGACCTGGCTCACGATCGAGAAGAAGAGGATCGGTAGAGGAAGATTCTCTACGATGATCAGCTTGAATACCGTCTAGCAGAGGAGGATGATTGGTAGCCCATTTGCGCAACTCAAAACCGCCCGCCCTGAGGAGGTCCTGCACCTGCTGCCGCAACTCAAGAGCTTCAGCTTCGGATGAACAGCCCGTCAAGATGTCATCAACATAAAATTCATCCAGCAAGACTTGCCTGGCAGCAGGAAACTTGGGTCCGTCATCCGAAGCCAGCTGCCGAAGGGTCCGAAGTGCCAAGAAGGGAGCAGAAGAAACGCCATACGTGACGGTGTTCAGGCGATAATATTGGAGCGGTTCGTGTTTGCTGGAACGCAAGACTATAAGTTGATAGTCCCTTTGCTCAGGGAGTATCAGGATCTGTCGATACATCTGTCTAATATCCGCGGTGAAGACGAAGCGATATAGACGAAAGCGAAGCAGGAGGGTGGAAATGTCCGCTTGCAGCTTCGGACCAGTAAGCAGAAGATCGTTAAGGGATTTGCCATTAGCGGATGCACAAGAGGCATTGAAGACCACACGATTTTTGTCAGGAGGATCATCTGGACGATGTACGGGATGATGGGGGATGTAATATGGCTCATATCGCGGACAATCAGAAGACTCAGGGACCAATTCCATATGGCCACTCTCGAGATAATCTCGCATGAACTCATGATAAGCGACACGAAGAGTAGGGTTGTTGTCCAGACGCTGCTCCAGTCGAATGTACTGTCTAGTCGCCACGTTGACGGAGGTGCCCAGCCGAGACGAAGCCAAGGGCAAACCAACAGTGTACCTTCCATTGGAGCCGCGGGTGACATCAGCGCAGTATGTCATCTCACACTCTCTCTCGGCAGGGGTCAGCGGAAGCACGTCAGGTACCTTATCAAGTTCCCAGAAGCGCCGAACGATGTTGACAAGTTCGTGATCCGAGTGCTGTGCGGAGGGTGAAGGAATAGTTTGAAGATCAGGGACGGCAGAAGAACTTATCATAACAGAAGGTGTGATTTGAGGAGATGTGTCAGAAGATTCAGTCTTGTCACGAAGGGAAGGGCAGGCAGAATCTGAGCGAGGGGGATCAGGATGAGCAGACGGTGAAGAAGATACAGCAGATGATGACCCTGCAGAAGACGAGGGAGAAGCGTGCTGCCGTGAAACCCGATGACAACTGGGGAGATGTCGAGCGCGACCATTGGCAGTGTCAGGTGAGAAGGAAACATGTTTAGTCTTCTTGCGATGGCGAGCGTAGGGCCCATAAAGCACCCAGCCTAAGGTGGTAGACAACGCCCCCGGAAGTTCAGACGATGGACACAGCGTGCCAGGAAGAATAAGATGAGGGAGCACATCCGATCCAATCAACATCCCTATGATACGAGGCAGATAGAAGAGTGGGTCAGCTAGGTTGAATTTCTGAAACTCGGGCCATCGGCCATTAAACGCTTCGACAGGGAGAGGATCTATGGGGCTGTCAACGACGTAGGCCTTGATGATAAGATGAGGGGGATCCCCTTGGTGACAGAGACTAACGTATGCGTATCCTTGGATGCGAAACTGATCTGCGTTACTGAGGGTGCGAAGTTGAACAACTTCAGGGTGAATGCGCAGACGAAGCTTGGTGGCCCAAGCGCGGGTGATTAATGTGTGTTGGCAGCCTGAATCGAGAAGAGCTCGGCCGAATACAACATTCTGCTGGTTATCTAAGCGGATCCAGGCGGTAGGCATAAGGAGGCCAGGATTTTTGGTCTGGCGCAAGGAAGATCGCGGAGATGAAAACAGATGACTATTTGGCAGGGTTAGATGACGGCGAGATGACCATACTCGAAGTCATTCGGTACCACTTCCGGAGGAGTGACAAGAATTACGGAAAGATGTAGCGGGGGAAGCCCGATGAGAAGCTGAGCCTGCCGATAAAGGTAGATTGCGCAATCTAACCCTTACTGCGGTGCCCCGAGAGGTGGAGGCACGGGCTGGCGGCTCTGAGGTAGCAGAAGATTGAGAAGGAGGCTGATTCGATGGTTTCTCCTCCGGTTGGGTACCAGAAGAGGGCGTAGAGCCCGCAGATGCTAGATGAAGTATCGTGTGGTGACGTCCCCCGCATGTGTGGCAGCACTGATCCGAACCACAATCAACAGTGGCGTGGAACGATGACATGCAATTTCTGCATAATCGCCTCTCAGTTACGAAAGATCTTCGCTGATGAATGGTCATGGCTTTGAATTCACGAATGGAGTGGTTTGCCGAGCAGAACACACATACAGACGACGAGCTAGAGGCTTGGGGAGGACGTACCCCTGTATAGGCATGACGACGAGAGGACGGACCAGCTGAGGAGGGAGCAGACGATGAAGGAGCAGACGCTAACCCCGCTGGTGATTGGGTTCTGGACGGCCTCTTTGGCGCAGACGCACGGAATGAGGTGATGGAAGTGCTTTCCAACACTCGCAATTGTCGATTGGTAAATTCGAGCAATTGTGCGAGATTAGGAAACTCATCAGAGGATAACTGCCCTTCGAACAGCTGGCGAGATGGTATGTCCAGGTTGCGCAAGGCAAGGGAAAACAGAAGATAATCTGCCAGATCTGGAATGGACAATGCCTTGAGGGCGTTGATGGCATTTTGATGCGTGGTGGCGAATTGTTGTAATTGGGGCAAGGAAGAAACAGATGCAGGCCGCGAATCCAATATCTGGTTCACATACAAGTCAGCCAGCCGACTGGGATTTTGGTACCGAGCGTAAAGGGCCTGATAAGCTAAAGGGTAGTTCAGGGAATTCAGTTCGAAGCCGGAGATGACAGAAGCCGCTTCACCTGATATAGCAGAAGTTGAAAGGTGAAATTTCTGAACAGGCGCCAGGGAACTGTTCAAATGCACAAGGGCATCGAAAAGTGCGATGAAGCTGGGCCATTCTTCGATTTTGCCATGAAAACATGGCAACTCGACCCGAGGAATTGGAAGGTCCACAGGGGATGACCCGGTCTTTGCGACCGACGCAGATGCAGTCAGCTGACTATGAGCAGCGCGGATCTGCAGACAGATCTCAAAGAATGCCGCGAATTTCGATGGCGACCCGTCCCGATCCGGCTCCTCCAGCTGAGAGTTCAGTTTAACTATCAACTCATCAGCTTCTTTGAAGGCCTTCTCGATTTTAAATAACTCAGCCAGGCACATATTGGCCACATCCGATTCAGTAGTCAGCCCTTTAATCAACTTAAATAAGGTTGAAGCTGCTGCGAAAGCATTTTCTCGCTTGATGATGAATTCACTGATCGTAGCTTTCAATTTATCCGTCGACGGCATTTTTACTTCGCGAGCAACCCCAGTAAGTAAAATGAATTCCGAAGATGTTACCGGAATGAACAGACGATGAATGCGAATATGATGAACAGATGATTAGCGATAGCAAAAAACAAATAAGAATTCCACTGTTAAATTTCCCGAATGAAATGACTACAATGAGAATTGAAAGATGAATTGAATTAGAATTTAAGATCTAAAGGTCCCTGTTTTTCGACACCAATAGACGATTGCAGCAAGTCAATTACTGCGAATCGACTTCAGAAGAAATGCGTTTGATAATTGAGCAACCAATTAAATGAAGGCACTTACCTCAGAGGTAGAAGTTAACGTTTATCGTAGGTGGTCAACTACTAAGTTAGCAGCAGAAAGGGGGTATAAGGGATGGAGACAGGGAAATACCTTTCCTTTAGATGGACGTAGTAGCGACCAATTCACTAGCGACTTCAGGTGTTAGAGACACTTCACTTCCAAGCTGCTCAAATTCAGGCGAACTTATTCATCAGAGGATGGCGACACGATCAGACGACTTCATTCTTTCTCAACGAAAGTATTCCACACGAATTTTATTCGCTTTAGAAGGCACTATTAAATTAGCTTGCTTTTAACGAACTTTTTTATGCACGATCTGTAAACAATGAATGAATAATGACATGTTGAATATATCGCACGCAATCGCGAGAAAATGCTTCCGCAGATTGTCACCAGAGTGAGACGGTGCTCGAGTCGAAGAACGCCGAAGCAAGTCACGTAGGCAACACAACGTTCACGACGTAACACTATCATTACTCATAAAAAAATCATTACATACAATTAACATTTTATTGATAGGAGATGAGCCACCTGGTATCACATGAAATAATTCAGTATTTTTTATCCTCAAATTTATTTTAGGTACATTAAAATTTATACAAGCTGTAAAGTTGCTATTTTGGTTCTGAATATTATTCAGAACCTTGAATATGAACAATACAGCATTGAATTTTCGTCTTCTATCCAATGTACACATGTCGAAATCTTGTAACATGGACATATAAGATTTCATGAAAGGATATTCATTATACTTTTTTAAGTGCAAGTATCGAAGGAATCTTTTTTGAACCTTTTCAATTTCATCTATATGAGTTGACGTAAGTGGCATCCAAACCACCGAGGCATACTCAAGATGGGGTCTTACAGTAAGATGGTAGTTGTAATATTGAAATCTTTAACGTTTCTCAAAACGAAACCTAATACCTTGTAGGCTCTAGCCCTCAACTGTTCAAAATGACTGTTGAACCTCAGATTGTGCTGATACATTATACCCAAGTCTTTAATATTTGTCTTCCGCTCAATGATCTTAGAATCGATTTCATAATCACAATGTATTTGGTTGATTTTTCTAGTGAAGCTGACAACAGAACATTTTTCTATGTTCAAAGACATTTTATTCATCTTGAACCATTGAACAACATTTCCTAAATCATTCTGTAATAGATTACAGTCAAGTGTGCTCGAAATTTTCCTGAAAAACTTGAAATCATCAGCGTATAATAAACTCTGGGAAAAGCATAAACAAGAAGGAAGATCATTCATAAAAACAATAAAGAGCAAGGGTCCCAGTATGCTGCCTTGAGGAACACCTGAACTTTGTGTTATATTGTGAGAATATTTACTTCCAACTCTCACAACCTGTGCTCTCTGACTTAAGTAAGACTCAACAAAATCGCATGCATCTTTGGAGAACCCATTCGTAGCAAGTTTGTCTACGAGCAATCTATGGTTGACCCTATCGAAGGCCTTCTCATAATCAGTGTATATCGTATCAAGCTGACAACCTCTCTCCACCATTTCAGCGGCAATCTCGGTGAACGAGCAAAGATTAGTAACAGTCGACCTACCCTGACTGAATCCGTGTTGGTTTTCATTGATTTTTATATTTGAATTTTCGAAAATATCGTTATATATTAAACTTTCAAAAATTTTTGCTAACGCATTCGAGATGCTCACCGGTCGGTAGTTCTTGATGAGATTGTGTTCCCCCCCCCTTATGAATTGGAGTAAAAACCGAAGACCTCAAGCGATCAGGAAATACATTACTAGATAAGGACAAATTGAAAATATGCAATAGTGGAATGGCAAGATAATCGATGCAACCTTTATAAATATAAGAAGGAATATTATCCACACCAACAGACTTTTTTGATTTCAACTTAGTGACGCTTTTTTTGAGATCATCCTCGGAAATAACTGAAAATTCGAAATTACCCCAATTTGATCTTTCCTCATGAGAATCATTATCTTTCACATACATGGACTCAAAAAAACTGGTGAAAGCCCTTGAAATATCTTCTGCATTGCTAAAAGAACAGTCATTGAACTTAGTTGCTGGTATTCTATTTTGTTTCTTCTTTCCGCTGATGAATTACCAAAAAGACGTGGGATCATTACAGAAATTTCGTTCTATTTGTTTTTTATATCTAACATATTCTGATTTCGTTTGTTGTTTTATATCCTTCCTCAGAGATGAGAATGCATTTTCACCACCATTTTTCCTTCTTCCGTGTAATTTATTCTTCTTTATTATTTTTTGTTTCAAGTCAAGAGAAAACCAAATAGGAAACTTACGTTTTTCCGCGGTAGTAGAAACTTTAAACTTTGGAATAGCTTGATCAAGAATATTGTACATCATTTCATAAAATGTATCCAAACTTTCATCGACATCCTCACACCCTAAAACATTCGACCAATCACAATCAGACATCAAGTTGTAGAGTAGGATATAGCCCCCCTTGCATAATTATAATTGTGCTTTTTATCATATCTGATATTCAACCTATCCAAACGAAAGTTCAAGGAAAATTCAAGCGCAGGATGATACCTGTCCTCAGTAACAAGGGGTGCTTCAGATCTGTGTACAGTTGAAACAGCAATGTTTGACAAAATTAAATCTAATTATCTATTCATGAAATTTGGTACATCATTTCGTTGTCTTAAATCGAATAGGCTAATGAAATCATTTATAGTTTTACTTTTAACACATCGATCAGATAATGTTGGGATATTGAAGTCTCCAACAATAAACAATTTTTCATCCTCGAGCAAAATGCCATCAAAAATATCGAAATAACTTTCATACAAATTTGGTTCAGAGTTAGGTGGAAAATAAACAACAGAAATGAAACATTTGAAATCTCTCGCCATCAACTTTAACAGTAAACACTCAGCAGCACAGTCAGTGGTCATCACTTCGAAACTTATACAAGAGTTAATTGCTAGAAGAACACCTCCTCCTCTGGTTTGGCCAGATATTCTGTCCTTTCTCACAACCACGTACCGCTGATCAAACATTTCATCACTGAGTACTTGGTCATTTAGCCAAGTTTCAGTTAAGGCAATAATGTCAAAATTAGATGATAATACACTGATCAAAAATTTTTCAGTTTTAGACCTCAACCCGCGTACATTCTGGTAATATATCCCCCTTTGATGAACACTATTGGATGATAATCCTGAAGCTAGTTCACTACCTGAAGAGGCCGCTTCTTTCTTAAAAAATGTGAGACAACCGTACCTCTAGGCCATATCTGACTATTTCAGGCCTTCTTCAATTCATCCTGACGAATTGTGACCTTCATGGAGGCATAGTGTGTCGGGTGTTTAGAGGGGTGGCTCTCACAAACAACACCCTCGAATTCATTCACCAATAATTTTACCATATCTTCCGGCTTAGTATCAGGATTTAATCTGGTCACATGAAGGGATGCTAATTTTCGAACTGCATGAACGATGTTATTTTCAATATTTCGCCAATTAACACCCTCCTTTTTTTCCTGCTTTGAACAACCTTGAAGTCATCTTGAGTATTTTCGACAACTTTGGATTCTGTCAATATTGTATTCTCATTCACAATGCTTTTAGTGGGCTCAAAAGGATTTGGATCGTTGCGTTCAGAATTCGGTGCATTCTTTTCTCCTGAAATATCCCCATTAAGATTTGTTATATTTGTCATTAATTCCCTCTGAGCTGACTAGGAGATGAAATTCTTTAGCGTTATTAGATTCACTGTTTATTTCTTGATTGTTTGTAACAGTTTTGGGACCGCTTAAATGTGATCCAGATATCGTTGCGGATTCAGTATCTACATCTGATTTCCGCTGATAAGTTTTTGTAATGTTCAACCGTTCATTAAGGTCCTCATTCCTCAATGATTGAATTACGTTTTGATAATTCCTGTTCTAATGTTGAAATTTTGTATTTCAATAAGGAAATATTATCTACCATGGTTGAATTATTATCCTCCAAAGAAGCAATGATCTTACAAAGAAGATCGTTTTGTGTAGATTCACTGGTAATAACTGATCTCGACTCCACAGATGGAATGTGTGTGGGTGTTGTATTCCCGGATTTTACCTCGATTAACATCAATTCGAGTTCACAACATTTTTTTATTTTTGCGCCACAGCCTGGATGGTAAGCTTTGTCACAAACTGAACATTTTAAACTATTTTTAACGATTGTTTTCTTACAACTATCGCACTTAATACACATCAAACGTGGAGCACCCAAGGACTCGACTTTCTTATTCGACGACATATTTGCAATGTTGTTCTAGTAAGGTCATTTTGTAATATTTATTTTCTCTGTGTAGTATTTTCAGGTTGTCGTAGTTTATTATATGTTTTGAATCTTCAATATGTAAACCTAAGGCTGAATGAGGTCTATTTTTTCTATGTTCGTTGAATCTTTTTTCTACGCTACGTGTAGTCATTCCTATGTAAAATGAGGGACAATTTGTGCATGTTATCTGGTATATTCCGCTCTGTTGTTCTAGTTTTGGTTTTGTTCTGTTGTTAATTAATATGTTCTCTAATGTTCTATGTCGTCTACTTGTAAGCGTATAATTGTATTTTCTTAGAGTTAAGTCTAGTCTTTCGTGTAAATTTTTGTGATAAAGTGTGGATATGAAATATTTTTTAGTTGTTATGTGGGGATATATTTTATCTATTATCTGTTTTCTTTTTATTGAAGTAAAGATCTCATTCATGAACTGTATTGAATATTGGTTATTGATTCCTATCTGTTGTATAATTTTGACCTCTTTTTTATAGTTTTCTTGTGTTAATGGTATATTCATTAATCTGTGAAAGAGAAATCTGAATGCTGCTCTTTTCATTTGGGGTGCATGATATGAGCCATTTGGAATAATGGAATCTGTCTGTGTTGGTTTTCTGTATATGTCAAAAGAAAAAGTGTTATCGTTGTTTAATGTTATTTTTAAATCAAGGAAGTTTAAAGTGTTCGAAATGGAATGTTCTAAGGTGAATTTAATTTTGAATTTAGTGTTAATTTTTTGAAAAAAGTCTTCTAATTCTATGTCTGTTCCTGACCATATACAAAAAATGTCGTCGACGTATCTTTTCCAAAAGACTATGTGTTCATTGAGTGGTAATTGCATTATTTGTTTTTCTATGTGGTCTACATATATGTTCGCTTTTAATCCGCTAGATGGTGAACCCATTGGTAGCCCATCTTTCATGTAATAAATATTGTCGTTAAATATGAAAAAAATTTGTTCGGATATTATCTGGCATAGTTTCATTATGTTATCCATATCTAATTTATCTAAATTTAAGGTGTTTTCTGTGTTGTCATGTTGTATTAATTGCTCTCTAAGTAAAGTGAGAGTTTCTTCGATGGGAACATTAGTGTAAAGATTAACTATGTCAAATGATAAAATTCTATATGTTTTCTCCGGTTCAAGATTTAGTGATTGTAGGTTCCTTACAAGTTCTGTCGAATTATTTATAGCGAAATTTGATTTATATTTGAATTTATTGTTGAAAAAATTATTTATGAATTGAGAGATCTTATGATTTGGGGATGATATTGCTGATGTTATCGGTCTAATGCTTTTTTCAGGTTTATGAAGTTTGATCGTACTATACATCTTTGGAATTTGTGGGTTCTTTTCTTTTAATGTGTGAATTGTCTCGTTGAATTTCTGTAATGTTAGAAGTGTTGATTTTAATGTACTGTTAACCAAAGATAATAGAGAAGGAAGATTGGAAACGAAGCGACAACATTGACGTGAGCGCCGTCTGGTGAGAAGAAAGTCCTGTGATAGATAATAGGTGGCTAAGAGAAGTGACATTATGTTACCATGGCAACCACATATGGTACAATTCAAACAGACAAATTCAAATCAAATTTAGATTATTCTCCAGTTGAGTTCGTTTAGATTAGATCTACAAAGAATAATTAATAGTTGTATTCGTTAAGTTTAAGTTTAATTGAGTTTTCGTATTGTATTTGAGTTATATATCGTGTAGTGTTTGAGTTTTCGTTATAATTTAGTTTGATTCGTGCTTATTAGTATTCGTTCCTGTGTTTCGGTTGTTAAATATTTGAAGACAAGATGCCATCCGGAGCATGCTGCATGGCAAAGCAGTGTACTAATAATAAAAGGAATAATCCGAAATTATCCTTCTTTAAATTACCGAAGAAAATGGAAATGTAAGTATTGAAACTCGAAAGGGGTAACTCTGTTATTCATTGCATTAATTTTCAGTGCTCTGAAATGGATAGAGTTTTCTGGGAGAGAGGATTTAGATCTCAGCAGAACTTATACTATGTGCAGTGAGCATTTCTCTCCAGAACAAATTATGCGTGATTATCCACGTTTATTGCTGCATCCCGTTTTTTAAATTGTAATTTTCAATATTCTGTAAAAAATATGTTCTAATAATTCTGTAACTCAGATGTAAAGATATTTTTGACATGTATTCCAATTTAAAATTGTATGTATATTTTGAAACAAAAATATGTAAGCAAATCTATTTGGTGTGTTTAATTAGTATCAATTGAATTAATATGTAGATCAAAAATATAATCCTGAGCAGAACAGAAGCCCTGCATTTGTTGTGTCACCCTGTATATTATTGTCTGGGCTCGATAGGTGGAAATCAAAATTATTACTTATGGTGGTATTCAAATTTCGCGCTCTTTCCAGTAACAGTAATCTGTAATGAAAAAAACTACAGTCACTGTAATCTGTAATGAAAACGCCATCTCGTGAGTAAAAAGTCCCGATATATACAGGGTGTCCCACTAGTGCCGCAGCGGACGATATACGCGTAACGGACTGCCTTTTGCAAAATGTTTTGATGCAGACTTGATATACTACAAGAAGAGCACAACGTAAAAATATTTTCGAATATATAGGGTGGCCCACAAAAGAGGAATACAGGGTGACTTTGTTTTTTCAAATGGAACACCCTATATTCAAAACTGTTATTCAATTCTCTGAAACTTCCTGCATGCTTGCGTATACTTTTCACATATTTTTATTCGACAGTTTTCGAAATATTGGCCATTTTGACGAAAAAATGATATTTGTAGAGGCTATGTTATACGATTATATTTCACGAACCATTGAACATACCAATAAAAACTTTATATGGATTGAAAGACAAGACTTCAAAGTATCCTATCCAGCTATAATAAAGCATTTTCAGCATACAGAGTGTCCACAAAAAGACTATCAACATGACGAACAGGCCCGCACGCAGATCTTCAAGCTCGCAAGCTCAAAGCTTGTTTGAAATTTTTGGAAGATTCGACGTTCCAAGTAGAAACATAGAAAATGATCAAAAATGTATTTTGAAAGCTTCAATGATGCTTATTCTGAGTGGAATAATTTGACAGTTCTCAATAACCACAGAAAAGCCAAATCTGCTATTTGAATTCGAAGGTATGTGAATTTAAGGGGAAACATTTCGAAAAAGCGCTTAAAAATCCTATTCCGTTAGAGATATGCATATCATGTATTTGACAAAAATGAAGTAAAAAAAAAAGTGATTACAATGATGAAAAAAAATTATATGCATTGCATTTGAAAAAATTAAGAAAAATCGATTTGAAATTCGTCATGTTGATAGTCTTTTTGTGGACACTCTGTATGCTGAAGATGCTTTATTATAGCTGGGTAGGATACTTTGAAGTCTTGTCTTTCAATCCATATAAAGTTCTTATTGGTATGTGCAAGGGTTCGTGAAATATAATTGTATAACATAGCCTCTACAAGTATCATTTTTTCGTCAAAATGACCAATATTTCGAAAACTGTCGAATAAAAATATGTGAAAAGTATACGGAAGCATGCAGGAAGTTTCAGAGAATTGAAAAACAGTATTGAATTTTCAGAGAATTGAAAAACAGTATTGAATATAGGGTGTCCCATTTGAAAAAACAAAGTCACCCTGTATTCCTCTTTTGTGGGCCACCCTATATATTCGAAAATATTTTTAGGTTGTGCTCTTCTTGTAGTATATCAAGTCTGCATCAAAAAATTTTGCCAAACTCAGACCGTTACGCGTATATCGTCCGCTGCGGCACTAGTGGGACACCCTGTATATGCATAAAACGTAATCGGTTTTTAGTACGAGACATATGAGGGCGTTTCCTATCTTTGTACTCTATAATCTTTGCTGTTAACTTTATTTGCATATTTCTGAAGGAGGTTGTTTTTACATTCAATTATATTATTATTTCTGAAGAATTCCAATGTTTTTTCTATATATGTTGTTTTTTCTAACATTACAAGTCCTGCATTCTTGTCTGCCTTCGTTAATATAAGGTTGTTATCAGTCATTCTTTTTTGTATTGATTGTATGGTCTTTTGTAAATGTTTATTATGTCTAATTTGTGTCTGGTTGCATATTCCTACCTTTTTATTTTTATAGATTTTTAGATTATCTGCTATTTCTTTCGCTATTGTATGGTATTCGGGGTTGTTTTTCACTTTTACTTCTATATCTATGGATGTCCTATAAACTTCTGCTGTTTTTGGGGTTGGTGCAAATTTCTGTCCCATGTTTAAAACCTTCAGCTCGTTTTCATCAAGGTTCACCTCTGATAGATTAGTAAATCTTCTATGGAATTCGTGGCTGTTCAATGCTGTGTCTCTCACTTCTTTTGTTTGGGGTCTCAATCTCGACTGCATCAGTGTGTTCTTGTCTTCAATCAGTTTTCCGAGTTTTGCTCTTCTCTTTCTGTCCGATTCGCAGTTAGAATAGTATATGTCTTCTTCCAGTTTTTCTCTTAGGTTTTGATATTCTATGGTATGTAGGTGTTTTAGGAGGTAGTGGTGTAAGAATTTCAATTTCATGTCGATTATCCCAGACTGCCGATATTCGGGGCTATTCACTAAGCAAAGTTGTTATGGATAGCAACTTTGCTTAGTGAATAGCCCCGATTGTCTTCTAATTTCTTCTTTGAGAAGTGTTTTCTGTATTCTTTCTCTGTTGCATTTTGGTGGTACCTGAAGTACACAATGGACAAGAGACATCGAGTAAACAGCCACATATATTTTCTACAAAAGTGCAAGCTAAATGAGGTCACACCGAAATTCCTAATTTTCAAACTACCACCAAAATGCAACAGAGAAAGAATACAGAAAACACTTCTCAAAGAAGAAATTAGAAGACATTCGGGGCTATTCACTAAGCAAAGTTATTATGGATAGCAACTGTAAATCGTCGTTATCCCATTCAATAAGCATGGGATAACAACTTTGCTTAGTGAATAGCCCCGAATATCGGCAGTCTGGGATAATCGACATGAAATTGAAATTCTTACACCACTACCTCCTAAAACACCTACATACCATAGAATATCAAAACCTGATAGAAAAACTGGAAGAAGGCATATACTATTCTAACTGCGAATCGGACAGAAAGAGAAGAGCAAAACTCGGAAAACTGATTGAAGACAAGAACACACTGATGCAGTCGAGATTGAGACCCCAAACAAGAGAAGTGAGAGACACAGCATTGAACAGCCACGAATTCCATAGAAGATTTACTAATCTATCAAAGGTGAACCTTGATGAAAACGAGCTTAAGATTTTAAACATGGGACAGAAATTTGCACCAACCCCAAAAACAGCAGACGTTTATAGGACATCCATAGATATAGAAGTACAAGTGAAAAACAACCCGAATACCATACAATAGCGAAAGAAATAGCAGATAATCTAAAAATTTATAAAAATAAAAAGGTAGGAATATGCAACCAGACACAAATTAGAGATAATAAACATTTACAAAAGACCATACAATCAATACAAAAAAGAATGACTGATAACAACCTTATACAAGGTGCGGCACGGAGGGCGGACGTTTTTCAGATGGGCATAACTTTCCCCCACTGAGGACGAGAGAAGTGGGGAAGGTGCCGTTAGACTCGTGTGTTCCTAGCATTTATTTACCAGTTGTCGTCATGGAGCCTTGGACGGTGGAGCATCGTGTTTTCGCCTATGATAGTTTCGTCCGAAATAATGAGTCAGTCACGGTCGTGCAGCGTGAGTTTCGTCGCCATTTCCACATTCATCGGAATAGAGCTATTCCCTCTCGAAACACCATCCTTCGTTGGGTTGAATCACTTCGCAGACGTGGTGAACTGATCAACAGAAGACCAAGAGGACCTGTGCGAACAGTTCGAACGCCTGAAAATGTTGAACGCGTTCGACAAGCCATTCTTCGCAGTCCGTCGCGATCTGCTCGGAAACATGCTGCTGCACTTCGCCTCAGTGATCGTTCGGTGAGGCCAATTTTGCATATGGATCTTCGCTTTCATCCCTACAAATTGGCCATTGTGCAACAGTTACACCAGGTTTGGCGATGTTCATTGGCCTCCCCGGTCCCCAGATTTATCCATATGCGATTTTTTCTTATGGGGACACCTCAAGGCTAGAGTATACGAGACCAAGCCCCGAACTCTGGACGAATTGAAAAGGGCTATTCGCGTGGAAGTTGCCCAAGTTGAGAGAGCGATGTTGGAGAGAGTCTACGCGAACTTCCAAGAGCGCCTCCAGCACTGCATCACCGATTTCGGCCACCACATGCCTGATGTGATTTTCCACACTTGACTGTCTCAAATGCTATTTCCTTGAGAA
Source organism: Adalia bipunctata (assembly GCA_910592335.1). Classification (NCBI taxonomy): domain Eukaryota; kingdom Metazoa; phylum Arthropoda; class Insecta; order Coleoptera; family Coccinellidae; genus Adalia; species Adalia bipunctata. Next base: position 41,264,952 of record OU342950.1, read on the forward strand.
TCTGATTCCGTCAATAAATGTGTTTTTGAGTAAAAATAAACGCTTTTATTATTTTTTTAAAACCATCCATCCTCTGTGCCGCACCCTGTATTAACGAAGGCAGACAAGAATGCAGGACTTGTAAAAACTTGAAAAAACAACATATTATATAGAAAAAACATTGGAATTCTTCAGAAATAATAATATAATTGAATGTAAAAACAACCCCCTTCAGAAATATGCAAATAAAGTTAACAGTACATTAAAATCAACACTTCTAACATTACAGGAATTCAACGAGACAATTCACACATTAAAAGAAAAGAACCCACAAATTCCAAAGATGTATAGTACGATCAAACTTCATAAACCTGAAAAAAGCATTGGACCGATAACATCAGCAATTTCATCCTGAAATCATAAGATCTCTAAATTCATAAATAATTTTTTCAACAATAAAATCCAATTTCGCTATAAATAATTCGACAGAACTTGTAAGGAACCTGCAATCACTAAATCTTGAACCGGAGAAAACATATAGAATTTTATCATTTGACATAGTTAATCTTTACACTAATGTTCCCATCGAAGAAACTCTCACTTTACTTAGAGAGCAATTAATACAACATGACAACACAGAAAACACCTTAAATTTAGATAAATTAGATATGGATAACATAATGAAACTATGCCAGATAATATCCGAACAAATTTTTTTCATATTTAACGACAATATTTATTACATGAAAGATGGGCTACCAATGGGTTCACCATCTAGCGGATTAAAAGCGAACATATATGTAGACCACATAGAAAAACAAATAATGCAATTACCACTCAATGAACACATAGTCTTTTGGAAAAGATACGTCGACGACATTTTTTGTATATGGTCAGGAACAGACATAGAATTAGAAGACTTTTTTCAAAAAATTAACACTAAATTCAAAATTAAATTCACCTTAGAACATTCCATTTCGAACACTTTAAACTTCCTTGATTTAAAAATAACATTAAACAACGATAACACTTTTTCTTTTGACATATACAGAAAACCAACACAGACAGATTCCATTATTCCAAATGGCTCATATCATGCACCCCAAATGAAAAGAGCAGCATTCAGATTTCTCTTTCACAGATTAATGAATATACCATTAACACAAGAAAACTATAAAAAAGAGGTCAAAATTATACAACAGATAGGAATCAATAACCAATATTCAATACAGTTCATGAATGAGATCTTTACTTCAATAAAAAGAAAACAGATAATAGATAAAATATATCCCCACATAACAACTAAAAAATATTTCATATCCACACTTTATCACAAAAATTTACACGAAAGACTAGACTTAACTCTAAGAAAATACAATTATACGCTTACAAGTAGACGACATAGAACATTAGAGAACATATTAATTAACAACAGAACAAAACCAAAACTAGAACAACAGAGCGGAATATACCAGATAACATGCACAAATTGTCCCTCATTTTACATAGGAATGACTACACGTAGCGTAGAAAAAAGATTCAACGAACATAGAAAAAATAGACCTCATTCAGCCTTAGGTTTACGTATTGAAGATTCAAAACATATAATAAACTACGACAACCTGAAAATACTACACAGAGAAAATAAATATTACAAAATGACCTTACTAAAACAACACGAAATCATAAAAAATGAAGATAACCCATATTCATTAAATGATAACATCGAATTCAATGGAAGAAATAAATTCAAGCTTATAGATGACTGAATAACGAAAACAAAAATTGAATTTCCCGCTCGCAGAGCATATACACGAATATGACGTTGAGAGCAGACCATAACCGTTTTCCTGTCCATGTCCGACTGACACCACGCTACCGAGAACAAAAAATAGAAATAATCATTTATAATTCCGATTGATTGAAACATCTAGAGAACAGACAAGACATTTGCCGAAAAATATCAGAAAATAATAAATAATAAAGAATGATTAATCCATGTTGACTTCCATACGACAGTAAGTTTTATAAGTTGCATACTCTTAACCTATATAAATATCCATCCTCGAAAAGAAACTAATAAATGTAGATAATATAAAAGAAATCCTAAACGTAATATGTATCCTTGTGTGTTTTCAGCTGGCCTGATGATGGAATAAATATCCGAAATCGATAGCCTAAGAATTAAAATATATTGAAATATAGTGTGTTTTTCTTTTCAATTTCTGCTTATTCATTCATAGAACATTATTATTATTATTATTATTATTATAATTACAATAAGAGTTGGGGCAAAAAGCCCATAAACTCAATAACCCAAAATAATACAATGCTCAAATTATAGGGAAAAAAAATAAAAATCACACCATGAAAACAAAAGTAATCGCTAACTGGCATACAGGTAACTAAGAGATCAACTCCCGCACATACTGGTCAAATCGGTTTTTGAAAGTGTTGACCGAGGTTGCACCAACCACACTCTGTGGGAGCCCATTCCACCTGTCGAAGACTCTATTTGATAGGAAGGTTTGACGTTGTGTGGTCCTGAAATTCTCCTTCCCAAGTTTGAAGTTATGGCCTCGAAGTTGTGTGGTGCTTTTTTTGTACAAGTGGTCCAGGCTCACCCCAAACAGTCCATTCAATGCCCTGTACGTAACGATGAGGTCGCCCCTACTACGCCGATCCTCGAAAGTATCCAGGTTCATGATCCTCAAGCGAGTGGGATAGTCTGGTCTTATCAAACCAAAAGGAATCCTAGTATTCCATCGCTGCACAGACTCCAGGAGATGTTGGTCGCTCCTGAGCGATGGACACCACACAGGTCCAGCATATTCCAACAGAGGGCGTACGTAGTTGCAATATAGTAACTTGCATGTTGACGGGCTGCAACCTCTGAATGTCCTCTGGATCATATAGGTCATCTGTCTGGCTCTAGCTGTGACCGCTGCAATGTGGCGTGACCATGTCAAACTTGGCTCTATCGTGACCCCCAAGTCACTATAATGGTCAACAGGGGCGAGGGGGTGACCACCGATCTCATAGCCAGCCCCCGCATTACTCCGACCAAGATGCATGACCTTACATTTGCTGATGTTCAGGGGAAGTAACCATTCGCGACTCCAATCGTCCAGAGCTCTCAAGTCCTCTTGAAGTTCCCTCGAATTCGATGCATTGTTGTAGATTTTAAGATCATCAGCAAACATAGCACATGGAGACTTCAGAATTCTTGGCAGGTCAGAGGTATATAAAAGAAAGAGAACAGGGCCCAGAACCGAACCCTGAGGCACGCCACTGGTCGAAAACACCTCCAAAGATGAATGGACGCCCCCCACCCTCACACGAAAAGATCTATTGGTGAGAAACGCTTCGATCCATGACAGCAGACAACCCCTAATTCCTAGGTGATGCAGCTTCGATAGAAGACGGCGATGTGGTACACGGTCAAATGCTTTAGAGGAGTCTAAATACACCACATCTACCGGAATACTGCGATCCAATGCACTAGTCCAATCGTTAAGACAACCCAACAAATTTGTCATTGTCGATCGACCGGGTACGAATCCATGTTGTTCAATGGGAATAATATTGTGCGTCAACGCAAACTGGACCAGCTGATCTACAATGATTCTCTCCAAGATCTTAGACGCGGTTGAAGTCAGGCTTATAGGGCGATAGTTCTGAGGAGACAGCTTGTCCCCCTTTTTGTAGATAGGTGTTACGGATGCAGTCAACCAATCTCTGGGAAGGGTGGAAGTACCCAAAGACTTCTTGAAGATAAGGGAAAGAGGAAGAGCGAAGGCAGACGCACACCTCCTCAGGATGAAAGGCGACAGTCCATCCGGGCCAGGGGAGGACGATGTTTTGAGATCCAACAAATACCTCACCACCAATTCTTCGTCCACAACCATTCCCTCAAACTCCAAATCCACTACTGGGATTCTAACAGCTGGTACAGGACCATCCGGCTCAGAACAAAACACGCTAGCGAAGGCTGCGGCCAAAGCATTGGCACTTTCCTGAGGACTTTCCGACACCTCCCCAGTGGATCCCCTGACTAGGGGAACCGTCACCTTCGAATTCATTGCGGACCTCATATACTTGAAAAAATTTTTTTTATTTTTACTGGAGGCGAGTTGTGACTCATAACTGGTCTTCGCTTTCATGATCGTGGAGGAGAGAGAATTGGCAAAAGATCGATGGCTGCGGAAGTCAGAATCAGATCTACTACGCAGATATCTTTGCCACAAAGATTTCTTGCATCTGATCATCTTCAATATCCTCCGGTCTATCCATGGTTTTATCAGGTTGTGTTTAACAACTGTAATCTGAGTGAACTTAGAGAGGGTTTTCATCGTGACACCCAGGAAGCAACTCCACATATCATCTACATCCACACAACGATCAAGCAAACCCCTCCAGTCCCTCGAGATCAGCTCAACGTTTACTGCATCAAAATCAATCTTTGGCAAGGTTCGGTCAATTTTAGTTAAATTGCATGATGAACTCATCTGTATCATTGTGGACAGGACAGCATGATCGGATTTTCCAAATGGTGGTAGATAGTGTATCTCGGAAATTAGATTGGAATCAGGTGTTATCATCCAGTCTAATAGAGAGGGGATCTGGCCATCTCTAAATCTAGTCGGTTCCAGGACGAGCTGCTCCATTCCAGAATCCATAAACATCTTCACATACGGGTAAGAGGGTGAACCCGCTGGATGACTGTGAACAAGAGGCCAACGAATGTCCCGACAGTTGAAATCCCCGACAACGAATACGTTTTTCTTCGTAGACGAAAGCTCACACAAGAAATCACAAAGTTCAAGGTCGGAAGCACATGGTCGGGGCCTGTAAATACAGCCCAAGGTTAGGGATATTTCAGCATTAGAGATGTCCATAAATAGGCTGTCGATTCCAGATAATTTTTTATTAGAAGTTTGAATAGAAAAGTTTTCAGCAAGAAGATCGCTCACATATATACAGACTCCTCGGTAGCCAATTGCATCCTCACTGTCATAACGGTACAGAGTGTAAGATGGTATGTTGTAAAAGTTATCGGTGACAGAGTGTTTGAGCCAAGTTTCAGTTAACATGATTATATAAGGGCGATTTAGCTGAACAAATGATAGGAGTTCGGAAAATTTAGAGTTGAGAGATTGGATATTAGTATAAATGAGCGGCCATGACGAAACATCTGCTAGTTTTTTGTAGGTGTAAAAGTGTTATTCTCGTTGGTGGTTACTATTTTAGGGGAGCCATTAATATATCTTATAGTGAGATTAGTCTCTCCACCTGACTGCCTCGATTTGAGCTCACTGCGCAGAGAATTGAGCTCATTTCTCTGTGCTTTCGTCCTGTCATCCTGCACAGTGACACCTCTGAACCTCTGATGTCCACGAAGAGCCAGCTTATTTCTCAATATCTTACGGGCAATATCGGGGTTGGAAAATGTAACCCTCAGCCATCGAGGTCGTGAGACATCTTTAGCCGGCAGACGATCAACACTTTTCAACTGAGAGCTAGATAGCCCCTGAACATGGTCAACTATTTCCTTAGCAGTAACCATGTCGTGGGTGAGATCCCCACTCTCTGGTACGTTTACTAAAATGATATTATGGGATTTTGTGACACGCTCAAGGAGCTCAGAAAAATCAGTACTCGATGTAGTTGTCAAATTCGAATTGCACTCCAGGGCGCGAACCCTTTCACGAACACCTGCCAAATCGCTAGACATAGACGCCCGAGAACGATTGATGTCCTCTATATTTTCGACGCATTTCTCCAATGAACTCTGATGCTCCGATAGGATCTTTGAATGATCATTCAGCGTAGACGTGCAGGCTGCAAGTTGGGAAATCAACTCGTCCTGTCGGTTTTCAACGCGTTCCACGCTGACAATTAGGTGTTGCATTCGATCCATGAGCAATTTGAAATGCTCAATAGTTACAGGAGACTGATCTCCAGAAGAGACAGGAACCGAAGCAGCGACTGTAGATTGATTGGAGGAGCTGTTGGATCGACTGCGCATGGAGCGCTCACTAGAGGAACAAACATTGCATTCCCATTTACAGTTTTGGGAGCTTTTGAGGAAGCATAACTCTAACATACTATGGAAGAATTTATTTCTAAAATATAAAAAATTCTATCTTAACGCTGCACAGGATAATAGAAAAATGAATAACCAACTTAAAATTTTCACTGCCAAAAATAAGCCGAAAACCACATGGCAAGTTATCAAGACAGAAACTCAAGTGAGGAAAACAAATAAAATTAATTCATCTCCGTCAGCAAACACCTTCGATGAATACTTTATAAATATTGGGACAACAATTTCTAAACAATTCGGATACAACATTGAGGAGGCCCAATCTTGCTTACATAGCAGTGAGATCACACAAGCTCAGTCTCTATTTCTCAGACCTATAACAGAAGATGACACCCTCAAATACATACAAAGAATGGCTACCAAACCAACCATGGACATCTATGAGATAAGCTCAAAACTAATAAAATCAGTTGGTGACAAAATACTAATACCACTAACTTACATAATAAATGAATGCCTAAAATCCTATATGTGGAATATTTCCAGATAAACTGAAACTAGCAAGAGTCTGCCCCATTCTGAAAAAAGGAGATCCAACAAAGGTTACCAATTATCGACCAATATTAATCCTAAAGTTTTCTCCAAAGGCCTGGAAATGGTGATGGCAGAACACCTCATTTCCTTCATGCATAAACATGACTACATAACAAATTCTCAATTTGGTTTCAGGCAAAACAGGTCTACTATTGATGCTGTCAGAGAATTGTACTCCTTCATCTTGGATGGTTTTGAAATCCGTCAGGATACCATTGCTCAGTTCTGTGATTTATCCAAAGCATTTGACTGCATGGATCACGAAATATGCCTAATGAAGTTGGAGCATTATGGAATCAAGGGGGTAGCCTTGTCATTGTTCAGATCCTACCTTCACAACCGTTAACAACTGACATCACACAATAATGAAAAAAGGTCAGTTTCAACAATAGCACATGGTATTCCTCGGGGCTCGATATTGGGGCCTCTGATCTTCATTATCTTCATTAGATCTACCAAACAATGTCACATGCCACACCCTACTGTGTAACAGTTCATTTGCCGCCTTAAATTCAAATTATAATAAAGGGGAGAATGCGTGAGACGAAGATGCAAATTGAGATAACAATATGCTTATATAATCGGAACATTGTAATAGGAGGGCTAACTTGAAAGTAATAAAATAAATATCCCTTTTTAAAATTAGGACTTGAACGTTTCTTCTTTTCCGTAATAATTCAGTGATATTTTTAACACCCTTTATTTCACTCGGGAAATCTCCCGAGAGAAAGCCCAATAATTTAATTGATCGATTTAAACTTCGGGAACTCAATACCCCGGTGATAAAAAAATTATTGAGACGGTTATCAAGGCCTAGACAGGATATCTGGCGAGACGATAACGATTAAAATTGTTACTTTTTCGGTTCGAATTTCGTCTGCAACAGTGAAGATAAGGAAATTATGGTTCCACGAACTCAGCGCTGAGAATACGCTGCGATTGCTGAGAACCATGGCATTTTTCGACGCAGCATTTCCCAAACCGATGCATGGGAACTAAGAGGGGTAGGGAAGCAGGAAAGTCGTCAATTTGATTGGTTCATAAAAACAAAGATGGAAGAAATATTGATTTGATTGGTTTTGAAGCATCAACGAAAGAAAAACCTTTAATTTGACTGGTTTTTGGAGGGACGAAGAGGGGAAAATCTTCGACTCGCTCCGGGGACGAAATAGGCAGTTTCTGGTGGAATCTCGAGCGGAAAAGGTTCCCAGAGCTCGCGAATATGCTGCGGATCGAGGGTAGTACGGTTTCAGGTTAGGTACTTGAGTGTTGAGAAGTACGGTCTCAAAGTGGAGGCGAAAGCAATTATGGTTGATTTTGAAGTTGAGGAGTAACTGCAGAAGTCTTAAACGGGAAGATTCTGAGTTGACTCGTTTGATATGTTTTTAGTACGGTTTTAAGGAAGGTTTTAGAATTAATTTAGTTTTGTAGTTATTCGGAGGACGGCGTTTGGATAACTCGAAAATTTTTGGTCTCTTTTAAAAGTTTTGATAAGTCAGTCTCAAGCTGGGACATATATAAGAAGTGTTAAGTTGAAGTATTAAAATCCCTAAATTTATTTGGAATTATTTTAGATCGCGTATCGTCGGTATATTCGGGAGTGAAGGTTAATTTTTGCGAAAAACGTGTGGGTGCCGTGTTTTCGTACCTAATCTGTCTGTTTCAGGAAAGAAGCAACGTCGTAGAACATCCTCCTAGGTTCATCATTTTTGGGATTATTGGTCCAGGAAAAAGGTCAGATAAATTGTTTATGCTTAGCTTGTCCGCCCAAATTATATGTTTAGTCCAGAGTCCTGAAATCTTCTAAAAGTCATAGTTTCATATTTTTCGTATATTCTCTGGATCGTATTATTATTTTTGTAATCACCCTTAAGTAGTGGAAGGTCTAAGTGGAGTTTTCTGTTGAGAAAACTCAGGTTTATTTGAAAGATCACGAGGAAACTATTGTTGAGTTTCCCCTTGTGAATGTGAAGTTTAAGAGGGATTATTTTCCGATATCTCGTTTGGGTATAGAAAGTTTACCTTATATTATAAATTTTTGTGAGATTATCTATGTGTATTACTTCTGGGGTTATTTTGACAAACCCTTTTCATTTTTGTTGATGACTTGAATTCATTTTTTTTTGATTTGGAATTCACACTGATGTTGATTTAATTTCGATGAATAGATCTGCCTTTGTAATTTAAAGCTAATTTAACAGTTATACTTGATGGGATTATTTACTTTCGAATTAAGAAATATCTGAACATTTGATAATTTGAATCATTTGATTTAAGTAACACATATCTAATTTGGTGAGAATTTGTTTAGTTTGATTTGGTTTAATATACGTCTTAAATTTAATCTAAAAGGTTTTCATTTACCATCCCTCTCCCTAGAAAATAATTTTAAACACCAAGACCTGACCCAAGTGCGTTGTGCCGATCCCACACTTTCTTCCGTCGGAAGAAAGAACTTCAAAATTTTAATTAACATCTTTTATTTTTCTTTAAGTAATAACACCCTTGATTGGTGGAAAGCCGCTCTTCTGTCCAATCACCAAGAGGGTGCTTTTTACAACATATGAGAACAAAAATTCATTCTTAGATGGTTAATTGCGAATGGAAGTATTAGATAGTTGCTTGAGGATAATTTTAGCGATATTTTTCCGAATTTATTCTTGGGATTAATACTACATTTCGTCGGCCACGATTTGTTCAGGTTTTAGTGACATATCTCCGTTGTTTCGGGATCAGGGCCATATAAACAACCTACACTATATAAGCCGCACAACATCAAAGGTTAGTTCCATTGTTTTCGCCAATTCAAATATTCATTTTTCGTTTTTCTTACGCAAAGGCTTTTATTTCCACCTAGATATCTGACATCAAGGGTGGCAACCACCTTTTCATAAGAGGCAGTAAGGAGGAGAAAATTCTACGTGAGAGTAACTGCCAGAAATCAACCAGGCTGTACAGTGGATCGAGAAATCCACACATACATTTTTCCTATCTTCATCCAAAGGGTCTATAAAGTAGTTGGTAAGGTAGATTGTACTGTATAAATTATTATCACCTGAGTTCGAACTCCGTAGGAATTTTTTTTTATTACTATTTGTATCATTGACTATCATTTCAAACACTTTTATTTTCATTTTTTTTATTAAAATTTAGAGAAAATCATTTCTTCTTGTTATTATTGATTTTACCAATCTATTACTCAAGATAAGAACTCACTCCCGTTCGCACTGAGCGAAGGGCAAGTGTACCACTTCGCAGAAAAGTTGGTGCACTATAAATTTTGCGGCTTCCTATTTTTACAACAAGTAGGAACGTTGCAAATGGCGCCCAAATCTTAGAGTGGTGGATTGGATTGAAATATATTGGTATTTTGTTTAAAAATTTTCATTTCAAATTTGGTTATTTTCATTCAGATAATTTGATTTCATTCACTCTCAAAAATCAACACATTCCACGTTTATTGCGATTGTTTTTTGTGGGTACTGGAATTGTAATTTTTTATCTCGCATATGGTGCATATTGATTGTTTCATATTCTGTATTGCAGATTCATAATATTGTTTCGTATATTCTCCACATTTATTGCGAATAATTTTTAATTGAGAAATCGTTGAATTTATATTTGATAGACAATCTTACGTTTCGCTCATACCTTATCTTTCATTGGTAATCTTTTTTTCGTTCATACTTTCATTATGGCCCATTCAGATATATGAAAAATTGAAATTAACAGACTGAATCAGGACGAACTTAGATATGAATTAACTAGTAGAGGGTTCAAACCCGGAACAGCCGAATAAAATCGTAAATCATTTCGAAATATTTTGAAGTTGGAAAGTAAAGGTGAATTGTCAAATATTTCGTATCCATTCGAATTCAAGGACGACATTGAACAAATTCAACTTAATAATAAAGAATTAATTGACCTTGTTGATAACTTCGATGGAAATTCTCATTCTTCCAACTTTGCAAGAATATCAGCCTTATTATTACACAATACAAGACGAATTCAAAATTCTGATCCCGGTACAGTAGATTGTCTGATTTGATTGAAAAATGAAACCTTATTAAAAATAACTAATTTGAAGGTTGATATTGAAAAATTGATAAGAAAATTTAATCGATCACCGGGTGATATATCTCTTGAGTTGGCTGAAGCGCTACCTGTAGTGTCTACAAGTGAATCAGAGGACGATTCTGAATCTGAGCGATTGTTTCAATCCACGCCAATGAAAGCATCTTCCTCGCACGCACCTAGATCCACACCTGTGGTCAAATGGAACTTAAAAATTCTCTGGTGAGGATATGTCTAAGTGCATTCTTACAGAACGTAGAAGAACTTCGTTTAGCTCGAAATATAGATCATAAAGAATTGTTCAGATCAGCTTATGACCTTTTCTCTGGAAACGCTCTTACATGGTTTCGTGCTAATATTAAACTCGCCTCAGATTGGCAATCGTTAGTTAAATTGTTAAAAGAAGAATTTCAACCACCAGATTACGATGAAATACGCTGATGATACAACCCTGACTTTAAAAGGACATGACAGAAATAACTTGTTGAACAACTCTGAACAAGTTATAAGGAAAGCCACCAATTGGTTCAACACCAACAAATTGTTTCTCAACAAGGAGAAAACTAAAACTATCCTCTTCTCACCCTCAACTGCGGTTCCCACGGATAATACAGTGTTCTTGGGTATATACTTTGACACACATCTAACATGCAAAGAACACACCCTTCACTTAAAACAAAAACTACAACCTGCGATATATGCCATAAGAAGAGGAGATGAGACAAATCATTAATCAGACAACAGCTCTCCAGACACCCTATGCGCTGTTCCACTCCTAAATGACTTATGGATTAGAAATATGAGGGGCATTTCAAGCCATGTTCAAGAAGTTTTAATAACGCAAAAAGAAGCTGTTAGAGCCATAGAGGGTGTAAACCCCCAGAACACATTGTAAACCATTGTTTGTGAAACACAAAATCCTTACAGTCATAGCTGAATTAATAATTACGTTGATAATGGATTTTGCAGTCAGAGTGGAAGAGTTTGACAAGAGATGTGACTGCCACTCATATAACACCAGAACAAAGGAAGATCTGAAGATAGTGGGAACTAGATTGGAGATCTCTGATCGAAAAAATGAAGGTATTCGGCTCTACAATAAACTTCCAATGACATGGAGAAAACTTGGAATTAACCTTTTGAAGAAGGAATTAAAAAATTACTTTATAAATAATCCTCCATATAACTTGATGGAGTTTGCAATTATGTTATTTTTGTGAATTAATTTACATGACGTTGTTACAATGTGACTGAATAACTATCTATCTATCTATATCTATCTATCTATCTATGTTAAATCTGGCAACACCACCCCTATCGGTAACTTTGCGAATCTTGGGATTTCCAGGATTCGGCGGTACTGATAGAATGAGAGAGAGAGAAAAGGGTGAGGGTAAAGGTATAAATTGAGCGGAAACGGACAGATTAGGGAGTTGCTCTTCAGTATGTAGTCGAAGAAGCTATAAGCTCTTTTCCATAACGAGTAAGTACTATCACAGTATAGACACCAACCAGTAGTCGCACTCACGCTGAAATGAACTGAAATTTTTACTCCAACGGGATTTGGCGCATACCTCTGCGCGCATCAGGATATGCATTCAGTTGTTGCCACAGCCACAGAATTATCGTCAAATTTACCGAAATAATATCCTTGGCTCTCAAAAAAACTTTGTATATAATTTGATAGCTCCAACCGAAGCACAGCAATATCAATTGGAAAATCAGTATAATCCTCTTGAAGAAAGTTTTGTCGTCTCTGAACTCTTAAAATGGAATTTAATTCAGAAAATAACCCGTCTCGGAAAGTTGGGTTCAATTTGTCCAGTGAACTCTATACTAACTGGAAAGGACCCGAATCGAGCGAGAAGTGAGGCCAAACCACTGCATATGCAACCCGCAACTGTTAGGTATACCTATCTCTTTCTAACTCATGTCCGTTAATGGAACAACCGCGCATTTTATTTTTTTAAATTCATTTGTGAACAAATGTGATTATTTTTTCTCAATTGTTTTTCAGGAAAAAAGTAATAATGCAAACAGTACAACGTTCGTGTAAAATTTTTACTGTTCTTCCACGATGTTGATAAATAAAATGAATTGAAAATTAGAAACGAAATTTATCTCTTTCTAACTCATGTCGGTTAATGGATCCTGGAACCACCGCGCATTTTATTTTTATAAATTTATTTTTGAACAAATGTGATTATTTTTTCTCAATTGTTTTTCAAGAAAAAAGTAATAATGCAAACAGTACAACGTTCATGTAAAATTTTTACTGTTCTTCCACGATGTTGATAAATAAAATGAATTGAAAATTAGAAACGAAATTTATATCTTTTTAACTCCTGTTGGTTAATGGAACCACCGTGCATTTTATTTTTTCAAATTTATTCTTGAACAAATTTGATTATTTTTTTTCCAATTGTTATTCAGGAAAAAAGTAATAATGCAAACAGTACAACGTTGATGTAAAATTTTTACTGTTCTTCCACGATGTTGATAAGTAAAATGAATAGAAAATTAGAAACGAAATTTTTATTTTATTTCACAATTCATTGCTAATACTATGAATCTAACAATTATTAAATAAAACAAGTAAAACAAGAAGAAAATGATCCCCACAAAGTTTGCTACTTCTGAATGGAGTCCAATTCTTCGAGCGAACTGCCCTTATCCATAGCTTCAGGATATCTGGTCGTTTGAATGGAAAACTGTACCAAATGAATTCACTCTTGCTAGCCAAGTCGCTAATTATTCATTAAATAGCAAAATCTAATATAATCAATTCACCCGTGAAAAGATACACAAGACACCACCATTGTTTTTTTTAGTTCAAATTTCAAATATAGTTCAAATCAAAACTATTGCCGAAGCAATCAACAAATTACACCAACGCAATATGCTGCTTTTTAAACCACACACGAGGAAGGAAACGAAACTAATAGCACAGTAGAACACAAAAAATGTATATCTTCACTAATATTGTACGTTTTTAACAAAAAGAATCCCCAAACTAATTAATTTTCACTTAAAAGATAATTTATGCATACAACCGTAATTCATTTGCCTGAGTAAGACAAAGACAGGTTGCCCTAAATAAGGCTATCTCTGTTTCAGCTGCCCCTGCCTCACTTTACGTTCCAAAGTATACGGTCGGATCCGTTCCAGGTGATATAGAGTTCACTGAATTTGTCAGAAAAAGCGGCAACATAGTTGTAAATAATATGATAAGGATGACTATAACAGCAGGCTATCTCTAGCAATATGCGGGGACCTGACATGTTTCCGAGTAATGCTGGATGATTTGAGGTTATGACGAATGAGGTATGCCCGAGTCCGGAATGGAGTAAGGAAATCCACGGAGTGCGACTACTGGTTGGTGTCTATACTGTGGTACTATATTGAAATAGATTTTAACTGTGTTTTTGAATAAAAAATCTATAGACTGTAGTGATAGTGCTTATTCATTTTACCGACCCACAATATTACCTGTAAGAGAACGAGAATTTTCGATAAGTCCCTAATTCTAAATTCAACATCTGGCGACCGTGACAGGACTTCGTATCGGAATTCTTAGGTAAATTTGTGTTAAGTTGGGTAGAATAATATTATTCGAAAAATGGATCAGAGGAAGAGGACGACCAGACGCATCTCCTTCACGAAGGCGCTCAGATCTCTAAACACCTTGATGGATCAAGAAAGTTCGAGTACGGTGGAGATCAAATCGGCCTTTGAAGGACTGACGAGGAGGTACCAGGAACCGGAAGAAGTTTCGTCGAAAATATTGGAGGAAATGTTCGCCGCTGAAGACATCAATGACGATGATCTAGAGAAGACCTCCGATGAAAATATAAGGAATGAGAGCCAATTCTTGACAGCGAAGTGTAAATACGAAGACAGGATAACTTCGACTGAAGAAAAGGCTCAAAGCATCCTCAGCAGTGGAAATACGACGTCCAGGGCGGGGTGCAATCTTCCGAAAGTGGAGCTGGCCAAATTCAACGGAGATATTCTGGACTGGCTGAAATTTTGGAGTCTCTTCAGCAAGATTCACGAGGACGCTGGACTACGTGACGGGGATAAGTTCCAGTATCTGATGCAATCGATGGTACCTGGATCCAGAGCTGCAGAACTGGTGAGTAGTTACCCTCCGGTCGGTGAAAATTATCTTAAGGCCATCGAAGGTCTGACGAAACGTTTCGGGCGTGAAGACTTACAGATCGAAGTGTATGTGCGGGAACTGCTACAGTTAGTTTTAGAAAATGCCGTCGTGAAGAAAAAAGTGATCCTCGCTTCGCTTTAGGACCGAATCGAGTCATATATACGGGCGTTAGAAACACTAGGCGTCACCACGGATAAGTGTGCGGCGATGCTCTATCCGTTGGTTGAATCCGGGTTACCATAGGACTTATTACGCGTCTGGCAGCGTTCTAATAATGCGGCTGAAAATGGTTACGTGGGAAAAGCGTCGGATGTGTCGAAAACGCGACTCGATGGACTCATTCGTTTTTTGGATTCCGAAGTACAAAACGAGATGAGAATTTCTATGGCCGTGAAGGGATTCAACATAAGTGGCAAACCGGAACGTGAGCGTAAAGCAGTGTAACAACCGCCCTCATATGAATATTTTCACGCGAGGTTGGAAATTATTATCAGATAGAAAAAATAAAGAAAAGGTGGAATTTCCGATCCTATAGCAGTCGAGCGGCTGTCTGCATGTAGGTTCGTGCCTCAAGCTAATGAGAGGTCTTTGATGTTCAGATTTTCTTTTCAGAGGGGTGAGGTATTAGAATTCAAAAACTCAGGTTAATACATAAATCTATATTAGAAAATAAAAACAAAACAAAAATTACTGACTTCGACAATATAGCCACAAATGAATTATTGGAATTTATACAAATAGTTTTATTAAACCTTTTTACTATCAATCTAATTCAAAACTATTAATAAACTTCGAGTCATAAATCACCATCAAGTCATGAATAAATTTCAGATAATGAATAACATTCAAGTCATGAATAAATTTCAATCAATGAATAAATTTCGTTGATACCGGTTATAACAAAACACTTATTACAGCATGTCAGTGTATTATTAAAATAAAAAAAACCTTATATTTTCTATAAAAGAAGTAATTAATCCATTGACACAGCAGTCTCCGAATGATATTTGATAAGGAAGAGAGTGATGAATTCCGACACCCGATAAAATATACAAATACACACACACAAAAATTATTATAAAAATTGCTATGGTCAACTTTTCGCCCTCTTAGATATCTACTGGGTTAATTGAATAAAACCAGGACTTCTAAACCTCTTACCTTAGTTAAATGTTAATCCACACCTTCACACGATACCACGAACCACGTCACGGTACGTTATTTCAAATACAAAGTCTCTTTTCTTCAATTCAAACGAAATTTTTAAATCAACACTTTACTCGCCGATTCGAACCAGTACTTCACACTTATTCTGAATTCAAACAAACACTTTTCTCGCCGCTTCTAAACGTTATTTCAAATTTAATTCGAAATTTAAACCAACACTTTTCTCGCCGCTTCTCAACTTTACTTTCAATTAGTTCTGAATTTAAACAAATAATTTTCTCGCCGTTTCTCAACCTTACTTCCAATTAATTCTGAATTTAAACTTATACTTTTCTCGCCGTTCTTCAACTTTACTCCCAATTAATTATCCCTTCTCGGACTCTACCAAATTCCCAAAATTACTACCCTTCGCCCTACTACCGACGTTCTCCCACGCGATCTACTAACGGTCTCCTTAATTATACCTTAAACGACACCAACACATTTCCACTACGATCACAACTTTAAACGTATTCGGACTCTTTCTACATACTGCTGGAACTTACTTAAACATCGCGCCCTACTCGCGATGTCTGCGCCCTCAATTGGGACCCCCGCACGCGATCTTGAGACGGTCTCTCCACGCGATCTTAAGCCGGTCTCCTCGCGCCTGAACCTAGGGGGTAAACCCGCTCTTCACGTCTAAGTTACAAATCTTCTTTTTCCTATTCCTCCCCCCTTGAGAGGGCACCGAAAAATTGGGTGGTCTCAGCAAAACACCCCACGAGAAAAAAAAAAGACGTTTCATCGATGACATCCTACCCTCGGCCTTTTGGGTGCGGAAGCTATAATTCGATGTTTATAGCTTTTCCAACGACATGCATTGAAAATGGTCCTAAGGACCATGTGTGTGACTTTCTTGATTTATTTTCTTGGGCCATCCTAACTACGTGATACCCGAGCCTTTACGGGTCTATTCGAATTTGCCTATGCAATTTGAGTAGGATTCGCCAAAATGGTAAACGGATGTTGCTTTAGTGTATTTGGTGACAGAAATATCACATTTTCAAGATTTTTCTTCAAATTCCCAGTACCGTGGGACCTTTAGGGATTGAAATTTAAAACTTTGTTTTTCTACTAAATAATTACTTGCAATGAATTGTTGAACTGACGTTTTTTTTCTAGTCCACAAGCATTTTAAATTAGGGTACATTTTCGGTCTACTACAGCAGAAACGAACATACCAAGTGCGCGAAATCTGCTTGTTTCGGAAGCAAAGACGGACAAGAGTGTTTTTCGTGAGAAAACTAATCACATCAGTGAGCGGTGCTTTGAAGCGAAAAAAATGTCGCTGTCGGAGAAACAGAAGTTAGCGAAAACAAAACGTGTTTGATCTCGGGTTAATTCCCTGATGAGTGGACTGTAATTTGTATAAGGTTCGCACCGGTTCTTGAGAGTTTTGACAATTCCTCTGGAGGACACAATGAAGAGATTTCGTACAAGGGACACAAAGGCAAAGTATGTTCTGACTCACCTGCGGTATGCTGCGTGCTGGATATGATAAGGCCTCAATTGGCTGAAGTAGGTTTTCTGGCTGCACTATAGGTTTGCGGCGCGCGGGTTGCGTTAAGGGCCTTACTTGGCCGTACTAGGTAGGTGTCGCGCTGTTCGTAGTTGAACTCGTTATGTCTAGGTTGAGACTGGTTATATCTTGACTGTGTCTGTCCCGAGGTTGAGTATCTGTTCGAGCCACAGAGTTTTCTAACCCCGTGGTGGGGGCATTTGACTGTTCTGCTTCAGAATAAGCCAAAACATAGATTTGCATCATGCCGCCTTGAGTTGCATTGCGTACAAGAAACAAAGCAGACATAATGCAAAGCCAATTCGATATTTACATTATTATTTACATATATACAAGTATATAAAGGGAATATGTACAATTATTTAAATGGGGACCGAACATCCTCCCCCCCATTGAAGAAAATGTGAATTTTCTTCAATCTGTTTTGGGTAGGGGACAAAGCTTAATTAGAGCTCTGCGTAGCACCCCTGCGGTTTTGACAAGAGCCACGCGAGCAATGCCGTCTGTTCCCGGGATGAGCTCCGTAATCTTTCCGAGAGTCCACGCGAGTGGTGGTTCGTTTTTGGCCTTGATCAAAACCTTGTCGCCAAGGTAAGTTGTTCAGGTGTTCTGAACATGCCGTTTTGCGCGCTGGGTTAAAGTATGCAGGCAGTCGTCTATTTACCTTTGTGAGCATAGCGATGACATCGGTTTTTTCACAACCCTTTTCCAGAACACCTTCGGAGGCATGTAGGAAGGTATGATGTTGTTTTTGACATGTCTTACAGCGAAATTTGGAGTTACATTTCGATACAGTATGGGATTTAGATAAGCAGTTGACGCACGCCCTCTTGCTTTTAATGCATTCAAATCGATCTGGGATGCTTTTAGCGTGAAATTCCGTACAACTGTAGATTGTGTGTTCCCCACCGCACATTAAACAATCCTTCCTTTGATGAACTTTTGGAGAATAGACGGTTTTTGAGAAAAATGAAGCAATATGGTTTTCCGAGTTGATGGATTCTGACTTGGAACTATCAGCGTAATTGGGTGCACATAAGGAATAAGTCTCCAAAGCGTTGCATTGTTTAATAATGAAACTTGTAATTGTTCATAGCGTGGCATTTCATTAGAGGCGAAATGTTGTTCGAAATCCTTTCGCGTATTTGAATCAAGTCGATCTAACAACATATTTGTCATGATGAAATCCCATTTGTCGACCTCATAATTCATGATCCTTAGAATCTCAAGATTTTCCGAGAAGGTATCGATAATACTTCGGAGGGTTTTATGATCCCCTCTTGTTGCTACTGGAATACCCTGTAGAGCCTTCCAACAATTTACCGCCCTGAGGCGTCTATTGTCGTAACGGTCTCGTAAAGCATTGTAGGCGATGGGATAATTTGCTGAAGTGAGCGACAAATTCTTTACCTGTGCATGGGCGGGTCCCTTCAATTTTGAAATGAGATAACTAAATTTTTCTATTTCCGAGAGTCGTTCGTTATTATGAACTAGCGTATCGAACATCTCAATAAAGGAAGGGAATTCCTGAATATTACCTGCGAACTCTGTTATCTCGATTCTGGGCAGCCGAATCCCTTCGCTTGAATTGTGGTTAAAATTGCGAGTGGTGTTTAAAAGAGTTTGCTGTGCGCTTTCTCTTTCGCTCACGAGTTCGTTATGAACAGTCTCGATTTCTAAACAGCGTAAACTAAAGTCCGTCAGAATTTCTGTTTGCAATTTTAATTGATCGGAATTACAGGCAAGTGCGGATACGATGTTAAGGTGTTGTTTCTCAAAGTCTTTCTGAATTTTGCGTAAGCCCTTATGAGCCATTTTGAGCCTTGGAATCTGATTATCGTCCAGCTTCGCATTGGCGGCACATGTTTCGATCAAGACTAGTTGGGTAATGGCGACTTGTCTGAGAGCATCGGCTCTCGCGATTTTCTCTTCTATCGTAAGAGGCATGGTTTGAATGATGAAGTATATATTGAATTGAAAAATGCGCGTAAGTACAGAGGCTTATCGGAGAATTTCGGAGCTGAACCGAAAAACGGAGGACCCAATTACTTATAGATTTGAAGTAATTTTCAAACGGCACCGTTATAAGTGAATTGTTCAGCGATGAATGAGAGCGTAATACAAAATATGCACATATACAAGGCAAGTATGAAGAAAATAATCGAATTGGCAAATGCAGAATGTGGAACTAAGCTCAACGTCGCAATATCTCAGGATTGTTATCCCCGAAGAAATTATCGTCGCTCAAGTTAAAAGACGAATATGAATTCGTGGCAAATTCAAGTATCCGGTCCGAAGAACCAATGTTTGATCTCGGGTTAATTCCCTGATGAGTGGACTGTAATTTGTATAAGGTTCGCACCGGTTCTTGAGAGTTTTGACAATTCCTCTGGAGGACACAATGAAGAGATTTCGTACAAGGGACACAAAGGCAAAGTATGTTCTGACTCACCTGCGGTATGCTGCGTGCTGGATATGATAAGGCCTCAATTGGCTGAAGTAGGTTTTCTGGCTGCACTATAGGTTTGCGGCGCGCGGGTTGCGTTAAGGGTGTACAGTACTTTCATTCGCCCTATGCTTCTCAGTGCTAATTTTAGAACACTCTAACTCAAAATTGGCTCGATGGATACATTTCATTTTCATAGAGTAGACTCGAATGGGAATTATCAATGGATCTGTGTTAGATTTTTGGAAAAATATTTTCAGAATCTCCTGAAATTTGAATTTGAAATCGAGAAATTTTATAAATGATCATATTTCCCAACACCGAAGTTTTCGGGAAAAAATCAATACACAGAAACATTCCAATTTCAAAGAAGTTT
Organism: Adalia bipunctata; assembly: GCA_910592335.1. Lineage (NCBI taxonomy): Eukaryota > Metazoa > Arthropoda > Insecta > Coleoptera > Coccinellidae > Adalia > Adalia bipunctata. The sequence goes on from OU342950.1 coordinate 41,285,357, forward strand.
TCTTAAATATAAATTAAATTTTTTTTTTCTAAATGATATTGAGTGTAGAGTGTGCTAAAGTTTCGAAGTTCTTAAAATTCACGCCTCCCATCTAGCACCGCCTCTAAATATCGGAATAACCAATGAAAACGTACATCTTCAATTTAATTTTGATTTATGGCTTTCAAAAGGGCAATATTTCACTCAAAGAAGTTTTTATGATAGGGTAATGATGCCAACGATTGTCGGTACATTTGATCTGCACTTGATTTCAATACCACAGGAAATTTGACAGTTTTTATGACCCTAAAAATTTCACTGGGTTCTTAGCTGAATATGCTCGTACCTGAACGATAGATAAGGATTGAAATTTGTCGTCAGGTGACAAGGCGGGTTACAAACCCATTACCTAGCGATGACGATTTCGTCATCTATCAACAATAGTAGGGAAGTTTACAACCTTTAATATTCAGTTTCCAAATTTCACTTGTTTATGCATAATCCTTCCAAAGATAAGAGGGGGGGTGTGTAGGGACTTTTGAGAAGCACTATATATTCCAATTGTGTGAAGAAAGAACTCATAGCTTAGTATATTTCCACCTGAATTACCTCGTGTTCTAACGGAAGGTTATATATAAGGGTACTTATTAATAATATTCACATAATTTCATTTCGTGCAACTATGGCTAAGTATCGCTCAAGAGTTCACAAAAGATCGGCTAGGTCGAAATTCATGAAAAATTTACAAATTGCAAGGTATGTATATCACATAAATTCACCTATACTTTTAATTCTCTCATAACTAAACTTGAAAGATCTTTGGCAAATCTGAAGAATCTACGAAAAGTGTTATCCATTAATTGATTTCCATTTCAGACAGAACGCTTTAGCTAAACAAGAAGGTTATAGTGAATTGCTCGAGTCTACAGAAGGTGCTAGAAATGAGTAAGTAATCCATTAGATAAAGTCATCATAGTGAACAAAATTCAGATAGTATACTTTTTAGGGATGCAATAGAAAATCTGCCAGTATTGGAAGTAGAAATTGACTCTTCTCATATCTCTATAAGGCATTTACTGAATGGACGCCGTATAGTGAATTTAGGTCACATTCTTTATGAATACGAGCAGATCATAAGACATAGTGATAAATGTACTATGGGCAAAATGGCTTTTGTGAAGGAAACGAAATTTGGGATGAATTCGCGACTCCATTTCTTCTGCAATAACTGTGGAAAATCTACTATTTTGAATACCGATCCAGACTATAAGCAAAATGATTTGTCTAGTGCTATGGTATGGGGCAATTTATCAATAGGTATTGGAAAAAATCAATGTGAGGAGTTATTCGCCCTGATGGACGTTCCATTCATGACACAGAAGACATACAACCGTAAAGTGTTTCAAATAAAGAAGGTGAGGATATTAGCTAATGTTCGAACAGTGAATTTCATCAATTTACTTATCTCTGTGCAAAACGTTCATTACTATCAGTTGAATATATAATACGTTGATTTCGGATTTCCAGGTCCGCATAGAATATTCATCACATCAATAGTTTTTTTAGCACGAAATATCACGGTGTTTGCTCTATTAACATTTTGAAAAGCTTAAAGTTTCACCACTAAGATCATACTTTACGCTCAAAGTGAGATCATGAAACAATATTATGTTTGTCATTTTTCAAGTAAGATGCATGGAAATATCGAAATTATGTTCACAGCTTCCCTAATACTCAAATTCTATTTAAGAGAATCACTTTCGATAAAATAAATGTTTATGTAAACACTTAATACAGTATCGACAATATTTTAGATCTGGGAAGAAAAATTATTCGAAAATATGCAAAAGGCTGGCGAAGAGGAAAAAAGGATTGCTATTGAAAAAGGGAACGTGTGTGCAGATGGAACTCCCTACATAACTGTCATAGTAGATGGAGGATGGAGCAAGCGTAGTTATGGACATGGATACAACGCACCTTCGGGACTTGTGAGTATCTATAAACATTTAAACTGATAACTGTTATAACGCGAATAATTCTTATGATCTTCGCTCTCGGGTATCAAAAATAAAAAATAAAACAATGGGATGCTAATTTTTCAGGGAATTATTATTGGTGCACAGACGAAAAAACCACTATTTCTAGGAGTAAGGAATAAAACGTGTTCTGCGTGTGCATACTACAAAATGCGAAATACACCTTCCCGGCCACATCATTGTGCACTCAATTACAGCGGTCCTTCAACTGGAATGGAACAGGAAATAATTGTAGAAGGTTTTTGTAAAAGTGTCGAACAGCACGGACTTCTATACAAATACTTAATAGGTAAATCAGCAGACAACAATATTCATTTTTAATATTAACTGGACAATTCTAAAATGTTATAGGTGATGGAGATTCGAGCGTGTATGCAAGGGTAGTAGAAAAGGTACCTTATGGTCGGCAAGTGATAAAAATTGAATGTGCCAATCATATGACCCGATGTTTGAGCGACAAATTGCACAGACTTGCTAAAAACACTTCTTTCGATATTTCTAATAGAAAAATACTTACGAGGAAGAATAAAAATATAAATAATATCGAAAGACTCGTGAAATCTGTGAGGATCATCGTAAAAAACAATGAAGATGATTCAGCCATATTGCGACAAGATTTGGGAAATGCTCCTTACCATGTTTTTGGGAATCACAGCAATTGCAGGTGAGTACTTATCGATTTTTTCTCAACCTCCAGTACCAGAGAACATAAGTTTGATAAATAGTGATTTTGTTCTCACAGAGATTCATATTGTAAGAGAAAGGATTCAGGGGAGGAAGATCTCACCAAGATTATGAATCAGTCCTTTTTTCAAGAAGTTCTGAAAATAGTGGAACCGATGAAAAATAAGGCTGATCGATTAGTGTACAATGAAACCACAAACCAAGCCGAAAGGTATGAGAGTTCAATTTAAATATTTCCAATATATTTTCCATTCATTCTACTTTTATCTACATATTGTTAGTCGCAATAGCCGAAATCGGCCAATGTCCGAAATTTTTGCTCACAACGCGTTATGGGTATCTTATTTACCCACAATGCGAACATGTGGTTTTTTTCGAGCATTGAGTGAAATGCAATTCCCAGAACGCGACGTGGGTAAAATGAATTGTCCACAACGCAGAATGAAAGCGCGCTAAAATAGGATTCGCATTGTGGATTATCAAATTTACCCACAACGCGTTCTGGGTATTCCGCTTTACTCAGTGCTCGAAAAAAATTATCTATTCGCATCGTGGGTAAATTTGGATACCCATAACGCGTTGTGAGCATAACTTTCGGACAGTGGCCGATTTCGGCTATTGCGAATAACATATTCATACCTGAATTTTACATAGATATATATTGAAATTTGTTGATTTTTTAGGTATATGGCACTCGTCGCTAAATGCACGGGAGGAAAAAGAGTTAATTATAGTAAATCCATTTCATATACCACTCGTGCTTATGGAGCTGCTATTTCTCACTCTGTTGGACCTGCGTGGCATCTCCATACTTGGAAAGGCCGTCTTGGGGAGAATACGCGTAAAATTTTGGCGAAAAGGAAGCGGATTCATGATAAGAGAAATGAGGGTACAAAAAGCCAACCAAAAAAGAGAAGAGATTTTTCAAATGGTCCTGACATGAATTACGGACCAAATGCTGCCCAGCCTGACATTCCTCAGGGGGAAATGTCAGAAAACCCTCTTTCTGAACAAACTGAAAGATAGAATTTCAGATCGTTCAAAATTGGAAGAAATTGAGGAGAAAACTCGTGGGCAGCATGATAATTCCTTATGGAGGGAATTGAGGCAGGACTATCTGACAGCCTCGAACTTTGGTACAGTGGTCAAAAGAAGAGCAACAACCCCTTGTCATAATTTAGTAAAAGCTTTACTGTATAAAAATCCGGTGAATACTCCCGGTATTTTGTATGGAAGGGTGAATGAAAAAGTCGCTATAGAGATATACGAAAGACTGAAAAATGTCAAAGTCAAACGATGTGGATTGTTTATTGATGTGGATTTTCCATTTTTAGGTGCTTCTCCCGATGGATTGATTGGAGATGATGGTTTGATAGAGGTAAAGAGTTTCCAGTCAATCAAGGGAAAACTGAAAGATTATTCGAAACCACATTGTTATACTATCAATGGAGAAGAAGTAAGGTGAGAAATCAGATTTCAAACGCCATTTCATATTTTATTAATCTTTTTTTTTTCAGGTTGAAACGAAACCATAATTATTTTTTTCAGATCCAAGGTCAACTGAATATATGCAGAAGACGATACTGCGATCTGGTTTTCTATTCTGATGATGATTTTCATGTCCAAAGAATCGAAGTAGATATAAACTTCTGGCACAGTATCATGATTCCGAAATTGGAAAAGTTTTATATTAATTGTATTCTTCCAGAAATTATCGATCCAAGAATTCCAAGAGGATTAAAAACTCGGGAACAGGAATAAACTGTTATAAATATGGTGTGCCTTACATTGTAAACGCAAGCGTGACGTTGAATTTGCAAAAGTAATGACTCTAATTCATTTCGCAAATTCCGCATTGTTTGAATGCGTAATCGCAGGTTTTTATCGAAACTTTATATCAATAAAATTCTTATTATATCAATAAAATTTTTCAATAAAACCATATTGTCTTTCATTTGATAATATTTTTTCGAACTAACTTCTGTTAGGTATGATGAATTAGTTCATTGATAATCCCTCCTGGATCTTATATTGGTCCTCTGTTCCTTCTGTCTTCTAAATTATTTTCAGGTGAGTGACACCATTGACACATTAGAGGAATACTCAATGGAGACATTTTGGGTTTTACCAGGAGAGGAGAGAATTTCCAATACGTCATTTATTCAGATTTTTCATCCCTAAACATAAATGATCCTACTCTTCAGTGAAATAATAGAAAAACGAAATATTTTTGAGCGCTCGATGGGCTCATTATAACTAGTGTCAAATCAATTGAAACAGCCATTTTATTTCGAATATTCGTATTCTTTCTAATATTCTATATTATTACATTGTGTATCAAACAAGACTATGAAATGAAATTGAAAACCATTTGATAATACGTAGGTATCTCTGAACCTCTGATATAAACAAGGTCTTAGAATATTCATTTAATAATTGTTATCATGGAATTTGGTGAAATACTTTCATGATGTTATTGATAGGTAGTAAGGTATGAAAATAAATAAATTTCACTATTTCTTAATATATTACAATGACGCAGTTTCGGTAATTCTATCGATCTGAGGAAACGATGCCCACACAATTCTTCTTTCTATACCAGAATTGACGAACGTTTCGATCCTTTCGGTTCCCTTTTACATCTGGTAAAGAGAGCGGTGGGCTTTATTATGGTGTCATAAATTGCAATAATACCAGATGTTCATTCTGTTCTGTCGAAAATTTTGTTCGAAGTAACTCGGCAAGAATAGGCGGGGCTATTGAAATATTGGGAGTTTTGAATTTTTATTGCTGGGTATTTTCATGTAGTGCCATCTAGCGGAATTCGAGCTTTCTGGCAAAGGGTGTAACAGCCTTAAGGGCCTTACTTGGCCGTACTAGGTAGGTGTCGCGCTGTTCGTAGTTGAACTCGTTATGTCTAGGTTGAGACTGGTTATATCTTGACTGTGTCTGTCCTGAGGTTGAGTATCTGTTCGAGCCACAGAGTTTTCTAACCCCGTGGTGGGGGCATTTGACTGTTCTGCTTCAGAATAAGCCAAAACATAGATTTGCATCATGCCGCCTTGAGTTGCATTGCGTACAAGAAACAAAACAGACATAATGCAAAGCCAATTCGATATTTACATTATTATTTACATATATACAAGTATATAAAGGGAATATGTACAATTATTTAAATGGGGACCGAACAAAACGTGTTTGTTTCTGTTGCTTGAAAAGCGGACATTTAAAGAGGCATTGTAGAACAAAAGTGAAATTCTCAAAGTGCGATAGAAGACACGTAAACATGATGTGCTCGGAAAGAAAAAGTCGTCCTAGTTCGCGATCCGATTCGGAAATCTCAGGTTGCGCGGATAATATTCCGAAAGAATGCGCTGTAGCTGCATCAGGCGAAATTTCCGCAACTTTCATGCAGACTCTGAGGGTGCGGGTGCGAAATGATGCGAAGGAAGTTGTCGTTCGTGCGTTGATCGACAGCGGATCTAAGGGCACTTACGTATTGAGCAAACTGGCAAATAAATTGGACTACAAGCCGCGGGGACACCAAGACATGGTGCATTTACTTTTTCGGATGTCGCGACGCACCAGAAATTCCAAATTTGTGTCGGGAATGTCGATGGAAAATACTGGTGTAATTTTGAAGCGCACGGGGAGAAGGTGATTTGCTCTAATGTATGTAACGCCAACAAAAGCAAATTTAGCAAAAAAAAATTCAAGTTCCAAATGTTCAAAAAATAATAATTCAGAGTGCCCACTGTCACCACGGTTTGCTCAATAGGAGACGGTGTGGGTTCTGTTCTTTTCTTTATTGGGCGCCAACGTATTTAAAATAGGACACTCTGTATATAAAGATGTTAAGTGAAGTCTAAGTCCAAGTAAACACGTAAATTAATGGAACTTATCAAATTCAAACACTGAATTGAAAAGAAAATATTTAATACGTATATATTCAACCAAAAAGAATATAACTATCGGAAATTTCAATACCTATGTTACGCCACTGGTAACAACACACTTTCCAAATTTATTTACCAAACAATAATACTAGTAAATAACTAGTATGAATACCAGTCTTGATCAAGTCTAACTTACACCTTCGAATGACAATCAATTTTCAGTAGATATTGTGTGATTTTAACAGAAAGAAACTAATTATGTTTAATAAGTGAATTTTATTTATGAAAAATTTTAATCAAAGTATTGACTTTAAAGACATTTTAATTCGACTTATGATTTCAACTAATTAAAAAAAAAGGCAAAGAAATTATTCATTTATAAAACTGACAAACTATCCAATTATGTGGAAGTAAGAAAAAAAAAACAGAAGGTGAATTAACCAAACAATAATGACCCAATATCCTTATTTTGGTAATTGCAAACCATTCGATATATGTAGAACTGCAGTAGGTAAACACTCGAAAGATGGAAAATTTATCTACATACCAGATATCAGAAAACGAACCAGGATAGGTAAAGTTTCGAATTCACGGACCACTTGAAAGTGAAATTCCGGGGACAAATGGAACCTCCAACATCAGGTGAACGATGTTCGTACCGGGCAGGAACGGTGTTCCAACGACGGAGAATTCCCTGCGAGAATATGGAAGTTCTATAACAGGAACGGAACTCCAACCAGGATGGAAATTTGTGCACTATCCCAACAGCGATGGATGGCTGTTGTTCGGCCTCGAGAAGAATTTTTCCAGTATATCTTGATCCCCAAAATTGGGAAATATATTGCTCCAAACCAATAATAACCAGCAATATATTTAAATGACACAGTAATTATCGTATCCCTAATCAATATAGGATTTTCGAAGACTATTCCACTCATTTCATTTTTAGTGAGGAATTTTCCTTAGCAACACTTGTTTCTCATCGATAAAACATGGTAACGGGCAAAATCAACAACTTGGTTTTTCAGCGACAAAATTTTTGACGTTTCTCAAATTCATAGATAGCTGCGGGAATGAATACCATAGAGAAAACAAACAACGTTTAGTTGATCAATGATGAATACTTATTTCTCAAATAGCGCAATACAAGCCCAATGTGACCATCTTCAGACACATTTTCTCGAGAAATAGTCATTTCGAATACCACTCGAGATGAAAAAAAAAGGTAAAATTTCTCTCTTGTAATATTCAAGTTTGTTGCTTCTCGGCAATTTCGCTCATGACATTTTCCCAAAATCACTCGCCTGACGGCTCGTGATTTTGATACAAATGTCATTCGCGAAATTGCCGAAAGCAACAAACTTTCATTTTACAATCGAGAAATTTTGCCGGCAAAATTTCATCTCTAGTGGTATTATATATGAAAAAATCAAGAATAATTACTATATTATCGAATATACGTAGCGAACAACTCTCTCTCTTTAATATATATCCCGTTTTTCCTCCGAATGTTCCAGAAGTCACCAAAAAAACTCGCGATAACCACTTTTTCACGCGTTTCATCATCAATTGAAATACGATCTCGAACTTCTTTTTGGACGGCAACCCCACATACACGTCCCTACAACTTTGGTTGCCTATGCCATATTTTAACGTTACAAATTCTCCCCCCTCCTGAAGAAATTTTTCCAAAATTTAAAAAAAAATTTACAGATTTCGCAATCCTTGCAACCATCATAGACATTGGAAATGATAACACCACATGTGAATATTACCAACATTTATTTGCATTTGAACTTAAAATAAAATAGTATTTTCAATTATAATAATTGCAAGAAACAATCAACATTCCCAATTCCTAACATAAACATGTAAGAGGAAACTTGTCACCGTATTTTCAAAACAAAAATGTTCTTTCTAAAGAAAGTATTCTTAAGATATAATAATAAAAAATAAAGATATAAATAATTGGATGAAGCTGGGTCCATCCTGTCATTCCTGTCCAATATTTTCGAAGTGAGTTTTGATTTAAGCAAATCTGGGTTTTCATGAAATTGGCTTTAGATAGAAGGATTCAGTTTTTACTAAAATTCATGAATCTTACATGTACTCGGAGTTAACATCATCAGAATAAGAGTCCACCTGGTCCAATATTTTCGAAGAGAATTTTTATTTTACCAAATCTGGGTTTTCTCGAAATTGGCTCGAGATAGAAGGATTCTGTTTTTACTAAAATTCATGAATCTTATATGTTCTTAGATCAACTCTCATCGGATGGAGCTGAGTCCATTCTGTCCAATATTTTCTAAGCGAATTTTTATTTTACCAAATCTGGGTTTTCATGAAATTGGTTTGAGATAGAAAGATTCTGTTTTCACTAAAATTCAGGAATCTTATATGTACCTTCTCGGAGTAAACATCATCAGAAGAAGCTGAGTCCACCCCGTCCAATATTTTCGAAGAGAATTTTTATTTCACCAAATCTGAGTATTCTCGAAATTTGCTTGAGATAGAAGGATTATGTTTTTACTAAAATTCATGAATCTTATATGTAGGGGAGGACGGGGGAATTCCACGCACCTTAGGGAAAATGCTCACAAAAACCTTCCTATGTACACACAAACTTTCATAATTTAACTGCTGAATCATGAACCCATTTGGAACTTTTTCATCACAAGGAAAAGGTTCAACTACCTATACCAATTGAGAAAAAAAAATAATTCTGAAAACTGTCTTTTCGCGGTCTTCCCCCACGTACTGGGTAATACCGCGCATGCGATGGTATAATTATGCGCATATATTGAACAGCTGAAAAACTCGAAAAAATATTTCATTATTTAGGTAATAACCAAGTACAATGTAAATTAAACAAATTTCCATGAATAGGTACAAAAAATATTATTGAAGAATTACCCCGCTACAGCTGCGCGTTATTCTCCCAGTGTGAGTCACCTAACCTAACTAATCACTGACAGTAGATGACGAAATACAATTATGTAATTTTTCTTTTGCATTAAATAATCTACACATATGAAGGAAAATAGTCATGCAATAGATTCATTAGAAATTAATAATAGAAGTACTTTCCACGATTCCAATTTCTCTCGAAAATTAGATCAGAGCGTCGTGAAACGAACAATCGGCTCCCTGGTCTAAAATAAAAACACGAATATCTTTAAATTACGGGAGGATGTTGGCAAGGCAAATACGAGATGGTGCGCTGTATCCACAGAAATATAATAAAATATTTATTTATATGTTTATTATATTTCTGTGGCTGTATCTAAATTTTGAAATAACTGAACTGAGTTGCAGAATATCAATGCACAGAATTCCCCCGTGCGCGGAGTTCCCCCGTCCTCTCCTACTCGGAGGAAATCAAATGAAGCTGAGTCCACTCCGTCCAATATTTTCGAAGTGAATTTTTATTTTAGCAAATCTGGGTATTCATGAAATTGGTTTCAAATAGAAGGATTCTGTTTCTACTAAAATTCATGAATCTTTTATGTACTCGGATCAACTATTGACCTATTCTTCAAATACCGAAATATTTGCCCAATCTGGCAACGTTGCGGCGAATTTGACGGACCACTCACCGCGGCCCAGATCTCACTTGATGAAACAACAATATAAACACTCGAAGTGCTAATGAAGGAAATAAAACAATGATCTATCCTTCAAATACAGGAATAATTGCCCAATCTGGCAATTTGCGGCGAATTTGACGTACTTCCCACCGCGGCTCACTGGTCGCCGTCGCCGATTCTCGAGCATACATTAATTCTCACGAATTCCTAACCAATCAGATTCACTCGATTCCGAGTGCTTCCGAATGCACCCGAGAGGACGATCGTGAGAAGAAGCCGTTGCCCGTTATTCAGATCGCGCGTTTTGTCTTTTGTCGTTCTTCATAAACGAATCTGATAGTGAAATAGTTGAAAACGGTTGGAAAAGTTTCATAAATTGTGAACCTGATTTTCAATCGTTATTAAACCCCCCCCCCCATGAAAAAAATTTTTTAAAACAATCTTTTATAAAAACAACCCTCATCCGCCATTTTGAAGCCGCCATCTTGAATTCCTCAATTTTGAAGAATCGTAATTTCCGACCCAGAACACCCCTAGATACCAATTTTGAATAGAATCGGATCATAATTACGAAACTCGTCCGCCCTATTCTAGAATAGGGCGGACATCTTGAATTTTTCAATTTTGACAGAAGAATCATCATTGTCGAACCCAAAAACCCCTAGATACGAATTTTGAATGAAATCGGATGATAATTACGAAACTCATCCGCCATTTTGGAGCAGCCATTTTGTTTTTTTCTATAAAAAATATTTCATGATGCATTTTCACCAGAATTATGTACACCTGCCAAATTTCAAATCAATCGGACGACTAGTAGAAGTGTGTCATATTTAACTTGCAAGATTTGATTACAGACAGACACCGGGACAGGTGAAACTAAATAAAAGCTTGTAAAAAAAGCACATATGCGCTTACAAAAACCTCAAAAGTGAGAATTTAAGTAGGTAATTTAGCATATTATGTATTTTGAAATATGGCAATATAACTGTGTGTTGTATCTTTGTATCATAGTTTTCTTGGATGGGGGAAATGTAAGAAATATCAATCATACAGAACACCATGAATTATTCTCAAATGATGTAGAAATATGTAGAAAACGTTTCCTGGTTTTCATCAGTAGAACAAAGAGAACACAAAATATATTGCTTCTTCACCACTTTAGCAGAATCATCATTATGGATTGTCCGAAGATGCCTGTTTTTAACAGATACGCTGGTAAACTCTTTTCCACATATGCCGCAAATGCAAATAAGTGGATTCACTAATCACTCTGCAATAAAGTCGAGCATTTATTTGAAACGTCCATAATGAGAAATTGTAATAGATTTTGCTAGATATTCTATTCAATAAAAATCAAACTGTTCGAAGTTCCAACCGTTTTCAACTATTTCACTATCAGATTCGTTTATGAAGAAGACAAAACGCGCGATCTGAATAACGGGCAACAGCTTCTTCTCACGATCTTCCACGCGGGTGCATTCGGTAGCACTCGGATCGAGTGAATCTGATTGGTTAGGCATTCGTTAGAATTAATGTATGCTCGCTTCTCGTATGCTGGCCCAATACACCCTATGTCACCTATATCACGCGATAACTTTCGAATGCTTTTTTGGTCTACTAGCGACACCTTTGTCTTTTGACCTTGAACGAAAACTCGAAACTTGCCTGTAATATACGAACATAAACATTTCCAATGTTAAAAATTTCTACAATTTTTGTCTCATTTCATAAGAACAATTTATCAATAACATTTGACATAATGAATTTATTGCAAATCAGTACTATGCTCTTGGGGAATTGAGTACTGATTCTAATGAAATATAAAGTAAATATCTCCCTGCTTTAGAACAAAAAGGAAATAATAATTCAATAATTTTAAATTTATGAAAGTATTTGTTGTCATTAGTTTGAACTCATATAACAAATTACTTTATAGGTATAAGAATATTTCTTTTTTGTTGAGCTTTATTATATCCCACTGTATTTTATTTTATATACATATTCATATTTGAAATTAACATTTAAAAATTGTTCAAAAGGCTGTGTAAATAAAATCAACCTATTTCAGAATAAATATTTAATGCAACTATTATGATTTCACTACAATTAATTCGTTTTTAGCATGCAACAATTTGATTTTTAGCAATTCCAATTCTGCATTATTTTTTGCTCTTCTGAAAGTATCTTCTTCCAATTCCCTTTGTTTTCCTCTCTCATTTTCTTCCTTTAGGTTTCGCAGTTCCTCATCTGCAATTTGCTTCTGTACATTCAGAATGTCCTTTTCAATAGCAACATTTTCATTCCGGGCTATTTGGAATTTTTTTTCCTCCTCAAAATACTCTAATTTTATTTGAGCTACTTTTAAGTATTCCTCTGAAAGTTGACCAGAAGTTTTTGTCATGGCTGGTCGCCTTCTTGATAAGAATGAGGAATTTCCAGTACATTGAGGAGTTGCCTCGATTATTCTTATCTATAAATAACACAAAATGAAATTAATGAAGTTTAAATTGGAATAAACAGCAATTACAAAATAATTAATGCTTACAGCAGGCGTATCCACTTCTTCAGTGATCTTCACTCCCTTTAAAGATTCCTTTTCATGGGATGTAATTGTAGCACATACCTCTTCTTCATTCATCGTTCGAGATGCTGAGGGGTTTTCAAATACCATGCTGTCAGAATCGAATATGTTCTTAAATCCTTCAACGCCTTTTTTATTCGTAAGCCACAGAGCAAGATCCAGATTTGGGTCTTGAGGGGGCACCTGAGCTGTTCCACCACAGGTCAGATATACCTCTCTTCTTTCTGCCGCGATGTGCTTCCTCGTGTCCTTTTTTATATTCTTGTAAAATTTTTTTAGAGATTCTTTGCCCCTATGATGTCCATCAGGGGATTGTGAATTGAATAAATTCGTAATTTCTTGCCACGCTTCCGTCTTTTCACGCCAAGTAACTGCATTCGTTTTTTATTTTCAATGGTGCCCTTGAAACTATTCACCAAATTTAAAAGTTTATTTTTCTCATTAGAAGAGAAATTTGGAGCTCTTGTTGATTTCTTTTCAACACTATCCATTTTGAATTCACACTTCACAAGGAAAAACCGAAAAACACAAATTATCTGTACGATGTTTGTACGTTGTCTGTTATTTGTTATGTTATAGGTTAGTCATAGATCATAGAAACCGGCATAGAATTTCTTCTTTTCAATTCTCAAGTAGGTCGAATGTATCAATATTTGAATAATCTTACAGCGTGCCCAATCCGGCAACGTTGCGGCGAATTTGGCGGACCTCCCACCTGAGTCCCACCTCGGCGCAGTTCGCCGATTCTCGTATGCTGGCATATGCTGGCCCAACACACCTACGTTAATGAATCACGCGATAACTTTCGAATGCTTTTTTGGTCTACTGGCGACACTTTTGTCTTTTGACCTTGAACAAAAACTCGTAATTTACCTGCAATATACGAACATAAACATTTCCAATGTTAAAACAAACTAACAGTGAGGACAGCTACACACCAAAATCAAACAACAGCACATTTGCAACTAATCGCCATCGACAACAGGATCAGACTTCAGATCTTTCGTATGCCAGACCCCCTTGTCGTTACCTTTTTCATCCCTCAACCTGTATACCCATGGTGACAATCGTTTCGCGATGAAAAACGGACCAATCCATTTTGGGGCAAGTTTCTTTGTGAAGTATTTACTGGCATCCGAAAGGACAAAATTCCTTCTATAAACTGGCTGATTCAGAATCAATTCATCGGGTCTCCTCCTCAAATTGTAATGTCGAGCATTCTTTTCTGCAGACTCCCTCATCCTTTTCTTCAACTCAGCATACAGTTTTACAAATTCGCTCGATCTAGTTTCCTCAGTCTCATCAACTTCAATACCATCCTGTAAAGTAATTTTATAGTCATCCCATGAAAGCATCATTCTACGTCCAAAATTTACAAAGTATGGTGTGAACTTAGTAGTCTCATTCCTTGATGTTCTCATAGCACAGGTCAATTGAGGCAAATTCTCGTCCCAGTCACGATGGTTATCAGACACATAAGCAGACAAAAGGAATTTCAAGGTTCGATTATACCTCTCAGTTGGGTTAGCTTGCGCATGAAAATTTGCGTTGAATTTTGGGCGGATTTTGTATTTATCCAACAGTTTCAAATACTGGCCTTTATATTGCGAACCATTGTCGCTTATGATGATCCGCGGTACCCCAAAAATCAGGAAAACACCTTCCTCCAGTGCTTTGCAAATCGCTGATGATGTGGCCTTTCTCAAGGGAAAGGTAAGGCAAAACTTGCTAAAGTAGTCAGCAACGACGAAAATGTAAGAAAAGCCCCTTTTTGATCTCGGCAGGGGTCCCACAATGTCAGAACTGATAACCTCCCATGGTCTGGTCGCGTGAGGACTGTGTGAAACCATTAATCCCGACGGTTTCTTTGAGTCCGTCTTATACTTACAACACACTGAACATTTCCTGACAAAATTTGCTACATCAGAACGGGATTTGGGCCAAAAATAACGTTCACATAACCTTGAATGAGTCTTAAAAACACCCATGTGACCAGAAGGTGGAGGAATATGCATATCATGCAAAACTCGCGAGCGCAGCTGTTTTGGTACAACCAGCTTCCATGAATCATTATCTAATCCGAAATTTGATAATTTCACAAACTTATACAAAATTCCATCATCGACTCTCCAAGCTGAAAATTTCTTAGGGTGGTTTTTAACATTCTCCATCATTCTAATATACCAAGGATCGGTAATATTGACAATGTCCCCTACTGTTACCAACTCCAACTTAGAAACTGCACGAGCAAGTAAATCTGGGACATAAAATTCTGATCCCCTACGGTGGGTGACCGTAAAGTCAAACTGCTGCAAACGAACTATCCAACGAGCCAAACGTCCTGAAACAGTTTTAATATTCTGCAACCACAACAAACTGTGATCACCTCCACGCTGATGCCTTCAATATACGTTCTTAGCTTCTCCAACGCCCACAATACCGCCAAACATTCTCACTCCGTGGTGGAATAGCTCTGCTCCTGTCTGGTCAAAGATCGACTAATATAGCATATAACGCGTTCTCTACCCTGCGAATCTTGCTGGCTCAAGACAGCACCCAATCCATAACCGGAAGCATCGGTCTGGACCTGAAATGGGAGACTATAATCCGGGCAACTCATGATGGGAGCAGTGACTAGTTTCTCCTTAAGAATATTGAAGGAAGTCTCACACTCTGAAGACCAATTGAACTTACTACTTCTCTTGAGAAGGCTGGTTAAGGGAGATATAAGCTCAGAAAAGTTT
The DNA here is from genome assembly GCA_910592335.1 of Adalia bipunctata. Lineage (NCBI taxonomy): Eukaryota > Metazoa > Arthropoda > Insecta > Coleoptera > Coccinellidae > Adalia > Adalia bipunctata. Next base: position 41,300,867 of record OU342950.1, read on the forward strand.
GGGATGAACCTGCGATACCAGGAAAATGTACCGACTATACTCCTAACTTCCTTAACATTACGCGGAATTGGAATCTCAATCATCGACTTCACCTTCTGCGGATCTACCTGTAAGCCATCCTTACTAACCACATATCCCAAGTAACGCATTTCCTCCTTACAAAAACTGCACTTCTCCCTCGACACCGTAAGATCCGCACCGAACAACCGCCGAAACACCTCTTCAAGTATTTCAAAATGTTTTTCGAATTCCTGAGTGACTATAATCACATCGTCAAGGTAACAAAAAACGTAAGGCTCAAGATCACTCCCATCAGCCGTTGCCAGGTTGCTGGACCATTGCGGAGGCCAAATGGCATCCTGAGAAATTGGTAAAGACCTCTGTTGGGGACGGTGAAGGCCGTATACTGTCTCGACTCCTTCTTGACCGAAACCTGCCAAAACGCGGACTTGATATCCAAAGAGCTGATGTAGGAAGCATTTCTTAGCTTATCTAAAGTGTTGGTCACATAAGGGAGATGATAACTATCCTTACGAGTCACGTTGTTCAACTTGCGATAGTCTACACAAAACCTATACCCACCATCTTTTTTCTTTACCATAATGACAGGAGAAGACCAAGGGCTATTGCTTTTCTCGATGATTCCCTGCTCCAACATTTCATCGAGCTGCTGATCAATATGCTTTTGAATGACAGGCGACACAGGGTAATAGCGCTGTTTAATAGGAGGGCCCTCAACGACAATCTCGTGTTCAACCATATTAGCCTTACCAATTTTGTTCCCAATCGAAGCAAAATTGCGATTGATCAACTCATCTAAACGCCTGATCTGGTCATCATTTAAGCTGGAATCGACAGAAGACATACTTACATCAACATTATCTGTACAAAAATGCCATACATTGTTCTTCAAGTTTGGAACAATACCCAGAATTCTCCAAAAATCAGCTCCCAGCAGTAAAGGTTTTGGCAATTCCAAAATAACCAACAGTTTCATCACTACCACACGTTCTTTCACTCTTATTGGTACCGTACAACTACCCACACTGGAACATGCCTGACCATTGGCAACAGTACACACCACTGACTCCGACGAATCAAGTTGAACACCCATGCTACTGAGAATAGACCAACACCCACCATTAATTATCGTCCGTGACGCCCCCGAATCAAGAAGACCCAGAAATTCAACATCAAAAATAGTAACACACAAATATGGTCTCTCGTCCCCTACCATACTATCTAAAATATAATTTATCACAGGATTAAGATTCTGTCGTGGACCCATGGTTTCAACGGTCGCTGAAGATGGTCCCTGTCTCAGCGACTCGAGCCGTTTCCCGAACGATTACAACAAGGACAAGTTTTTACAGTAAATCCCGGCTTATTGCATTTGAAACAGCGCCTCTGTCTAGGTGCAGCACAACCTACTGACCTATGTCCAGACATGCCACAATTAAAACAGATTATATGTTTTTCCGGAGCTGCAGATACCTCATTTAAGTGTGTTAAATTGGGCCGTTCACCTGGAATTGATAATTCAGACATACTCTTTTCCAGACCTACATAAGCCAAATCAGGTTCATGATGCAACTTGGAACAGGTAACCATGTGAAAAACATTGACGTTTGTGCTGTGTACAGAGACTTGGGCGAAAAGCTCTGTTCTTCATTGGCTGCATTCCATGCTTTTACGGGATGCGACTTTAATCCCGCATTTTATAGGAAGGGTAAAAACAGACCATTGAAAGTATTGGAGAAATCTGGGAAGTTCCAAGACGCATTCATTGCAATGGGACATAATACGTTTGTTGCGGATTCTCTACTCATGGAACAAACTTTCAATGTTCTGCAAGAATATGTATGCGTATTATACAACGTGAAAGCAAGAAAAACAGTTAACGAAGCGAGGTGTATAATATTCGATAGGATTTATACGCCGAAAAATAGTAATGAACCTTTCAAAAAGACCACTATGAAATGAGAAGCAACGTCGTTTCCCCCTTGTTTCCGGGAGTTAAAACAACATATGATGAGAAGTACCTATATAGCCCAGATTTGGTGTAATGCCTTCAAAAAAGTACCGTCGACCTTGTTTCCAATAAGTTTTGGATGGATTTTCAATGACGGTCGGTACGATTTCGACTGGTTCCACGGCGAGGAATGCCCCAAAAAAATCAGTGACATAACGGAACCTGATGAGGAACCAGGTAGGGAATGCAATCTCGTTCTCGCGAGATCTCGGCCTTTTTTAGCGAGATTGATCTCGGCCGAAAAATTGGCGAGATCTCGCGAGTTTAACGAGATTCCCTTCGATTTTAATTTATAGGGATACCTATAATTCTTATTTTTTTTAAGACATTGAAATATTGTGATGATTTTCAAAAATAAATACAAAAAAACTGCCAATCTCGCGAGAACTCGGAATTAGCGAGATCTCGCTGTATTGTTATTCTCACACTCGCGAGATCTCGCCTTAGCCCTAATCTCGCGAGATTTGCATTTCCTAGAATCAGGCGAAGAAACTGATGACATCATACGTAAATGAATAAATCCTTACAACTTTGATCTGTACGTGAGACTTTAATTTTGACAAAAACATACTCATGTTTCAGAAAATGATAAAGAAGATTATTCGGAAGCTGATGAAGACGTTATAGTTTATAGTTTATAGTAAAAAGGGGTTACAGTTCACTGCGACCTTAAGGTCTATTGTGCCCCCTGACAGAGCTGTTATCATCGTGCCTCCTACAGCTCGCTGAAGACGTTGATTCTGATAACAACTCAGAGGCTGATTCCTGATTCGGATAGCGAATAATTTAAGTTATTAAATTTGTGTTATTATCACCATTGATAGTTATAAATAAATAAAATTTTTCTAGAGAATAGTTGATTTATTCATTCACATTATTACAGTGAACAATCAATTATATATGTATCAATAATGTTTCAAGTATACCTTTTTTAAACCAAAAAGTATACAAAACTGTTGATACTTGGATTGACGGTTTCACTTGTTGGGTATGATATAGACACTTCAGACGGTATAATGATTTTGTCATTTTTTCAATTTTTCTCTTCAAAAATATGTTGATGCCGTACAGTATCAAATGACCATAGAGTATCCTTAAAATGGTAGCGCAATTTTCATCATCCTAAATGATATGGTCTGGATAAAAATGTACGGCATCATTTGTTCCTAATTTATTCACCTTAATACTATTCAAAACAAGGGATAAAATGTAGAAAATTGTTATATATAATTATCATTAATCTATGAGTTCCAAACTTTTACAATAATATGAAAAATTCGAGGAAAAATTTCACTTTTTGTATTTCTCTATAATTTTTTTTAGAACAGTTTCTTTTGAACGGCAATATAAAATATAATGTAAGAATTGTATCTTAAAGTATCATGTAAAAAAAGAAGTTGCCGTACTTAGTCAAATGACTTTAGAGCTTTATGGGTCAAGCATAAGATGAAATTAAGATAATTATTGATATAACATCAAAATGAACAATTTTTTTTTGACGGCCTTATTTTTAATAGTAATTTTGAGTGCTGGATAATGTTTTGGAACCGAAGCCGTACTTTTTCAAACGACCCCCTGGAACACGGCAAGAGAGGGGGTTGCAACCCTCGATTTTTTCCCTTTGTCGCATGATTTTTTGACGGCGTTGCTGAATAATGGATTAGAAGATGTATGGCAACCTTATAAAACTGATGCCGTACAAAGTCAAATGACCTATTTTACCATGAAAATTTTCGGAAAATCAAAAAAATTTTCCAAATATATGGCGCATCATTTTTGTACGGCACTGCCCGTTTTCCTATTATTTTCCATGGAGCTATCGATGGTAAGAATGCCGTCAAAAGTCATATGACCCAAATGTACCCAGTCTACCTGTCCTTTTGAATTGCCACCTGTACTCAGTTTGTTCAGCTTACAAATGACGGCATAGTGCTGAACCTTATTATTTTATGTCCTTCTATCGTTCTAGATAGGTCACCTTCTGGTTCAAATGACCCATCAATTTTCGACACGGGCCTGTAGTCTATTGGGATTTCGAGGATTCGGCGGTACTGATAGATTGAGAGAGGGAGAAAAGGGTAAGGGTAAAGGTATAAAATGAGCGGAAACGGACAGATTTGGGACTTTTCCATAACGAGTAAGTACTATATTGAAATAGATTTTAACTGTGTTTTCGAAATAAAAATCTAGACTGTAGTGATAGTGCTTCATTATTTACCAACCCACAATATTACCTGTACGAGAACGAGAAATTTCGATAAGTCCCATAATTCTAAATTCAACAATCTATATCTATCTATCTATTTACCCAGTAGCAATGGAACCCCTCATATGCCAGACATGATGATAATAAAAAATATAAAGCAAGATTTTGCTAGAATAGGTGAAGGTTTCAGTCACATGGAACTATTAATACACAATTCATTCAGCAGCGCAACTTTTCGGGAAATTTATTCCCTTCTACAGGATAAAAACAATTTTACTTAAATTAGCAATGGGTAGCATGAGATCCAATATATGAACTAACTACCAAATTACTCTAAACAAACAACACAATATAGAACAAACACCAGGTACACCCTGTATTACAATTCAAAAAACAACTAATCAACATTCGATGATGGAACATAAAAAACGGAAATGAAAATTACACCATCTCACCTTGTGAATAAGAAATTACGATGTGAATCATTTGAAAAAATTTAAATTCGTGGAGAAAATAAAAATAACAATTTTCTTTCATTTCGGGGATCCAGACAAATTCTCTGACGTATCGGTCGCAGGTTCATCTATTCGAATGTAAAACAGAACTGCACCAGATGGAAAGTGATATGTCATGAAAATTATAATTTTATTTCTTTAATCAGATTCGAATAAACGATGTTTAATGAACCTATATCAGACCGCGCATTGATTGAATTCGGGTCTCTCTTAATGCAGAGCATCTCTTTGAAATTCCGTTTGAACCAATTGTTCTCCTTGGTCAGAATTTTCGCGTCATCAAAATCAAACTGATGTCCCTCAAACATGGCATGCTGTGAAAGCACTTTCACGGGATATCTCCGTTATTTTTAACGTTAGCGGGATGCGGTTTTCGCGACAGTGTGCTACCCAGGCAACACAAAGATATCCCATAGACATCCCTGCGACTTCTTTTTAGGAAGTTGTGACGCCTTTTGTGACATCTTTGAGAGGTCGCGGAGAGCACTATATCTGCTCCAAATGTCCGTCACAAGAGATCTCCCAGAGAGCGCTTGGCGATGTCCTACGTGGATATTCTCAAACAAGTCACACTAGGAGTTCGCATACACCTCCCGCGGCGAGGACTTTGAGAATTTCGCATTAGCCTCCTTTAGTGAGATCTATGCGAGCTCGCATTGCGAGATCTATAAGATATCCTCAAATAGGTCACATTGCGACGTGTATAAGATGTTCCTATATATGTCGCATTGCGAGATGTATAAGATATTCTCAAATCGGTCACATTGCGACATGTATAAGATGTTCCTATACATGTCGCATCGCGAGATGTATAAGATATTCCCAAATAGGTCACATTGCGAGGAGTATAAGAAGTTCCTAAACAGGTCGCTAATATACAGATTTTTATCATATAAATAATACTTACTCCATTCGTTCGTACCATGATGGATCATGATGGAATAGAACAGGTGTACCTTTCTACAGGAAATGATCGATTATGGTACTTTCAGTGTATCATACTGGATTTGTATAATTAACAAATGGAGTAAGTTTCATTTATATGATAAAAATCTGTATATTAGCGTATGACTTTTATTTATATGATGAAAATCTGTATATAAGCTAATATTATTGAGTTGACCTACACAACAAACAGTGTTGAAAGTTATTTATTATTTTCAGCAGCAACAGAAGGTATACTATAAAACAATCGAATAACTCCTATAATCTTTATTAATAACGAACAGAAAAATAAAAAAATATTTCAAATCATCCGGTTTCTTTCTTTTTCCCTCATCTCCCTTTGGCTACAATGGCGTAGCTAATTTTGTGAAAAAACTTCGAATTCCTTCTCAGTTGTTTTCCATGTCTGCTTCATTACATCTGGAAGAATGAAAATGACATGTATAGTAATGCACTTTTGTGAGGTCAGTTGTTTATTCATTCATCAACGCGAATGAAAATTGTAACAATTTCTTCTGGAGCACAAATTGAATAGAATTTCAACAACAAAAATTTTATATGCCCATTTATATGTATATTTCAGCAAACAACACATCCTCTGCAGACTTGCGAAGTTTCTTTCATAATATTTATTCAAGCAATTACCATTGAGAATGAATGAATTTTTGAGTGATATCAGAAGATCTGTTGTTATAGTAGAAAGTAGATAAATGTAAATTAATCACTTCTGTTATTGCCAGTGGTTGAATTACTCAGAAAGACCTAAAGCGGTAAAAATGATATATAAATATATCCTAACTGGTGAGTGGTGGGTTGAAACTCAAGCATTTAATAAAAATAACACTTACCTTCGAGTACAAATATCCTCTTCGAAATTGTAAACAAAAGCGAACCTTGTACAGCACAGGTACACTTAACTAATTATGCACAAAAAATCTCTTAGCTCAACAGTAAATCAGAACAATGAGATGAGAGCATCCTACACATACAAGATATGGTCTGAAAATACGGGAAGCGGGAATTGAGAAAACGAATAGACAACGTTATTTTCCGTAATCCAGAATACACCAACCGAAATGGACGATGTCCATGATCCGCGACTATGAACCTTAATACTATAATCAATTGGGTTCAAATTCCCGATTCAGTTGAGCTCTATATTTCCCTCATACCGTGTAAAAAATTGTAGACATGTGTGCTTTCCAAGTGCCGCATGCCGGCGCATGCAACTATGGTACAGATTGGCGGCACATCAAAACAAGCGAGTAAGTAAATAAATCTTATGGAGACGTTCTCGGCTGGAGATCCCTTTGTCGGCCTGCGTCATCATATAATACATAATATGCTGACACTTTGATCGGGCGAAACAAAATCGACAAATTCGGCTGCTGGAATGCGCTAGCCATGATATGTCTATTGTCTATACCAACACAGGGAGAGTTGCATATTTCCGGAAATGAAATTATTGATGATCTAGCAAGAAGACCAAGGCGACCTTACTTTCTGATTAAGATTTATTCTTATTTTGCAATGAAAAAATTATTATTTGTTTCATGTCCCCCCAAGACAAATGTCTGGGTACGCCACTGAATAGTTTGTATAATCAATAGTTGATTATATCCTCTGTTCGAAGTTAGGGATGCGGGATAATTCTGTTGATATACATTTTCTGATGTGTTTTCATTTGGATAACTTTAGAGTTTAGGAACATGCAATAAAAAGTTCAAATTATCCCATTGTATGTCCAATCACTACAGGAACTCGCCTCATTCGATAATTTCCAATTCATCTTTCAAATAGGTAGGTACATAATTGCGGAACAACTAACTACTTGTTCTTGTTGAATACAAGATCTTTTTGAGAATATTTCCAATTTAACGTGTATGTAATATTGAGGACAACTTTTGAAGCCCGCAGTAAGAATTTTTTGTTCTGGTTTGTTTCGTTATATCTTGACGATCTCGCAAAAATATTAACCATGTCAATCGCATGGTGAGCTCTCAAAGATATCACATGGCGAGGTCTTCAAGATTTCGCATTGTGAGGTTTCAAAGATATCGCATGACGAGGTCTCCAAGATATCGCATGGGCACATCAGTGGGAACTTCGCTTAGTAACCTCACATAGAGATCTCTGGGACCTCGCGGTAGGATCTCGCATAAAAGTCGCATTGTAACCTCTCAGAGATATCGTATGGGAGAGGTCTCAAAGATATCGCATGTCGAGGTCACCAAGATATCGCATGGGTACATCACTGGGAACTTCGCTTAGGAATCTCACATAGAGATCTCTGGAACCTCGCGGTAGGAGCTCGCATAAAAGTCGCATTGTAACCTCTCAGAGAGCTCACGGAAAAGTCTGTGTTTCCTGTGTACTTTTTCGTGAAACTAAAGATGGCTCAATCAGTTTTTGCATAGCCCTCTTAGTTTTTGCTATACAGGCTGGAAATGAAAAGTATCACTTTTTAATCACCCCCCATATCTCAGTTATGCTTGAACTTGGAGAAATGGTTGAAACGCGTTCCTATAGACTTTTTTCCGTGGAATCCAGTGGCGTAGTCAGTTTTTCAATTACACTTTCCGTTTTCGAGTTATTGAGCAAACATATGTTTTTTTCTCGGTTTTTTTAAATGTGACACCCTGTATATTATTTTTTATTCTTATTAAGCACAATCTCAGCTTTTCAAAAACATATTATTTTATGCATTTATTTTCAAATTATTTAAATTTTCAAAAAATTGCAAATTAAATTGAGTTAAATAATTAGATCATGTGATGTAGATATTATGTCAACATTTTTCTCGATTTCTAACGAAATCTTGACATTTATTTTTTGTTTTTAATGAACAGTCATAGTCTACTACTTAGTTATTGAGCTTGGTTTTGAAAATAAATGCAAACAACAATATGTTTTTGAAAAGCTGAGGTTGTGCTTAATAAGAATAAAGAATAATATACAGGGTTTCCAATTTGAAAAAAAAACATATGTTTGCTCAATAACTCAAAAACGGAAAGTTTAATTGAAAAACTGACTACGCCACTGCATTCTACGGAAAAAAATTTATAGGAATGCGTTTCAACCATTTCTCCAAGTTTAAGCACAACTGAAATACGGGGGGGTGAGTCAAAAGTGATACTTTTCATTTCCAGCCTGTATAGCAAAAACTAAGAGGGCTATGCAAAAACTGATTGCGCCATCTTAAGTTTCACAAAAAAGTAGCACACTGTCGCGAAAACCGCATCCCGCTAACGTTAAAAATAACGGAGATATCCCGTGAAAGTGCCCAAAATGGGATACCCTGTACAAAATTCGAATCGCAGCTCATGAAGCGATCATTCGAATCACATAAAGGATGCTGAACACTGAAAATTTCAAAAAGAAAATTAGTTATTTCGACGCATTCATTTACGCACTTGAAGCTTCTATACCGAGGTCGGTTCATTATTATCAACATACTTTCGTCGTATACTCAAATGGGTCCTTATAATATAATGAATAATATATAAGAAATGAATGAAAATGAAGGAAAACGTTTGGGCAAACGAAATCCCAAGAACTGGACAGCAATTCGCAAGAAGATAGACATCGAAAGAGTTGGAAAAAATGTGTTCTTGAAAATTAGTCGTTGAGTTATTGAAGCCTGCTGTTATTTCCTAACTTTTGGGAATTGTACAGGGTGGCCAGATTTCGATGAATTAGTACTACAACTCCTGAACTATAAGAGATAGAGAAAAAGTAATATCCATGTCATGTTCTCTTTTTTCGAGAAACCGAAATTGCTGAAAACCCGAAGTTGCTACGGCGTCTAGTTTCCGAGCTACAGGGCGATTCTGGTATTTGGCCAATTATTATAATTGACCATAACTTCCGTATTACAGAATCTACGCTTTTTTTTCAAATGGAAACCATAATGAAAAGTGATATTTCCGAATAGATCTATCTTCAACGATTTCAAAAATATATATCATGTTATACTTCCGAGTTCACTATACAGGGTGTCCCACTAGTGCCGCAGCGGACGATATACGCGTAACGGACTGCGTTTTGCAAAATTTTTTGATGCAGACTTGATATACTACAAGAAGAGCACAACCTAAAAATATTTTTGAATATATAGGGTGGCCCACAAAAGAGGAATAGCGGGTGACTTTGTTTTTTCAAATGGGACACCCTACATTCAATAGTCTTTTTCAATTCTCTGAAACTTCCTGCATGCATCCGTATACTTTTCACATATTTTTATTCGACTGTTTTCGAAATATTGGCCATTTTGACAAAAAAATGATACTTGTAGAGGCTATGTTATACAATTATATTTCACGAACCCTTGCACATACCAATAACAGTTTTATATGGATTGAAAGACAAGACTTCAAAGTATCACACCCAGCCATAATAAAGCAGCTCCAGCATACAGAGTGTCCACAAAAAGACTATCAACATGACGAATTTCAAATCGATTTTTCTCCATTTTTTCAAATGCAATGCATATAATTTTTTTTTCATTATTGTAATCACCATTCATTTTACTTCATTTTTTGTCAAATAAATGATATGCATATCTCTAACGGAATAGGATTTTTTAGAGTTTTTCCTCCAAATTCACATATACTTTCGAATTCAAAGAGCAGATTTGGCTTTTCTGTGGTTATTGGGGACTGTCAAATTATTCTATTCAAAATTTACATCATTGCAGCTTCAATTCAAATCATCATAGTTTTTACGGATTGGATGAATACTCACACAATGATGTAAAAATTCAACAACTACCAATGAGTTTGAATGCACAAGTTATGAATGCTTCAATAAAACGAGTTTCGAAACTTCAGGCTACAAAAAAGTGCCCGCTCTTATCCTTATACAACTTTCTTCGAAAAAATGATATTCATAAGTTTTACAGGCACGCACGCAGATCTTCGAGCTCGCAAGCTCAAAGCTTGTTTGAAATTTTTGAAAGATTCGACGTTCCAAGTAGAAACATAGAAAATTATCAAAAATGGATTTTGAAAAATGGGTACAGAAAGCAAGTTTTTGTCTTCAGTAACTGATTTCATCACATTTTTGAGTATATACATCAAAACCTTCTAGTTCCTCATTTCGCTATAATATGAATTGACGCTTCAATGATGCTAATTCTGAAGGGAATAATTTGACAGTTCCCAATAACCACAGAAAAGCCAAATCTGCTATTTGAATTCGAAGGTATATGTGAATTTTAGGGAAACATTACGAAATAGCGCTCAAAAATCCTATTCCGTTAGAGATATGCATATCATGTATTTGACATAAAATGAAGTAAAATGAATGGTGATTACAATGATGAGAAAAAATTATATGCATTGCATTTGAAAAAATGGAGAAAAATCGATTTGAAATTCGTCATGTTGATAATATTTTTGTGGACACTCTGTATGCTGGAGCTGCTTTACTATGGCTGGGTGTGATACTTTGAAGTCTTGTCTTTCAATCCATATAAAACTGTTATCGTTATGTGCAAGGGTTCGTGAAATATAATTGGATAACATAGCCTCTACAAGTATCATTTTTTTGTCAAAATGGCCAATATTTCGAAAACTATCGAATAAAAATATGTGAAAAGTATACGAAAGCATGCAGGAAGTTTCAGAGAATTGAAAAACACTATTGAATATAGGGTGTCCCATTTGAAAAAACAAAGTCACCCGCTATTCCTCTTTTGTGGGCCACCCTATATATTCGAAAATATTTTTAGGTTGTGCTCTTCTTGTAGTATATCAAGTCTGCATCAAAAAATTTTGCAAAACGCAGTCCGTTACGCGTATATCGTCCGCTGCGGCACTAGTGGGACACCCTGTATATCGAAAATTTCGAAAAAACACTTTTCGTTCAACAAAATCCAAGCAGGCTTTGATTCACTTCCTTCAAAACTGGGTCGGTCATAGAAATTCATGTCTTATTTATTTTCACCTGTCAAATTCAATTCAGTTTCATCATTGTATCGTTTGGCGCTTCTAAAGTTCTTATTTATATCACATCATGCAATTTATATATTTCCTCCAATGACTCGCTCCAATGGACAACGATTTGAACATTTGTTGTGGATATACTTTTTTTCAAATAAATCTATATTTTTTCTTGAAGGAGCTTTTTTTTGCCCCTCATGGAAACATTAATTATTGCTATCAACGGGTTACATAAGTATTCAAATGCTTTTCATTTTTCAATTTAGTAGAGAAATCATACTAGAATCAACCAGTTTCGCGAAGCCCTTCTATTGGTCTAAGTAATAATAAAGCTAATACTTCCTGAATCAATTTGGCAGCTTACAATAAATGTCAGATATCGAATTCTATGACCTTATAAGAATTTTAGAAGCGCCAGACGATACAACAATGATGAAACTGAATTGAATTTGACAGGTGAAAATAAATAAGACATGAAATTCTATGACCGTCCCAGTTTTGAAGGAAGTGAATCAAAGCCTGCTTGGATTTTGTTGAACGAAAAGTGTTTTTTCGAAATTTTCGATAAATAGTGAACTCGGAAGTATAACATGATATATATTCTTGAAATCGTTGAAGAAAGATCTATTCGGAAATATCTCTTCCCATTATGGTTTCCATTTGAAAAAAATTTTTTTTTGTTATAGCTCCGAAATTTGAGCAGATACAAAAAATCCAATAGCACCGCTGGAAAGCAGTCAAAAAAGTGCCCTAAAGATGTGTTAATTTCGAGAGCGTAGATTCTGTAATACGGAAGTTATAGTCAATTATAATAATTGGCCAAATACCAGAATCGTCCTGTAGCGTGGAAACTAGACGCCGTAGCTACTTCGGGTTTTCAGCAATTTCGGTTTCTCGAAAAAAGAGAACATGACATGTATATTACTTTTTCTCTATCTCTTATAGTTAAAGAGTTGTAGTACTAAATCATCGAAATCTGGCCACCCTGTACTTATTGATGTGAAGAGATCGGAGTAGCGTTTGTTGTTTTTTTATTCACCTGTAATGACAATCTCATAGTTGATGTTTTATAAGAAGCTTTATCATTATACCGAACTTGATGATATTCAGCAATTTTGTCGTACCTGCCACCGATTTCAAGAAAAAAGATCGAATAAATTTATCGTTAGTATTGACACATCAAATGGAAATTCTGTGTTCAGTGCAGATACTATGAGAAAAAATCATGAAAAAATTCCATTTTCAATACCCACTATGTCGAAAACGTTTGCTGTAATAATGTTTATGAACTTTTTCGTCTTGAAATTATCCAAAGAATCTATTCAATATAGGAACACGCTGTATTTTCTGTGAAATAGCCTCTGATAGCTCTCATTCAACAAATGCGAAATATAGAAATAATATGGTCATAATTTCAAAAAAGACAATCGGATTGTCTATGGGTGAATCAAAATTGAAGATAAAACTTCTAGAACCCTTTCAAATTGATAGTAATATGGTTGAAAATGAGTCACCTTTATTTGCATAGTTCGGGAGTACCAGCGGCGGGCTTCAATAACTTTTATGGTTTTATGACGCTTTTAGTTAGTTTTAAGTATTATTCTTCCCTGCCTATTCAACACCCGTAATCACAAAAACATGGATCGCAAACATTTCGTTTTCGAGGTACAGGATATTGAAGTCTGGTTTGCGTTCCAAGTTTATTCTCATAGTACCTGCAGTTCATAAGATATTCCACTGGAATTTGGCATAAATATAACAATGTAGAGTTTACACCATTCGACATGCTAATTTCGATTGCAAATTTACAGGGTGAAATTTTTTTATGGGACACTGTTCCCTTTGCTACTCCAGATTCTTTTTTTGATGAGCCACTGGGAGTTTGAAAAATTTTAAAAAAAGACGTTTGTTGTTTAACAAAATTTATTGTTTCTTGTAGTTTTATCGTATCTGCTACCGATCTCCAGAAAATATTGCAAACTCACGAAAATCCTCAGAAAAATACAAACAGTCATAAAAATCCAGTAAGTAATCTGCGATGAATAGATTTATCGTTAGTTTCATCATTATTTTTCCGTTCTGAAGCAATGATTGGGAGATTCGATGAAGTCTATAATTATCAGAGAAAAATTTTCGAAAAAAATCAAACATTAATGAAAACGAAATGTTTGCGGTCCCATGTTTATAGGGCTTTTTTTTAAATTATGCAATGAATTTCCACTCTTTATTTGTACCTCCAATTTTCCTAAATAGGAGTCTTGATACCCAGGCGACGGATTATCTATCAATTAGATCTCGCCCTGTATATGTTGATTTCTAGTTATCAAGAATTGAAACATAATGCGTTTCGCAACATAGTTGGATTAATTTCAATTAAGTGAGAATTGTATATTCATCGGATTCGCTAATTCGTAATAGTGATATTTTTTACATTACCATTGAGATAGTTCGAACAAGGAATCACAAGACTTAGTATACGCTAACAAGACTACATGAATGATATAGACTTACCATAACCTGTAGAGCAGCGAGAAAAAGCACTTTTCACTATTTGTGAGGAAAAATGACTTGTGTCTTTTGTAACGTTTTGAATGTATGTGGTGTGTTTGACCTTATCAGAAGTACCGAGTGTGGGTTCGGTTTTAAGGGCTGGCACCGTCTGGGCCATAACTTATATCCCCTCGGCCCTCACTTTCCTCCTCGCTTGCTGGCTATATCAGTCGTTACGTCTGTCCGCAAGACGAGTTAAAATAAAGGCAATATCGGGAATCCATATACAGGGCGTTACAATTGCATCGCATCAATTTAAAGTAATGAAAGAAAATAATGATATATACATATATACAACATGAGGACAGAACATCCTCCCCCCCTTGAAGAAAGGAATATATTCTTCAATTGCTCAAATCGTGGGCAAGGGACAAAGTTTGACCAATGGTCTACGTAGTACTCCCTTTACAGTGGTAACTGAAGCGACCCGTGCGACCCCATCTGTACCATAATTCAATTGGCTGATTCTTCCTAAGGTCCATTCTAGGGGAGGCTCATTATCTGATTTGATCAAAACCATATCACCTATTTCAGGAGCCGCTTTATTCGGAAGATGCCATTTTGCTCTCTGAGTGAGAGTATGCAAATATTCTGTTTTCCATCGCTTCCAAAAATCAGTGCGCATACGTACTAATAGCTGCCAACGGGTTAAGCGGTTCATGGGTACGTCAGACGCATCTGGATCCGGGATGGTTGTCAGTGGTTCTGACACTAAAAAATGCGCGGGTGTCAATGCCGATAAATCGTTTGGATCGGAGCTCATGGGAGTTAACGGTCTAGAATTTAGAACGGCTTCTATCTGCACGAGCACTGTATTCATTTCTTCATATGTTAATATTTGTGATCCCGTAACTCTTTTGAGGTGTGTTTTCACTACCTTGATATTAGCCTCCCAGAGGCCCCCCATGTGTGGTGCTGCAGGTGGGTTGAAATGCCAACGGATGGCTTTCGTTTCTGCCACATTGGCATAGATACTTTTAAGATATTTATCGGAACCTGTGAAATTTGTTCCGCAATCCGAATAGACATGTTTGCATATTCCGCGTCTACTAATGAACCGTCTAAAACCCGCTAAAAAGGCATTTGAAGACAGTTCGGATATTAATTCAATATGAATCGCCTTCGTTGCGCAGCATACAAACAAACATATCCACGCTTTAAATGTCTTGTTGGTCCGAATTCTACCCATTTTCATTGTGAAAGGACCGGCTAAATCAACACCAGAGTTTATGAAAGGTCGTGCTTGGTTAACCCGAAAATCTGGCAGATTACCCATTGGCGGAAGAAAACTAGTGGGATGAACCTTCCAACAGGCTATGCACTTATTGACGATACACCGAGTTAATCCTTTGGCACCGAGTATCCAATAATTCCTCTTTAATATGGATAAGGTCGTTTCAATTCCCGCATGCATATTCTTAACATGTATTTCGGTAATGAGTAATGTGGCCAAGACTGATTTTCTTGGTATAAGTATCGGGAACTTTTGATTATATATCATGTCTGAGTTACGCAACCTACCACCTACCCTCAACACGTCGTCATCCATAAAGGGATTCAAAATTCTCAACGCTTTTGATAGTCTTTCGCCATTTTTCAAACATAATATGTCATCACCGAAATACTTCCTTTGTTCGTGTCTTATGATTAAAAGAAGGGCGGACTGCAACTCATCCTCTTTGAGGCAGCCGAACGCTTCATCGATGACACGTTGGCGATTCATGCATTCATTCTTGAAACGGATGATATAGGCTAGAACACGCTTTAATTTATTGAGAGTAGAGTATTTATCGATTAACGAGTCTAAGAAATGCAATTGCGACATTTGCACGTTCAATGTTATTTTTCGCCGTTCAGTTTCAGCCGTTGCTGGATCATGCTCAGGGACTTTTTTGATCCAGGTGTTTGGTTCGTCTAGAAGGAAGCGAGGCCCGATCCACCACAACGAGTGTGACAACAATAGGGATGTTGACACATGTTACAAATTCATATAAATTGAGGTTTTCCACATTGAAGGTAGTTTTTGAAATACTAAAACAATATTTTAGTGATCTAATTACTCTCATTAAATTAAATAAAATCGATTTAAAATGTGTAATCTATAACCGTTCATCACGTGACTGCAAACACGAATGAGAATACGTGACGTCACTGTTCGGTGAACAAGCTAACCTATAATCTTAATGTCATCATCACGAGTACGAACTTACGAAGAACAGAAGAGAGTAAAACGTATCACCAGCGAACTGTTTCACGATTATTTGTTATTACGCAAACGATTTGTTCGCAAGAAATTACACAAGATCAGTTCGCTTTGACAGACGGCGAAGTCTGTTTACCGTATGGTGACGTCATCATAATCACTTCGTTTCAGCGGGAATTTTGAAAAATATTTTTATTTACGCATTTTTTATTGGTATTTGCTATATTTTTTCCATGAAAATATTTTTTTCGTGTTTGTATAGTGCTTATCTACAAATTAAAATCATTTCCAAAAAAAAATCAACATCCCTATTCTGATAGAAAAATGCCTCTTGAACCAGAATCTGCCGCGTTATCTTTAGAGGATACCTATACATGATGCCATTTGTTAGGCGGTACTCTTTCCTGAATAAAAGCCACTCTATTCGCGACATACGTTTTCCATAAATGTGGGGAATTCTTAATCCACGAAAGAGCCACGGAACTGTCACTGAAGGCGTAGACGTCCGTCAAACGTATCTTGTCCGCGAGAACCTTTTCCACATATGTAATCAATTTCGATAAAAGAACTGCAGCCTCCAGTTCCAGTCTAGGCAAAGAAACCGATTGTAATGGGGCGACTTTCGATTTCGCGAACACGAAATTACATTTTACTTCCGAATTTTTATATTTGTTTCTCAAATACGTGACCGGACATGTTCCCTCGATTGAAGCGTCACAGAACCCAATGAGATAACATGAATCCATATTGCGAAGATCGATATGCCGTGGTAGCGCGAAAGAAGATAGCACCGTGAGGTCTTTCTTGAAATGTAACCACTTATCAACAATATCCTTTGTTGGTATTTCATCCCAGCCCAAACCTAGGGTCCACAACCGTTGAATCAGTACCTTAGTGAAGAAAGTTATGGGCGTCAAAATCCCCAACGGATCGAAAGTGCGCGCCAATTCCGAGAGCATTGTTCTTTTAGTACAATTGGATTCGACGTATTTGAATGTGAAGAAAAAATTATCTTTAACTGGTGACCACTTCAAACCTAGAATTTTCAGGGAATCATTATTTTCGGAATCGAAAGAAAAATCAATATTTTGTATATTTTCTTCGGGCAATCC
Organism: Adalia bipunctata; assembly: GCA_910592335.1. Taxonomy (NCBI): domain Eukaryota; kingdom Metazoa; phylum Arthropoda; class Insecta; order Coleoptera; family Coccinellidae; genus Adalia; species Adalia bipunctata. Next base: position 41,318,372 of record OU342950.1, read on the forward strand.
GTCCAAAAGTGATTTTGTATTGGATGCCCACTTCCTGAGTTCAAATTTACCTCTACTTAGTAATTCTACAAGTTGATCGCGCATGTTTTTAATCAAATCTAGATCATCGCTACCGAAAGTGATATCATCAGCAAAGGTTTGTGTTCGTAAAATTTGAGAAGCTAATGGGAAATTATGGTATTTATCGGCAAGATACAGAAGCGTTCGGATGGCTAGAAAAGGGGATGAAGTAATGCCAAAGACGAGGACGTTCAATTGGTAATCCATGATCGGACCATCTGGATTGGGGCGCCACAGAATACGCTGATATTGTCTTTGGTTGGTATCTACTTGTATCATTCTGAACATTTGTCTGATATCCGTGAGCATAACATGTTTGTGGAGTCTGAAAATTAAAATTTCAATTAGATCGCGTTGTAATTTAGGACCGCAATACAGAGCCTGATTTAACGAAACCTTGTCGGGAGCGTGACTGCTCGCATCCATGACTACTTAAGAGGTGTAGATGTGGAATCGGTCTTCAGTACAGCATGATGTGGTATATAGAAAAACCCATTCTGTCCCGCTTGTGTGGGTGGTTCCACCCTCGTCATGTGACCCTTACTCAGATATTCATTAATGACATCTGTATAAGCAATACGACTCTGAGAATTTTGCATCAATCGTCTTTCTAATGACAAATATCGTCGCATTGCGAGAGAACGTGTGTCTCCGAAATCGGGTGCGTTTATTTTAAATGGTAACGAGACTGTGAACCCGATGCGTTCGTCATATTTCACATTTTGAATGAAATGACTCTCACAAAATTCGTCCTCAAGATTTTCTACGCGCACATCTGGTACTTCTTCGGTTTTCCAAAAGAGTCGCAGTGTATCATTCAGTGGATCATTCGTTGTATATTTCGCGAAAAAGGTTCTAATCGGACGTGACGCGTTATATTGAGCCTTTTGAAGATATGCGAGTTTCCCCATTACAACCCAACCGAATGCAGTATGTAAACAAACTGGTGAATCTTTATTGAATACAATTTTCCCCTCCCTAAGAATGAAAGGGTATATTTCGGCGCCTAAAAGCATGTCCACTTTGTCGCTCTTGTTAAAGTTCGGATCTGCTAATTTTAAGCCACGGACAGACGGAATTTTATTGATATCGAACCCGGTGATAGGCAATGGATCATAAATCTGTTCTAGAATTATGAAATCGGCTTGAAATTCTTCGGAATCTTCGCCGGAGATCACGCAATGGATACCCGATTTTGCTGGCATATGCATTCTGTCAAGACCGTGAAGAGTAGCAGCTATATTTATTTTCTTGAGGCCCAATTTATTAGCAAACCCTTTTGTCACGAAACATGATTGCGAACCTGAGTCCAAGACAGCTCTCGCGGTTTGAATATTACCGAAAGCGTCGCGAACGCTAACTAGAGCTGTGGACAACAAAACTTCGTGCTCACCCTTCGTGAACATAGCAACTGTTCGATTTATATGTTCTTGTTGTGGTGTATCATTTTCCGACGGTTCTGAATTCTCTGTGAAATGCAATAACGTGTGATGCGTCTTTTGGCATTGTCTGCAGCGGTATTTAGAAGCGCATTTTGAAGTAGTATGTTTGTCGGACAAACAATTCACGCATAAATTTTTTTGTTTTGCAACTTGGAAACGCTCTGATACATTCTTATCCAAAAAATCCGAACAATTATGTATTGGGTGATCACCTTTGCAAACAATACAACGAGTGACTTTCGCAGTTTTTCCGACTGCTCCTTTTGTATTCGCGAGCAAAGTGTTGCGTTGGGGAGTTCTAGAAGCATCCCTTTGGCCTTTATTTGATTCGTTAGAAGCCTTTGAGCACAACGAAAATGTTTCCAATGCTTTGCATTGGGTAGAAATGAAATATCTCACTTCTGTGTATTTCGGCATTTCGTTTGACGCGTGATCTTTTTCAAACTCTCGCCGAGTATTCGAATCCAAACGATCTAGCAGCATATTCGACAAAATGAAACACCAACCATCAACATCGTACCGCATAGTTTTTAGAATTTCTAAATTTTCGGAGAAGGTATCCAATAAATGGCGCAAAGATTTGCAATCACCCTTTTGCAGTTTGGGGCAGCCTTCTAGTTCCTTCCAGGAATTTACCGCTCTAAGTCATTTATTGTCGTATCTGTCTTTTAAAGAATTGTACGCAATGAGATAGTTGGACGACACGATAGGCAAATTTCTAATTAAAGCATGCGGAGGGCCACGTACTTTCGAAATCAGGTAGGTAAACTTTTCGATGTCTGACAGTCTTGCGTTGTTATGTACCAAGGTGTCGAAGAGTTCAATAAAAGATGGAAACTCCTGGATGTTACCCGAAAATTCTTGCAGTTCAATTCGCGGTAAGCGGAGGTAATCGTTCGTGTTACCGAATGTTGTATTTTGAAATGCGGTTGTGTTAATTTTGGAACTTTGTTGTATCTGTTTTTCCGTTATGAGCTGGTGATGAATAGTTTCTAGTTCCAAAAATCGCGAGCAGAAATCGTTCAGAATTTCGGACTGAGCATTTAATTTCTCGGAATCTCCGGCTTAAGCGACCGCGATTGCCAAGTGATGTTTTTCAAAATCCTTTTGTATTTTCTTAAGTCCTCTGAACGCCATCGCAAATTTGGTGATGCTATTTTCGTCCCGTTGGGCATTTATCGCACAAGTTTCAATCAACACTAATTGGTTAATAGCTATTTCTCTAAGGGCATCTGCGCGAGCGATTTTTTCTTCCATTGTGAGAGGCATATTGAAGATGCTTATTTAGATGAATTTAAGGAAGTAATGGAAAGAAAAAAGATAAGAACAATAATATGAAAGTAAGTCTTTCAAGCAGTAAACTCCACTATACGATCATAAACTTATTTTGGCCCAATAGATGGGATTTCAGAAGGAGAGAGATACTGAAAATACCTGAGCGCGTGAAGTTGTTCCAATGAAGTGATAGGCACGAGCAAAATGGAACAGACCGAATGAGAGGGTACTTGATTGGTGTAATTTTCTTCTAGAGAATTGAGTAGTTCTGATATGTATACGTATATATAGTCAGTCGTACGAAATATAAGGCTAAAATATATACCAAGATGCAATCGTAACACTCGAATAGACACTCGACATAAAGCAGTTATTTCAACACCGTTACTTCAGAATTGAAACTGCCAGACAAATATCTCAATGAAAAAAAAAGGAAACTTCTTAGCAGAATCCGGCTCGAAGGACCATGGATTAATTTCAATTAATCCATGATTTCAGATGTTTTCAAAGAACAATGCCGAAATATTGCGTTCGAAGAATATTTCAAGGGTGGTAAATTTTTGAGATAAGAGTACAAAACACTTTCATCACTGTGGGAAAAAACAACTATGCTTCCTATAGCAGAATAAACTGACCAGATGTGAATTAGAGAATTTTGTTTCGTCATGCTGTATATTCCTTGATTGCTTCCAATGACTGACGCTTTGAAGGAATCGAATGGATAACCAGACAAAATTATAAAATTTCCATCTTGATAGTTTATTCATCTAGGTCTGGGAGCAAGGTGCATTGTCCCAAATTAATAAAAACTGTATTGTAACTATAGAGCCGTACCACATGTATACCGGACTTGAGATATGGGAGCAAGATCCATCAAGGAACCGCCAGCAATAAAATAAATAATCTATTGTTATTCCCCAAATTGGGTAGGTGTCTGATCAGAAGTTATATTTACCTGTCTGTTATGGGCTTTATATCGATGTTGAGACATATACTCCATTCACTTTTATAAAGTATACCGGTTGGCCATGGAATTTTGACACATTTCACTGTGTATTTTTTGAAAATGTTAGGTTATAGTCATTTTTCTGTCAGATGATTGAGCAATGTTGCCCTTTCTTCATAAGAGTCGTAGTAATTACGTATTTATCGAAATGTTTATTTACTTTGGGAAAATAATGAATTTGAGAAAATATTATGTGAATTCAATAATTCCAGCGACTTGGCGAATGTTGAAGAAACTTTTTTCTCTGTTAATACTGGAAATATTTCACATATATTAACATGGTTGGAAGATTCAGTTATGCTATTTTCTCGTACGGAAGACAAGAATCGAGTGTTGAAATTTCACTGAAAAATAATGGCCAGAATAGTCCGTTACTTTGTGATAGTTTATTCGAAAAAAGAATCAAAGTATCACTGAGGGAAACGTTTATTTGGGAATAACATATTGATATGTTAAACCCGTATTAGTTCAATAAGAATATGCCATATTTCCGGTTAAAATGATTACTTACATATAAATATCTATATTAAATTATTCAGCTTTGAGATAAATATTCGGAAAGCTAATTTTTTTTTCCTGTGCTTTATTTAAATCCAACAAATCATGTTCACCTGTAACCTTATGAGTTGCAGTGTAACTTCGTATATTTACGACAAACCTTTTCCGTGTTTCATAGTAATATTGATTTGTTTCCCATAAGAATTCCATTATGGGTGAGACATATGTTTATGAGAACTAAATGGTATATTCCACATCAATTGATATAGAATATAGAGGTCCCCAAATATTATACCTGTTTATATTCAACATACCTTTATTTGTCCCAACCTTAATAAATTTTAAATTATTTGAGTTAGGTTGCTCCTGCATCGACTTGACCAATAACCGTTGAGAAACATTAATATAGTAGGCAGTACGCAAGCGGCTTGATCCAATCTGTTGCCGTTTGCCGACCACGCGTTAGTGTATGCGATTGCGTGGTGTGCTTAGTGTGCATTTGTAATATTGGTGGATTGTACAGTACGTAAGTCGTCTGATAGGCGAGATAAGTCTGTAGTTTTATCTACATCACAGATCAGCCACAATTACTACGTTATTATTAAGTGATTAATCTGATATCTATTCTTCGTTCCCAGTGCAGTGCCCTAACTAGTTTATGAAATGAAAAACATTTATTTTACACTATTCTCAGTTTTAGGGGATATTCTCGGAGTTAATTCGATATTGGGTATGTCAGAAAGTTTATTTCGTTATGTTTTTATATGTATGTTCAATATATACAGTGTGTATGTGTGTTTGCAACTGTACATATTATATATCTACATCTTTAACTGTTCAAAAAAAAACTGTACTTTATTTGTTACATAACTACTGTTTTACAATAAACATGCATAATAACTATGACAGTTTTTATTTACAGCTTCCTAGTGAAATATGTTTTGAAATCGTAGCGATTGATAATATTGATATTTTGCCTTTTTGCATTTGAAAAAGAAATACCCACACAGAACTTGAACTTCAAAGTTAATACTCATGGTGAATCTAGTATCTTGATGAGTTCTTCTATAGAACCCTTATCTCCCAATGAATGTTGCAAGCTATAGATCTGCTTCCAATTCTATTTTACATTTGAAATTTAAATCTTTTTGATTGTCTCGAATTATTCTGAAATATCTTCATTATGTTATTATTATTAGTGTTATCTAACAATATAGGTATCTGGTAGAATTAGAATATAAACTGATAACTCATTTGATATCGAGAAATATATATTACCAGGAAAGATATATATTTACTGAACAGCGTGTAAGTGGCTTAATGCAAACTTATAACTTATTTGATGCAACAAAATGTATTTTACAAGGGAAGATATATTTATTGAATGGCAAGTAATATGGTTTAATGCAAATAAATATCTTATCTGACGCAAAGGAATTATTTATTATGGTAAAAGGTGTATTTGGTATACAAACAAATCATTTGTTCAACAAAAATAAATATATGCTCTAACGAAATATTATATTGTTATTCAGAAACATATGATTGGGAAATATATAACAAATCATTTATTCAAAATTATTTTAACTTTCGGAATATTGCAGTAGAACTTACGTAAGTTGGGCCCTATTCAAAGCTGATATTTATTTGCAGCTAACATAATTTATTAACTACAAACAAAAATTTTTCTCAGTGACAATGGGATGAAATAAGATATAGTGTAATTCATAATGTAATTTCCTTACATAATTTCAATGGCATTACAGCTTAAGACATAATTTTTTTACAATATTCAATTAGTAATTTTTCAAGAGAATTGTTTATACTCTTATCCAATTAGAATAACTCCACTAATATAAATGAGATTGCACACATGGAAGAGTTCAGGTGAAAACTTCTGATGTAAGCAGTAATATTGAATTCAAAAAAGTCTACTCATGGAGGCTATGCATACAATCATTAATAAAGATTCTTTTTCAAACTGGCATATAATGATTGGATACAAAAACTTGAGAAAACGGCAACTCAATAAAGAAATTGGATTTGAATATATAAAACGTTCATCATTTTCAATCACAAAACATTATTTTCTAACATTGTTACATGTATATGTTTTTTTGAGAAAAAGCATTAGGTCATTTGATGTATCGAACATTATAGCATGTTCAAAGCAATTACAGTAATAGCAAAACAGATTCGAACAGGACACCATACATTTTTAACTATGATACAAGAGCACAAAGATAAAAACCTCTCTGAGTAAGTATAGAGGTTTTGGAATTTTTTCAAAGAATAGGCTGACATATTTATAATGGATGGAATCTTCTTCAGGAACAACATTTTATCTTTCTTTTGGATTGATGAGACTGACAAAAGTGACAAAATATCTTGAAATCATATCTGCAACAGAAAAGGAGATAGAAAATCATTAGGAAATAATGAATAATATAACCTACATTTGGTCCTTGACAACGAAGGTCTTCTGACCAGATCTGGCCCTCCAAGCAGGCCTACTTATATTGAGAAATTATTTCCCAGATTCCTGATTGGTTATTTTTCTATCTAGGTGGTTTGCAGCAACTTCCTTTTCCATAGTATAAGCTTTTTGTCATTTTGTTTGATTCAGTTGAACCTCCTTGATCGTAGAAAATCTTCGATACAGTACTCGTTGAATAAGGAGGATATTCGACATTTTTGCAATACTAGAATATCCAAACGTTAGGTCTTTCACACTGCCGGATAAAGGGTTCTGTTGAACTTACACTAGTAATGTTCCTTTTGGAGTTTTTGAACCTCCATCCATTTTGAATTTCCCCATTTTAAGTGGAAGAGACGAGTTCTCAGAATTTCCTCTACATATTATGGTAAGTTTACACATGCATGGATTTACCGGCGCCAGTCTTAACGCCAGTTCAACTTTCACGCAAGTAAGCGTTTACACAGTTTCCAGTGTTTTGCACGCCAGTTGCTCGATACTCTCGTTATAGTAGGTACCTACATCATGTCACGAAAGGAGCTTGTGAAAAATTGTCGAAAAATTACAAAAATTACTACGTATTTTGGCTTTCACTTCCGATGCACCAAATCCTTCCATTAATCGTGCTATCTGTAAATAGCCATTTTCCCTAGCATCTTTATTTTTGTACATTCCAGAATGCACGTCCCACAAACAAGGAACTTGTTCATACAGTTCTAAAAACTGTATTATGGTTTCTGATTTCCATTTCTTCTCTTTTTTGTTCATCGTTAAAACACAAAACTCACAAAATAACCGAATTATACTATCAAACTGTGCCCCTAATCTTAAAAGCGATTTTCCGCTGCGTAAACAATATTCATCGGCGTGCACGGAATGTGTTTACATTTGCAAGTTGTAATTTCACCGGCGCAAGAAAAGATACTGGCGCATGAAATTTTGGAAGCGACCAAAATTTTTAATCCATGCATGCCTGGATATCGCTTGCACGCCAGTAAGTGTTTACATATGCATTTTAAAGTTAGTGGCGCGCCAGAAGTCACCGGCGCCAGTAAATCATTGCATGTGTAAACGCGGTATTATTCCATATCCATTAGATCATTGTTTGAGTCAGAGTAACCCTCATAAAATTCTGAATCTGAATCAGATTCTCCCAATGCAATAATGAATGGAGGATTACCCATGTGTTTCCACCAGTCCTCTGTGATAAGTCTTTCACAATGTAAATAAAAATTTTGCCACATATCTGATGTACATTTTGAAAGAGCCAGACTCCATAAATTCAACACTCTATCCGTTGTATAGGGATGCGAATTTATGTTTTTGTTAGAGAAGTTCTTACAAAACGTCCATGCCATTTCAATAGGATTGTACTGACAATGGTATGGGGGTAATCTAAGAACCTCATGCTCCTTCAAAAGGTCATCAACTACATATTGTGTCTGTCTGTCAGTTCGATGAGGTAATATCAAATTCCAAAGTTGTTTCTTGGTAAAATTTTGATTAAAATCAATCTTGTTTTTAATCAACCAATCCTGCATCTCGCTTTTTTTGCTGGAAAAGGTGGGTGGTTTATCCAATTGAACCGAATGATATGGTGCATTGTCCATTAACACCACACATTTCACAGGAATCTTAGCTAAAGATGGAATCAGTTGATTAATAACCAAATTCTGAAAAATTTTACTGGTCATTGTCTTTTGATAGTCACGGTCATTGTTTTTTCAACCTAAAATGAAATCACAACCTTCTAAAAACCCAAAATTACTTCCTGCGTGTAGAACTGTGAAACGTTTTCCTTCTGATTCAATTTTGGATGGATTACTCATCATATCAGATTCATGTGTCCAGCGACGAACTGAAGTACCGTTTTGGTAAATCCAAGTTTCATGTAGAAACACAAATCTGATATTTTCATCTGAAGATTTATACTGTAGAAATTTGCGCAGGAAAGTAATTTTGTCTGCAACAACATGTTTTTGTTCACATAAAATTTTGCGTTCATTTACCCTTTTGTATTTGTAACCCATTGATTTCATGATTTAAGTGATGTCCGTCCTCCGTTATATTCCAAATGTTATTTTGCAAAAGTGAGTAGATTATCAATCAAAAAATGTTCATGTTTCGAATTAAAATTTGTCGTTGCAGATCTTTTTTCAAAATGAAGTCTTCAGTCAATGTCTTTTTTGGTGCACCAATAGTAGGAAATTCTTTGTCGTCTCTTTCACTTAAAATCCCCCTGATTGTGTTTATGTGCAGCTAAAAAATAAATATCTATGTATTCTCATAAAATATAATACCTTGGTTCACACTCACATACGTTGAAAATGTTGGATAGCTGGTATGATAAAGTGTTGATTCCAAATTGATACTTTTTGAATGAGCCGATTTCAATTCTTCCTTATAGTTTGTCCCTGCTTTTTCGTCACTACCTTCGGCATTTTTAGTTTCCTGGCGTGATGAATATATTCATATTTGTTAAAGTTAAATGTGATCAACGCTTACGGAACAATTTTTATAGTTTTTTATTTCAGAAAGCGAAATATCTTTCAAGTGAATCAGACTTTTATTGTTTATTAATCAAACTTGACATTTCTCTTATCAGCACACTTTAATTTAAAGACTTCGAGATCACTTCAAGAATATTGAGGGGATAAATTAGCGAAGTAACATTGGCAACGTTGTTTAATTTTCACGAGTGCCAACCTGTGACTGTTCTAGGGGAAAAAACTTGATAAACCTAAAACTTGGCCAACCGGGATACTTTATAAATGTGAATGGAGTATATTTGTTGGGCAGGGCCCAATTAGAGTAGTCAAACAGGGAAATGAATGAGCTTAAAACTTTTTCCACAGAACCGATATCCATAAAAGCCGTTTTCAGTATCATATCAGGTCTTACAAGGATTGCGAATTATTCTCGTTGCAATTATTGTTTTAAACGTTAGGTCTCGTTGAAGTGCAGTCATTACAAAAAGCAGCGAAATTTTTTGAAAGTGCTCATCTTTCGGTTTCACCTGTTGTTTTTTGAATGTGCCATACAGAAAGAAGCGATTCGCTCGGGAGGGAGGCGCAAAAATGACAACTCGCACGGTCGAGATCTCTGTCCGGTTCAGAAGTAGCTAAACCGCGATAATAAGTTTCAAGTCAGAATAAACAGAAATCAACATATTATATGTACTTTATTCCATTAGTGTACTATGGATTTCAACCGAGTACAGGCCAACACAATTCAATTTCAGTAACAGGATAATACCTATACAGGGTGTCCCAAGTTCCAGTGCCTATTAGACGTTTCTGGAGAACTGGACATATTTGAACTATGGAAATTGGCATTATGATATTGTTCGAAATTCTTTACAGACCTAAAATATTTTTGGAGCCTGAGCACTTCCGGTTAGTGAAAATAAATTTGTTGAAATTTTTTTTTCGATTTTTACGTTTCTGATATGATTTAGTATTCAAAACTGAATACATTTCTGGTAAAACTATTGTATTCATTCGAATAAAAAAAAAACTGGAAAAAAGTCAAAAATTCATAATCAGTACCTATTATGTTCATTTTTCTTGTTCTTTCTGAGTTATTTTGGATTTCCTGAATTTATGTGGTTCGTACGTAGGGTCAAATTCATCTTATCTTGCATGAGACTATTCTGTGACCATAGAAGATGAATTATCCACTTATAATTCTCAAGTGACAGGTCTAATTTCGGGCCTTTACCTTACTTCCCGATTTCACTTTCATATGAACATATCTGTTGGCATGAGAATATTCTGTGACCATCGAAGATAAATCATCCCAATAGACCAACAAAACAGCTGATCACCTTGTTCAAGATGGCTGCTGGGAGCAAACAAATAACAAAAAGAAATTTTTTAGAATTTCACATTCACAATGACAAGACGTCTTCTACTTCCCCAATTAATCACACAACAAAATAGTAGCATGGTTTTATACGACAAAAATGAAGCAATTGCGTGAAAAACACACAGTAATCAATCGGTTTGTTGTTTTTTTGCTCCCAGCAGTCACTTAAACAGCTGATCGTGACAGATCTTTGGACTGGTCTATAATAATTCACAGGTGATCCTTAGTTGTTACTATGGTTTCATAAGAATATTCATCGATTGTTTAGATTTGATGAATTTGACTCTACGTACAACATTCTTCTAAAAAAGCTCAAATAACTCGGAAATTACTGAATTCAGGAGCAAGAACAATGAGAGTGCTATCATTATTTTTCTTCGCAGAATCCAACGCAATGATAAAAAAATAGGGTTCTAAAAACAGAAGTTATGGCTAATTTTTGATCACAGTTTTCGATACAAGATTCGAAACACCCTGTGATGATATTTATTAAATTTAAAAGATTCTTCTACTTTGACGCTGTGAGAACGGTTCACTCGGGATGTTCAGAATAAAAAAAATGAACACAACACTAACTATATGAATATTCGACATTTTTTCAGGTTTTTTTCCATATTATAAAAACTGTTTGAATGAATACAATGGTTGTAACAGAAATGTATTCAGCATTGAATACTCAATCGTATCAGACACAAAAAAATAAAAAAAATTCTTGAACAAATTTATTTTCACTCCTGGTATAACCGGAAGTGTTCAGGCTCCAAAAATATTTAAGGTCTATAGAGTCGAACTTGGGACTCCCTGTAGTGAGTAGCATTATTTCTAAGAAAATAAATGCAATGAATGAAAGATTATGGAAGTAACACATTCAAATAAATTTTTGGAAGGACTGGGAACAATTTCGATGAACTTTTTACAGAAATTATAGCCTCCTTTCGTTTGACTATGAAACGATGGTGCTCAATAAAAAAAGTTTAATACGTTATTACTGAAAATTCTGCCATTATTCTAATTCATTATTTATGATTATTTCACCTTAAACAGAGCTTCAAAATGCTGTCTAAATTTGCTATTTATAAAATTCAACAATCTCAGAAATTTAAGGATGCATACAGGGTGTCCCATGGTCGGGTGCCTATTAGACGTTCCTGGAGAACTGGACATATTTGAAATCCGAAAATTGGGATTATGATATTGTTGGAAATTCTCTACAGACCTAAAATATTTTTGGAGCTTGAGCACTTCCGGTTATACCAGGAGTGGAAAATAATTTGTTCAAAAAATATTTTTTTTCAATTTTTTCGTTTCTGATATGATTGGGTATTCAATGCTGAATAAATTTCTATCGAAAAAAAACCTGAAAAAAGGTCAAATATTCATAGTCAGTGTTATGTTCATAATGCTTCTTCTGCATCCCGAGTGTAAACCGTTCTCACAATGTCAAAGTAGAAGAATGTGGAAAGGTCATGCATCTTTTGAATTTCATAACAAATATCATCACAGGGTGTTTCAAATTTTGTGTCGAAAACTGTGATCGAAAATTGGCCATGACTTCTGTTTTTTAAATTAGAACCCTATTTTTTTATGATTGCGTTGGATTCTGCGGAGAAAAATAATGATAGCACTCTCAGGTGCTCTTGCTCCTAAATTCAGTAATTGCCGAGATATTTGAGCTTTTCTGGATTTATGTTGTACGCAGAGTCAAATTCATCGAATCTCTTCAGATTCGATGAATATTCTTACAAAACCATAGTAACAACTAATAATTAGACCTGTCACCTGAGAATTATTAATGGGATCATTATCTTCTGTGGTCACAGAATATTCTCATGCCAACAGATTCGATGACTATTCTTATGAAACCATAGTAACCATTGAAGTGAAATCAAGAAGTAAGGTTAAGGCCTAAAATCAGACCTGTCACTTGTGAATTATCAATGGGATAATTTATCTTCTATGGGCACAGAATATTCTCATGCGAAAGATAAGTTGAATTCGAATCTACGTACAACATGAACCCAGAAAAGCACAAATATCTCGGGAATACCTGAATGTAGGAGCAAAAACATCTGAGGGTGCTACACTATTTTCCTTCGCAGAATCCAACGCAATCATAAAAAAAATAGGGTTTTAAATTGAAAAACAGAAGTTATGGCCAATTTTCGATCACAGTTTCGACACAAAATTTGGAACACCCTTTGTTGATATGCATGAAATTCAAAAGATGCATGACCTTTCCACATTCTTATACTTTGACGTTGTGAGAACGGTTTACACTCGGGATGTTCAGAATAAGAATAATAAACATAATAATAATAATAATAGCCCCGCACGGAGGTACCACTTTGTAGTATACGGGTGTGACAATCCCGCGGACCCCGGTCACTCTGAACCGATGTCGGACACATATACGCTAAGCCTCGGAAAACAGTCGCTGCCTGGGGATCGTCAGGGCGCGTCTGGAGTTGGTGCTGGACGTGACAGCATGCGGGACACCAACGGCAGGATGCTGAGAAGGCAGGCGCCTGCCATCCAAGAAGCTATGCCTTCAAACGAGGAGGACATCGACGAGGAGAGAGTTCAGGCACAAAGGGGACGCCACAAGTGGACGCCCGAGCAGCATAGCCTACTGTCTGCGCTATACAGAAGATCAAAACCCAAAAGATCCGTCGGTGGCAGGGTGCTGAGGAAGCGGGCCCCTGTCATTCAACAAAGTACAGCTCCACCAGAACATCAGGAAGTGGAATCCCAAAACATGCAAGAAGATCAAAATGCCACTCCACCTGCTGGCTCGACCACCGTGAGGAGGACTGCCCGCAGGGGAGCTCGCAACGCACGTATCAAGTGGAGCCGCGAAATGAATATTGAAGTAATGCGAGCTTTTTATTACGTGAACAATTGCGATGACAAACCACTTCCTGGATGGAGATACTCCCTCTATACCGAGTTCACCAAGAGGCACCCAGAACTTCAGTTAACAGAAGGAAACATTGCGGATCGTAAAAATGTTATTATACGGAAAAGCTACCTGACAAGACAGGAACTAGATGAGATCAAGAGAGAAATGGGCTACACAATCAATCAAGAACAGATTGTCGGAAGTCAGAATGAAGAACCCACCGAGCCGCTAGAGAGACCAGCAGATACGGCGAGGGACCTGTCTGTCACACGAACTACTCACCAAGACTCCCCACAATATCGCCAACTGTATGACACCTTCCATAGTAACCTGGCGCAATACGAATATACTGATCCGCTCAACCGCCCAATCCTTCCAAAATTGAACTTCAACTCTACGGCCAAAAATAACATCGAGAGGCTCAACGAAATATTGGCGGAACACCTGAGCACTCAATGGACGTTGGAACAAGTCCACTTATCTCTGTACTGTGCTGCCATCACAGTAATCGGACAAAATGGGCAAAAGATCTACATTCCCAGAACCAGTGAACAGAAGGTTAAAAATGAAACTCCTGCCTGGAAAAGAAGATTGATGCAGGACGTCGATAAACTTCGAGGAAAAGTTGATGTTCTGGATGAGTTCCTGAAGGATAACAAATCGCGTAAAGTATTAAACAAAGTGCGAAAAATAGCCACATCCGCGGGGGTGGACCTGAGATCTCCACGTCATAAGGAGTTGATGGTTGAACTGAAAGATCGCTTGAGACAACAAGCTAAAGCCAAAGGTGCTCGCCTACGAAGATACAACGAGCTTTCAAAGCGAAAACAACAAAATGCTGAATATGTGAGAGACAGAAAAAAGTTCTTCAGAAGTCTTGAAAAGCCATCCGAAATCTCCTCCAATCTGCATGCTGGTATCAGCAATGGCGAATTTCGGCAGTACTGGAGTTCCTTATGGTCGGAGACTGGTCGATTTCAGGAAAACACTAGCTGGCTTAGGGACATTGAACACCAGGCTTCCGAAATCGTTGAGATGAGAACTGATCTTTTCACAGTCGAGGAAATCTCCAACATTGTCAAAAACACTAGTAACTGGAAAGCGCCAGGACCCGACCGACTTCACAACTTCTGGGTTAAACAGTTTACATCATGTTTCCCAAGTCTGGCTAGATGTTTTTCGGAGGCACTGGAGGATCCCATCAAGATACCTACTTTCCTCACTCAAGGCAATTCCTATATGCTTCACAAAAGAGGAGATCGCAGCAAGCCAGATAACTACAGACCCATTACGTGTTTGTCAGTGTTGTACAAGCTGTTCACTTCGCTTGTTAATAATGCGATATATCGTCATTGTGAAGCCAATAACATTCTGGAAGAAGAACAGAAAGGCTGCTCTCGAGGATCTGCGGGATGCAAACATCAACTCACCATAGACGCTGTAGTGTTAAAGCAAGCCCAAGCGAGGAGAAGGAATTTGAGTCTATGTTATATCGACTACCAGAAGGCCTTCGATACGGTGCCCCACGATTGGCTTGTGAAAGTACTGGAGATTTATAAGATCTGCCCAAAAATAAAAGCTGTGCTCCAACATCTTATGAGCACATGGAGAACGAATATTCTTATAAACAACATCAATGCTGGAACCGTAAAAATATCGAGGGGGATATTTCAGGGAGATGCCCTGTCGCCGATGTGGTTTTGTATGGCACTGAACCCTCTTTCTACTCTTTTGAAAAACACCAACATAGGATACAGACCTGCAATGAGGAATCCGCGAAAATTGTCCCATTTATTGTATATAGATGATCTGAAGCTATTTAGCGAGAACCAAAACCAACTTCACTCGCTCATAGATATAGTGCGCTCCTTCAGCAGAGATATTGACATGTCCTTTGGTCTCGATAAATGCGCTATCATCAACATCAAGAAGGGTAAAATGGAGAACACTCAGGAACAATTTCAGGACATCTGCAGTTTGTTGCCAGAAGAGACCTACAAGTATCTGGGCATTCCTCAAAATCAACGGATTGACCACACCCGTTTGAAAGCTGAGTTCACTGCGAAATATAAAAACAGGGTTACCAAAGTGCTCAACACCAAGCTGTCTGCTAAAAACCAGATCGATGCCTTGAACTCTTGGGCCACGCCAGCACTGACTTACACATTCGGAGTCTTGAAGTGGTCAGATGCTGATTTGAATGAGTTGGACCGACTAACCCGTCGCCTAATGACAAAATTCAGATGTCTGCACACCAATGCATCGGTGAAAAGGCTTTATCTCCCTAGAAGAGATGGCGGACGAGGTCTGTTGAACATCTATAGACTCTGCAGAACTCAGGAGAAAAACTTGAGACGGCGACTGCTCGAATCCGAAGATAGCCTGATGAAATTGGTGACAACAGAAGATAAGGGATACACACCTCTGAACCTACAACACAGAGAACTGACGTTCGATATCTCTACCAGAAGCGAAGATAGAAGTCTATGGCGAGAACAAGCATTGCACGGCAGATTTCCCAAGCACCTTGAGGGGGAAAATGTCGATAAATTAGCTTCTTTGTCGTGGTTGAATGCGGGACACTTGTATCCTGAAACTGAGGGATTTCTGACGGCTATCCAAGATCGAGTTATAAGAACTCGCAACTACGAGAAACACTGTTTGAAGCTTAACGTGGAGGACAAATGCAGGAAGTGCGGCGCAGTTGGCGAATCTATTGAACATGTAATCGCTGGCTGCCGAGTTCTTGCTGACAACGCATATCTGGGCCGACACAACCAAGTGGCAAAAATTGTTCACCAGCAGTTAGCTCTTCGGCATGGTTTTTTGGATACTTGTCCACCATATTATAAGTATCAACCAGCAGCAGTGTTGGAAACGGACGCAGCGGTTCTATATTGGGACAGACCCATAACAACGGATAGAACAGTGGACTACAATAGACCGGACCTTGTGTTCATTGAGAAGGATCAGAAGTATGGGGTGATAATTGATGTGGCAGTACCATTGACTCATAACATCGGAAAAACGGAGTCCGAAAAAATAACGAAATACGAGAACTTGGCAATAGAACTGAAGAATATGTGGCAATTGTCGAAAGTCACTATTATACCATTGGTGATTTCGGCTGAGGGAGTCATGTCAAAATCATTCAAGAGGAATCTTCAAAAGATCGAATTATCCCAGAGGATCGCGGGATATGCACAACAGGCTGTAGCATTGCAAACCTGTCACATCGTGCGGAAATTCCTGAACTAGTGGGAGGAACT
Organism: Adalia bipunctata; assembly: GCA_910592335.1. Lineage (NCBI taxonomy): Eukaryota > Metazoa > Arthropoda > Insecta > Coleoptera > Coccinellidae > Adalia > Adalia bipunctata. The sequence continues at coordinate 41,335,164 of OU342950.1, forward strand.
GAAATGTTTTTTCACTGGTTCATAGGAGAAATACCAGCTCAAGCTGAGAACGGGAGACCGATGAAGAAGAATAATAATAGCCCCGCACGGAGGTACCACTTTGTAGTATACGGGTGTGACAATCCCGCGGACCCCGGTCACTCTGAACCGATGTCGGACACATATACGCTAAGCCTCGGAAAACAGTCGCTGCCTGGGGATCGTCAGGGCGCGTCTGGAGTTGGTGCTGGACGTGACAGCATGCGGGACACCAACGGCAGGATGCTGAGAAGGCAGGCGCCTGCCATCCAAGAAGCTATGCCTTCAAACGAGGAGGACATCGACGAGGAGAGAGTTCAGGCACAAAGGGGACGCCACAAGTGGACGCCCGAGCAGCATAGCCTACTGTCTGCGCTATACAGAAGATCAAAACCCAAAAGACGAGGATACATGAATAGGCTGCATGGTCTGTGGTGCGAAAATTATCCAGACCTTGACTTCATGACGCAGCAGAACCTTAGAGATCAGATCAGTCATCTCAAAAGAAGAGGAATCATATGGCAGTCTCAAGAAAGGACGGAACAACAAGCTGAGGAGCAGGTGACAGATGCTTCGAGCCAACATCAGCAACTGACACAACTGAAGAACAAGCTGTAGCCCTGGTGAGAAATATCGCGGGCCGAACTGGGACTGGTATACGCTCCAACAGGCCAATAAGAGAACATGTGAGAGATGTTCCCGAAATAGAAAACGGTGGAGAGCAGGTGACAGATGCTCCAAACCAACAACATCAAGCGATAGCCCTGGGGACAAGGCCAAGAACGGAACAAGTGAGAGATGTTTCAGAAATAGAACACGGTGAAGAGCAGGTGACAGATGCTCCAAACCAACAACATCGAGCAATAACCCCGGGAGCAAGGCCAAGAGCGGGACAAGTGAGAGATGTCCCAGAAATAGAACACGGTGAAGAGCAGGTGACAGATGCTCCAAACCAACAACATCGTGCAATAACCCCGGGAGCAAGGCCAAGAGCGGGACAAGTGAAAGATGTCCCAGAAACAGAACACGGTGAAGAGCAGGTGACAGATGCTCCAAACCAACAACACCAAGGAATAGCCCTGGAGGCAAGGCCAAGAGCGGAACAAGTGAGAGATGTTCCAGAAATAGAACACGCTGAAGAGCAGGTGACAGATGCTCCAGACCAACAGCAACAAATGCCAAGAACGGTGACAGATGTTCCGAAGTTGATCGTCAATACAAGGGAAGCATTCGAGGCTGCCGTTAGGAACCCACTTGTCAAGGCCACCCGAATAAAAACAATACAAAAGGCTGAAGATCTAGCCGTATTGGATAAAATAATTCAAGATCATCTTAATGAGACCTGTTCACTGGAAGATGTGGTGGCTGCAGTGAGAGCGGCCTCTTCACTTCTATGTCCACCGAAAAGAACAGCTACGAATAATGATAAGCATAGGTTGAGACTCAGTCGGCTCGACATCAAAATGAAATCAATGAGGCAGCAGGCATCTTGGTACCAATGTATCATAGATGTTCTGAAAGGCAAAATTAAATCAAGCAAGAAAATGAAATACATGATCGAGGAGCTTCGTTCCATACATCGTACAGTAGACTTGCCCACAGTCCATCTACTGAAGCAGAAAGCTGTAGATAGAATAAGATCACTTGCTGCAGCGCGAAAGAAACTGATAAAAAGGCAAAAATGGATTGAAGATAACAACACCTTCACCGCAGAACCATCTAAATTATTTCAGTCCCCACAACAAAAGGCACAGAACCCACCATCACCTCAAGAGGTCGAAGAATTTTGGAAAAGCCTGTATGAGCAACAAGCAGAAATCAGGGATACTCCAGCACTTCTCAGATTCCAGCAAATGTGTGATCAAAACCAACAGCAGAACGATGAACCTTCTGAAATATCAACCGAAGATATAAGACAAGCCCTCAAGAACAAGCGTGATTTCACAGCACCTGGACTGGACGGTATTCAAAACTACTGGTGGAAGAAATTTCCAGCTACCCACCAACACCTGGCAAGTTTATTCAGCGGGATGCTGACTCGCCGTGAGCCTATTCCGTCATGGCTGGTGGAGGGTAGAACAGTGCTGATACCAAAATCAGGTGATTTAGGGCAACCCAAGAACTACCGCCCAATCACTTGCCTGAATACACTATATAAGATCCTCACAAGTGTAATTCAAGATCAAATACTAAGGGTTATTGGACCAGTGTGGAACAGTATCTACGAACAGAGGGGAGCAAAGAAAGGAGTACAAGGATGCAAGGACAACCTGCTCATAGACAAAAGCGTATGTCTAGACGCCAGACACTACAAGCGCGACCTACAAACATCATGGTTGGACTACGCGAAAGCATATGACACCACGCCGCACGAACTGATAGTACGGTTATTAAAAATGCTGAAAGTGTACCCTAACATCATCCACGCGATAGAAAACATCATAGCGCTGTGGAAAACGAAGTTTGCCATCCGAGCAGAGGGTCGAACTGTTTATATGGGATGGGTGAGATACAGAAGAGGAGTTTTCCAGGGAGATTCGCTGAGCCCGTTTTTATTCTGCATAACTCTAATACCACTAACAATTGAGTTAAGGGAGAGCAAGATAGGATACAAGGCCGGACCACCAGGCAGAAGGAACCACCTGATCTCGCATTTCTTGTACATGGACGACTTGAAGCTCTACGCTCCCTCCGAGTCCACACTACGGCAACTGCTGAATATCGTTTCAGACTACACCTCAGCAATGGGAATGTCGTTCGGTTTGGACAAGTGTGCTGTTTTTCATCTGCGCAGGGGAAAAGCTGAAGACGCAGGAGAAGATATTCGACTGGAAGATGGAATGACTTTTCGACACCTCGAAGACGGAGAAACTTACAAGTTTCTTGGGATGAAACAGAGGGGTGTACTGGAGACAACTCAGATAAAGGATGCCTTAACAGCCAGCTACGAAAAGAAGCTGAGGGACATTTGGAAATCGCAGCTGTCGGGAAAGAACAAAGTATCTGCTACAAATATGCTAACCATCCCGATTCTCACCTACTCTTTCGGGGTGGTGAACTGGACAGTGAACGAACTCCTGGATATGCTCCATCAGGATATGTAGAGAGACACAACGCGGCTCTCCGAATTCTATACTTCCATCTGAGAGCCGCGTATGAGATAGACAAGGAACCGGTGCTACCATATGTGCCTCTGGAGATTGAAGCGGTGGTCCAAAACGAAAGAGCTCGCATATGCTGGAACTATCCTGTCTCAACAACACGACAGATCAATGCTGTTAAACCAGACATACTTCTTCTGGACAAGGAGCTGAAGGAGTTATTTGTCGTGGAATTCTCCTCCCCTGCTGAAAATAATGTTGTGATGAAAGAAGAACAGAAGAGGCAAAAGTACAAAGATCTTATTTTCGAGCTTGGAACTTTATACCCAGGTCATAAAGTTAGGATGGTCGTACTAATCATAGGATGTCTCGGTGGAATGAGAGCCAACTACGTGGATGAATTGAAGAATATTCCGGCCTGTAGATCACTGGCCGAGGTATTGGCGCACAGAATGCATCAGGACCCATGAACTCTAGAAGCCACTTGCAGCTCATCTCTTTTGTAAAGGGACGCTACGAGGGCAGGATGAAGAACTCCTCCATTTAAGTGTGAGGGGTTTTTAGTGAGTTACCAAACAAGATCTTAGATTCTCACACTACCGAGAGTGCGGACCCTCTCGGTGCTCATAAAGGGTTTTCCCCTCACACGGACGTAAAAAAAAATAATAATAATAATGATAATTTATTGACCATCAACAAATACATGGTATGTCAAATAGAAATGTAAGGAAACAAGCAGATAACCATATACACTCATACACAAATACATATAACAAATGTAGTTGACAATGAAATAGGACAAACTTATTTAATTAGAGCAATACTGAACAAACTCCTGTACGCTATAAAAACAATTTTCTATGAGACATGACTTCAGATCTCTTCTGAACGCCCTGGCGCTCAACCTAGTTAGAGAGCAGGGTAACAAATTATACAGCTTAATACCAGCATGATATGGAGATCGTTCATGGAAAGAGTGCGAGTGCTTTGGTATAAATAACTTATGCGTATTCCTGGTAGAATATTTATGACACTCAGATCGTTTTGTCAAATTTTTCTTAATATCGTGAACAAAGACAAGTGAATAATACACATAAATACAAGGAAATGATAACAAACCATGAGCAATGAGAGCGGGTCTGACGGACGATCTCGAATCGATGCCAAAGAGCAACCTCAAAATGCGCTTCTGAACAATGAAGACACTCCTCCAGTCCACAGCCGCCCCCCAGACGACAACATTCTACGGGTACGTACATGCCGAAGATGCAAGGATGAGCGCGGTGGAGGTCGCGGTCGCGATAGTTACATCCTCAGACCAAGGAAAGAGGAGACCTGGGATGTCATTCATAAATTCAGGAACTTTTGAAGCCAACATCCCGACCAATTTCCCATGAGTGGAACAAGGACAGACGTAGCTGTCCTTGTTCCACGGATATCGCGCTGGCAACAATGCAGAAACTAGATTCGCGTGAATTCGTTTGCCGCCAGTGGCGTGGATCTGCCGTGTTGTTTAGGGGGTTCCGTAGTTATTCACATTTGAAAATGATTGCTTCGGAGCTCAATATCTTTGGAACTACAGTCGAACTTCGATAAATCGAATTCGTGATAACTCGAATCAAATTGGTTGGCAACAGCATTTGAAGATTATTGTTTTTCAATAACTCGAAGTCTTGATAACAATTAGCTGAAATTTGGTTCCAATTTGATATGCGCACGTTAGGTAAATAACTTTTTATTGATGAAATCAGAATTCAATTAATTTCGACGGAAAAAAATGTATATACTCACATTGTCCGATTATGGGCCAATTTTTTCGCGTGGTTCCGGAGTTATTCACATTTATAAAAAGGAAACTTTCGTGTCTGCTCCAAAAAGTTTTATTAAAACTGCTACATATGTTTCGACCCTCTCCAAAATAGGGTCATCTTCAGGCATCTGCAGACAAAATACAAATGTGTACGAAAACGATCACAAAAACAACAAAAGACAACAACAGAAAAATATACGAAAGAGAGAAAACAAGTATGAAGTTCAAATGACAATTAACATACAATAAAAAGTTAATTGTAAATAGAATTTGAAAAATTATAATAACTTACATGTTAAGAACTTTTGAATACAATTATTCGCCGATAGTGAACGATAAACATAAATATTTCACATTATCAAGAAAGCAGACAGATCGAACAGAAAATACAGAAATAACACAGAAACCGCAGAAATGACTGGGTTCCTGCTCTGTGTCAATAAAAGAGTCAAAAGTTAAAAGTTGAACGTCAAAACTGGGAAAAGGGGAGGAAAGGAGTCAACATTATGGGAGGAGGTCGAGCAAATGTGGGCAAATCAGAAGTTCAGGGAATTCTTGCTGGGTGTTCAGAAGGTTACCTGGGGTGTTGTGTTTTGCCTTTGTGATGTGTATCTTTTCCAAAGTGTCGCATAAACTTCTTGTATGAGGGAGAGACAGGATGCAGGGCTCCAACGAGGGAACGTGGCCGGAGCTCGAGAGGATGTGCTCTGCGAAAGTGGATTTGTTGGGGTTGTTGGTTCTAATGGCTCTGAAGTGTTCATCGATTCTTGTATTGATGCTTCTAAAGGATCGGCCTATGTAGAAACTTCCACATGAACAATCTAGTTGATAGACTCCCATTTTTTTGATCGGATCAACTTCATCCTTACCTCTGGAGAAGATCGACTTGAGAGAGTTCTCAACTTTGAAAGATATTTTAATATTGAATTGCCTCAAGTGTTTTTGAATCCTCTCAGAAATACCAGGAATGTATGGGATGCTCCTGAAAGTGATGTTCTCATCTGTTATAGGGGTTAAATTAGTGCTACGTCCAATTATGACCTTCTGGGAAATCCTGTGAAAGGTGTTCTGCACTAAATTCATGGGGAAGCCATTATTATGTGCTATCTGCAGAATGATGTTGTATTCCGTTTCATAATCTTCAGGGGACAACGGGATTGTCAGAAGTCTATGGAAGAAGGAACGGAACGCGGCAAGCTTGTGCTGGAGTGGATGATTTGACGAGAAGGGGATCACATGATCTGTTGTTGTGGGCTTCCTATAGATGGAGAACTCGATCTTATCGTCTCTTAAGCTTAAAAGTAAGTCCAGAAACGGAAGGGTGCCGTTCGTCTGCATCTCGAAGGTGAAGGTAATTCTAGGATGAAGTGTGTTGATGAAGTCTAGGAACGTAATGAGGTCAGATTGGTTCCCCAGAAAGACGCAAAAAATATCGTCGACATAGCGTCTCCAAAACAGAATATGTCTTCTAAACTGGTTAGTGACTTTTAGTTTAGTTTCAAGATCTTTAAGAAAGCACTCTGCCAGCAATGGCGCCAAAGGAGATCCCATGCTTAGGCCGTTTTTTTGGGTATAAAAGCGGTTGTTGAATTTGAAAAAATTCTGGTCTAGGCAAACTTGTAGTAAAGCCGTGAGAGAGGATACAACATCATCGTCAAGGTCGGAAAAGGCTAAAAGTTGGTCGATTAATTTTGAGGATTCGATAGGTGGTGTGGAAGGGTATTCACATTTGAAAATTATTGCTTCGGAGCTCAATATCTTCGGAACTATCAATCACAATTAGCTGAAATTTCGTTCCAATTTGACATGTATATTAACTGAATGAACTTGCCGAAGAATTCGCCTCAAAGATGAACCGGTTGAAGAAAAAAATGAGCTCACCTGAATTTACTCAATAAAATTCACGAAAATATGTTGATTCAGAAGATTTAATCATGTTACAGAAAATGAATTACCCAAAAAAATATCAAAATAATAATCCAAAGGTGAAACAATAATTATAGTTAAATCACAATCCACAATAGCACATTAATTCAAATTTATTTCACAAATAGTTACAAAACGAATGGTAACAATTAATAGTTACATTGAAATAGTAAAATTATTCATTCCTGAACAATATAAGTTTTGTGTTCATAGATCTTGATCTATTTTCTTTGGACTCATCTAAGAGTTTAGTTGTTTCATGATGGATCCTTATTCTAAAATAAATTTTATCAACTGATAATATGTCTTTCTTAGACAAAAATTCATTTTGAGGGTCATGTTAAAGTTGGGCTTCAGAGAATCTTGTAGAGATCACTTCAAGGAAAATAACATTTTAACTACATATGATGATATGGCTTATATTTCTACAGAGTACTTGTTTTCATGGCTCATCATTCTGATTACTTTAAGAACTACAAGGCACATTGAGCCTTACTTGTATCCGTGTCACACTTTGTCTCTTACAGAAAAGTCTTCCTTATACATGGGTCTTAAGTTGTTCAATGCTCTGCCTCACAAATTGAAGACCTCGAATAAAAAAATTTTAAAGACTAATTTATTAAAAATGCTTGTTCAATGTGAGCAATATTCTTTAAAGGAATTTTTTGAATGAAAGAAATAATCAATAGTTCAATGTTCTCGTATATTTGTACTGCATACAATATTCGACCCATCAATCATACATGGGGAGTCAATATACTGATAAAAATAAGAACATAGCATTTATTAGACATACAGAATGTAAGATCTAAATATGAGTCATAAAATATTCATAGCCAAATAATCTTCAATACCATACTTTGATTGTGTCAAGAAAAAATAAATTTGACGAATTCAACCTTTATTGTACAATTTTTTATAGCAATGAGCTCTTGAATTAATAAACATTATGAATTATGATCAGCATGTCCATCAATGAAATTTCCATCAAAAAGATGATTTTCAAAATGGTGTAAAATGGATGAATTAACATTAAACATAGTTTTGCTGATCAGAACTGGTAACAAACGTTCTATTGAAAATATTTGAAGTTTTATGGGAGAATTTGAACAATTTTTCGCCCTCTTTACAAACATCAATTACAAATTGGCTAGCCCTAATTAATCTTCCATGTTTTTCTTCTTTGGAGAAGTGAAACATCTACTTCATTTCTCAAAAGATCAAGGTACTTTCGACATGAAATAAATTTGTCAAGTATCCGTGCAACATATCCTACAATATCTTCTGAATATGTAGTGAGATTCCATGCTGTTGAAGTTGCATACTCAAATTTATCCATATCTGTAAAAACACTTTCCACGACTGAAGCAAACTGTTCTTTTTTTTCAATATTGGTTGCATGCTAACTGCAGATTCGAATGTCAGGATATTGATGGATACCTGATTGATGGCATTTCCGGTATCAGAAGCGGATATTTGTGAGTGAACAATCAACCTTTTGTATGCTGCATCGAGCTGTCTTGCAGTGGGGTTATAGTTATGTCCAGTTTTACTTCTAACACTGTCCTGCGACAGTTTATAAGTGAGAAGATATTTAAGGAATTTTTGCTTCAATGACATATTTCTTATACATTTGTTCCAAACTTTCAATGCAGATCAAGAAACCTAAAAATCCTGTTTTTCTTCCACTTCTTGTAATAGGTATCCCTTTCAATGTCAGTCCAAGAATAGATCTTTTCATCGTATGCATATAATCTGGTAAATTTCTGCATCGAGGAATGAAACTTGATCTCTGCAAATATATTTCTTTGAATATTCATTGTCAAACGGCAAATTATAACTTTTATCATCTTGGGGAGTGACAGTTGAGCTTGAGCTGCAAAAAAGTTCTCAATTAATGTATTGAATTATACTTTGTGAAAAATAATATAATATTATTATATAACAATATTTACTGACACATATTCTGACTCTATTTAATGAAGTTATATTCAAACAGGTTGAATTAAAATATGAATCTCTAGAACTTCCCACAGAAACTTACCTTGAAGACGTAAGTTCCCAGAGTTGGAACAGGATTGACATCATTTTTAAGATATTTTGTACCATTCACTTGAAAACCAAAATCTTTGGATTCGAAGTGCTCCGAACATAAGAACAGATTTTGAGGCATGTTTTCAGCATCAACCAAGTGCGAAATTGAAAGCCATATATTTCTTCTCTCAATATTAGAAGGAAATCTGAAAGTAAAATTATAAACATTGGACAATCTACGCCACTGATCTGCAAACATGAAACTAACCTGTGAAAACTCAAACTAGGGTTGCGAGAGTCCAATTTGCCAAACATTTGACACTTACGAACCATTATTTTAACGTATTTTCGAAAAACTCTTTGATATTTTGCTCAAGATATTCAGAAATGTCTCAGAAATTCAATTATTTGACACAACTGAACTAGATAGCGGCATGGCAACGTGTATCAAACATGAAATGTCAAATCGTAGGCCAATTTCGCTGATTGGTCGAGAACAATATTATGAATGAAACTGAAACAACCGGTGTTGTCAAGTTGGGAACCAGGTAATCACGTGAATGGCCATTCTGGAAGGATTCGACGTTAATGAATCGAAAATCTCAGACAACGTGACAACGTCGTTCAGATCTTAGCGTAATTCTCGTTTTGTAGTAATAGAGTCGTCCAGTTCGTTCTTCATTATGTGGCATCTTGGCTTCAATATTTATCATCCTATACCACGTCTCCTCTTTCCTTTGTCTAAGGTTACATCGATGTAACAAACCTTCAGTTTTGAATGGGACCGTACATACCAAAGGTGCTTCACCTGTTCACCCTTGCCGCCTATAAAAACGACTTATAGCGATGTCGGCAGTGGAACGAGATAGTTTGATTACGTACATATAGAATATGCAAGGATGAGCGCGGTGGAGGTCGCGGTCGCGCTAGTTACATCGATGTCAAAACAAACCTTCAGTTTGAATGAGACCGTTCATACCAAAGATGCTTCACCCGTTCACCCTTGCCGCCTATAAATGCGCTCGATACCGATGTCGATGGCAAAACAAAATAGTTTGATTTTATAGCGCGATCGAGCTGTTGCCGCGTGATCGACACATGAGGGTAATTTTTAGATCATTTTTCATTCTCGAATTTCAGTATATTATATTAATATTTCGGAAAGTATTCGCCGAAGCATAAACATATTTAGTAAGTGGAATCCTTATACCGATGAAAAAAATCATTGACTCGCAACGGGGTAATTATTCAACCCTTAAATTTCGAAATTCGATATAACGGAAACCATTCGACGTAGCATGACCATATTTTGTATGTAGAATTTTCTTCGCAGAATCCAACGAAATCACAAATAATAGGGTTCTCATTTGAAAAACAGAAGCTATTTTTGACACAAAATTCGAAACACGCTGTGATAATATTTCTGATATTCAAAAGATGCAAGACCTTTCCACATTCTTCTACTTTGATGTAATGAGAACGGTTCACGCTCAGGATGTTGAAAATAAGAAAAACGAACATAATATTGACTACGAATATTTGATTTTTTCCGGGTTTTTCTCGATATTTTGAAAAAAAATTTCAATGAATACAATGGTTTTAACAGAAATTAATTCATGATTGATTTCTCAACCACATCAGAGAAGAAAAAATTTGAGAGAAATATTTCTTACAAATTTATTTTCACTCCTTGTATTGCCGGGAGTGCACAGGCTGCAAAAATATTTGGGCTTAGTAGAAAATTTTGAACAATATCAAAATCCCAATTTTCAGATATGAAATATGTCCAGTTTTCCAGAAACGTCTAATATGAATTCGAACTTGGGACACCCTGTATATCATATTCGTATTTATGTTGCGAAAACAAATATGCAGTGACGACAATTATTGGATGAAAACTCGTAACAAACATAACCTACTCATTATCAGCAAAGAACAACGAAAAACAGTAGTGTTCTCAAGGTGATTATAATTTCGAAAGGAAGTGTTGAAAAGGGAGAACGTGACAATTACAGGCATTTTCAGGTAGTCGGAGGACCATGAGAAGCTTGAAGTGTGGGTTTCATACTTTCATTTCCTCATGTGGCGGACAATTCTCGATTTATGAGAATATTGTTTGCAAATATCTCACTAATCAACAGGTAGTTAAAAACATAACCGACAAAGCTTTCAACCATATCCGACAAACTATCTGAATTCTTTAAATAGTACGACCTGGCCAAGGGAATTGTTTTTTATTTTCAGAATATGAGGTCGGAGAGCATAATTATTTACTTTTAACATTTTCAAATATTTTTGGTGAAAATACAAATTTTCAGAACTGAGAAAATGTGCAGAAATGAAATTAGTTTTGAACGAGAAACTTCCCAGTTCCTCATTTCACTGAAATATGATAATGTGAATATTGAAATCTTCAATGATGTTAATTTCAAGCAAAATAATTTGACAGTTCTCAATAACCACAGAAAAGCATATTCGACATGTACGGCCAGGCGCCAGGCAGCGATGGAAACCTCCACCGCGCTTTTCCAAGCATCTTCGGTATGTACGGCCAGGCATCGATTTAAAACTTGATCGCGACCGCGACCTCCACCGCGCTCATCCTTGCATCTTCGGCATGTACGTACCCTACCGCAGCAATGAAAATATGTTCGAGAAGTAATAGGTCAGTGCAGCCTCTGTGCCAATGAATTTCCGCACATTATACAGAGTGTAGTAGCATTTATTCAATTTTTTGCAGATTTTATTTATCTCAGCCGACCATTTTAGATTACTGTCCGATATAGTGCCGAGAAGGCTAACCTGAGATGATGCCGTTAAAATGGTTTCCCTGAACTTGAGCGACCGCAAAAATGGTTCCCTATACTGATTATGGAACTCAATCACTGTTGACTTCTCCGAGTTTATGATGAGTTTGTTACGCGCACACCAGTCATCAAACTGATCAACATTTCTCAAGTAAACGTTCACGACACCTATCACTGACTACTATTGATGTGTCGTCGGCATAAAGGAAAACCTTACCCTCGGTAATGAACTCAGGCAAGTCATTAATCAACATCAGAAACAGCAGAGGCCCCAGCACACTACCTTGTGGGGTGCCAATAGGCACAGTGAAAACATCGGACCGCTCGTGATCAACGGTCACAACAATTGAGCGATCTCTCAAGAAGGATGTGAACCATCGATTCACGAAATCTCTAACACCTAAATACTCCATCTTCTCGGACACAAAATCTGCACTGAGACAATCAAATGCCTTACGCAGATCGAAGCAGAGCATTATCACGAACACTGACTATGAATATTTGACATTTTTTCAGTTTTTGTTTCGATATTCTGAAAACTATTCGAATCGATACAAATATTTTCTGTGAGGATGCAGTAATGTCCTACAAATACACCTATCTTGTGAAGGCTTCAGAGGCTATTGCAGAAACCTAGATATCACCAATGATACTACATGATCATATTCCAAAATCAGTCATCACTCAAACTAAATGAATCAAGTTCAAAATTAATCTATGTTTCGAAAGAAGTAAAGTTAATCAATATAAATAGATCGTGGTCAAAATATTTATCATTCAACATGAACTCTTCATTTGAAACATTCGGTAACATAAAATAGGAGTGTAGTATGTCCCAATAGCAAAACGAAGAATTTCTCAGAAATACAAATTTTACGGGGGAAATGCTACGTGAAGTTTCAACAATATAGAATATTCAGAGAGTATGTTGTGAAGTAATGAAATAATACGGAACACATAAATTCGGAAGAAGACATATATTGACCCTAAAAAATAATTACTTGCATTTGTTTTTTACATTCATTGAGACTATAATGAAAATTTCAGTATAAGGAAGGCGTTATTTCGAAAATTATGCCTTCTTGTTTCTTCAAAATCAGATATTCACCAAAAAAATTTGCTATTCAAACAATCTCAAAAATATAAGGATGCATACATACATCTATATGCAGTAGATGAAAATTTGCTTTGTATTTGCTTAAAGAGTTAATCCATAGGTATCCCGCAGAAAACAATCATCTAGAGTGAAGGGTTCATCGAAATATCGTAGCACAAACGTGACAAACGTCTCATCATTCAAGTGGCGATGCGTTATGCATAAATTCAATAACATCTGACCTGCAAGAGAAATTTAATATTATTGTCACCAGTAGTCAAGATTATTCATTTAAGAAGTAGGTAATCAATTCTGCATGTAAATGTTGAAAATGGACCCTGACGCTTAAGAATTTTTTCCATCAATAATATGATAAAATTAAAATACATCAATATTATATAAAGCATATTTAAGAAAAGAAGAAATATGGTAATAGCGGAATTTTTAATTACTTAATCCTATATTCATAAGATTACTGTAAACAAGGAATAGAGAACGGAACATTATTCTGAAAATCTCATACACAAATAATATGAAAAATATACCAAGTAAGTCATAAAAAAGTAATTTTCATTACACCGCACTGAAATCCCTATTATAAGAATGTAGATTAAGAACATCGAAAATGACTCTTTTCCGTGCGGCCGCACCGCAAAAAGTTTTACGGTGCGCTGAGGCATAGATGCATCCTATGATTCCTATGCTGAGACACAGAGCAACGATTGCGTGACAGTGGTTGTCAGTGTTTTGAATAATTATTGTTTTACAATACGAAATGCTTTCTGATGCTGAAAATTTTTCCCGTGTTATTGTTTTCAGAGAGGTGTAATGAAAAATATCGTTCATTACACGTCCAGAAAGGCTTTTTCCGTTCTTGCACGAGTTCCCGTGTTCGGCTCCGCCTCACACGGGAACACATCGCGCGCGCACGGAAAAGGCTCACTTTCTGGACTAGTAATGAAATATACTATTGTATTATTAGTGCTGAAAAAAATTCTGTATATACCCAGGTTGAAAAGGCCATTATTAACCTTGGACACTATATCCTTAGGCGATACATACCTCGTGATATGATAGCAAACTCCACAACTTAAGCATAGCTTATACTATTCATGCCCCGTTAACATACATGATCCTTTTATGTTATTAGTGCTTGGAATATCACCGTTACCCCTTTTTCACTGAATCATATTGATTTCCGATCAATTGTCAACGTTGCAGAAACGAAATATGTATTGATATCGAAAAGCCATCATCCTTCTTTGAATCTGAAAACAAACAAAAATTTGGATTTGTCTCCCATCAAATATGACCATTCTATTGCATAATTCCGAAATGGGGTTTCTTCTTTGAGAATGCATCGTTCGTGTAAAGCTTCCAGTTTGCCTGGCATTGAAAACAATACCTACGACAAAATTGAAAATACCAAAATATGGAAGAAAAAGTAGTTTAAACCTCTAGTAACTATATAGGTATATACTTACCTCAACTTCTCTCAATATACTGAACATTTTGACCATTATCTGATTCACAAACAAAAATTTGTTCTGTTGGTCGATTTGAGGTTAGGTGAAATGACACATTGAAAATCGAGATATTCAGATGTCACTGGCTGTCACTGCCTGGGCTACGTCACTCTGACAGCCTACAGCTACAATGTCAAATAGTTCTCTGTGATCTCTGCAAATCGGGCTATTTTATAGGAGAAATGTCAAACTTTGATCAATTTTCCTGAAGAAATGGAAAAATTATGGAAAATATGTATACCTACCAAGCTATTTTAAGTTGACTCTTCCTCTTTCGATCCGTGTATTTACATCACGGCCAGGATATCTGCGAAAAAGTTTTATCGAGTTTAAAATTGCCCTTTTTTCCGAATTTTTTCGCGATTTTCGCGAATTTTTTTAAAATACTTCGACGTCGCCTAGAGGATCGAAATTTCGCCCACGTACGAATCGATCATTCCTCTTTCCGACCGTGTAAAAATCTCTTTCCTGTAGCGCAGCTTCGCTGCGATTTTAAGATTCTTCTGGACCCACTTTTTCGACAGATTACCTCGGGCCGGTCCACAGAGTTACCAGTTTAGTATAGTATAGAATGAGACGATAATTGATGAAGAATTCCTCATAACCTTTATCAACCTCTGGCTTAATCCCGGTATATAAATCAGTTTATTGTACTTGTTATCCGCAACATCCGAGTCAAGAGGATAACGTGGCACCATAGGAGTAGAAGTGTGAAAAATTCTATTAACAAGGCTTCTCGGGTAAGATTTTGCTCTTGAAACGATAGAGGGTGGTACTTCTGATCACAACCCGATAGAGTTCATTTTAGGACATGGACCTAGAAATGAATTGACTCAAACACAAGAACATACCGATTGGGACGAGTATAAGAATATCACGAATTTTCCACAAATTGACACTCCTGATGAATTAGATTAATCAGTCACAGCAATGGAGAGGGCGATTATGAAATCCTATGAAGAGAGCACGGCTAGAAAAACTAAACCTACTCCCAAACATTCATATGGCGATACTCCAAAAGAGGTGAAAGAACTGATGAAAGTCAACCGTAGACTAAGAAAGAACTACAGGATGTATGAAACAGACAATAATAAAATCAGACTGAATTAACATAGTCAAATACTCAAAAACGCACTGAGGGAGGATGGAATGAGAAAATCAGTGAACTCAATACAGAAGACCACTCTGCATGGAAAATGCAAAAAAAATTTCGCAATGAAAAAACTCAAATCCCACCACTGCATGGAATGCATGGAATGGCATATTCAAACAGCGATAAAACTAACGCTCTTGCCGATACTATAGTAAGGGTGTTAGGTATGAATTATTGTGAAGAAGACGATGAGGACCTAGAAGAATGAATTGAAGATAATGAAGAAGAAATGAAAGAAGCACCACTGGATGGCAGAATGCCTCACCCAATATTTTCGGCCCAAATCAAAGAGATAATCAATAATTTGAAAACAAGAAAGGCTCCTGGAAATGATAAAATTACCAATCTCAAAGAAATGTCAAAGAAAGAAACGGCAGCTCTCACTAGCATAGCTAATTGAGTGATGAAAACAGAGCACTTCCCAAAAAGATGAAAAACTGCCGATGTGATTGTTTCCAATAGACCAGGTAAAGACAAAAATTTTCCACAGAACTATAGACCACTACTACTCTATGACATATACATACATGATATACCAAGAAATCCAAGATGCCTGCTTGATCTATAAGCAGACGATACCTACGGGCATAGCCATAAGGCACACAATTACAAAAATAATTCACAAAGGACTTCAAGAAGCTGCAGATGATAACAGTCAATGGTGTAACAGATGAAAAATCAAAATCAATGGAGAAAAGAGTCAAGCAATACTCTTTCGAAAGAGAAGACTGAAGATGGTGTCGAAGATATCCATAGACGATTATGAAATTGAATGGAAGAATGAAGCTATAGTCCATCCAAGAATGATTGACATCTCGGGGGGCTTTGGAAAATCGAAATTATGTTGGTAATGCCAATTCAGTAATATTTTGAGTTGCAGAATTCAGGTTGGTGTTGAAAATAACACTGACATTTTGTTCTGTCATTAATGTTTCGAACAAATTTGGCAAAAAATTGAGCAAGTGAAATAAATATCTTTGAAATGAGGCTCTTAAAGAGTGAACAGCTAAAAAATGGAAAGCCTGCACAGAGCACGTAGAAAAAGAAATGAGAGAAGATTAGTTAAAATATAAGGAATGTCATAATATATTGCTGACAAAACCTTTCATTATGAACATGACGAGTTCTGCCCAGATGAGGACAAAATAACATGTTGTGGTTGTTGAAACAGAATAATAGGAATATTTATATTTTTCATATTTCACACCTTCATTGTTCAAAAATATTGAAAGTTACAATGTCATGACAAAATTCTTCATATATTAAATAGATCCATTGGTTGAGTTTTGTTTCTGTCTTGATATCTATTACAAATTTCCCAATCCATTCACATTGCAGTAACACGCTTCAAATAATCAACTAGATTTTTTCGGTTTAGCGAAAATTCATATTGAACATTGAAAAGGACCGTGCTATTTAATCACCCACAATATTTTTCGTTATCAAACCAGAATTTCCAGGCTGTATGCTCCTATAATTGATCGTAAGATCGAAAATGTATCAATACAAGATGAAAATAATATACTGCTGGTATACAGATTCACACGCTGGTAATCGTATGTGAAAATTGGGAACATTTCCATGTTCAAAGTTCCTTAATTTAAAAAATATATCGTTCAATTTTTAGGTTATTTCTATATCTATGAAGAAAGCACAGAAAAATTTTAGTTACTTTTTTGTAACTAGAAATAAAGCTGCGACTGGACTTTCAAGGCCTGCTCTGATGTCAATCATTCTTGGATGGACTATAAATACCTAGGAGCAATATTAGACAAAGGACCAACGTGGAAACAGCACATTAGGTATGCAGTGGATAAAAAGAATGTAGCAATAAAGAGACTATACCCGATTATAGGCAGAAGAAGCCAAATGAACAAAAACACGAAATTGAGGATCATAAAAGCAGTCGCCAGACCGCAGCTAACATATGTATCAACAGCATGGGGATATGCAGCGAGAACCCATATGAAGAGAATACAAAGTACAGGAAACAACTTTCTGAGATGAGCATTAGACGCCCCCTGGTTTGTTAGGAATGAACAAATCTGAAAAGTCATAAAATGGGAGCCCATTACTACATTAGTCAAACGAAAAGCTGCAAAAGCCTTTGAAAGAGCCAGTGAACATCCAAATGACGACCTTAGAAGGTTAGTTGACTATGACCCTGCTGAAGATGAAAAAACAGCAGAGACCAATTACAAAAATGAAGATATAGAACTTCCACTTAGTGACATATATCCAATTGAAGGATGAACACAAACACTCAGCATAAAGAATCCGAAAGAGAAAATACATATAAGATTATGGAAGGTTTGTAGGCTTATGACCGGAACCAACCGCAGGAGAGGTGTTTAGTCGGTAAGAATCCGACACTACCCAGAAAGACTGGGTGTCTGATGTAAGATTCACCTCTTCTAGAACAAAAAGAATAAACGTGCATTAACACATGATCCACATCTACGTCTCATCGTCTCAACCCTTGCATCCTCAAGAATCCGACCTCTTAGAACACGAGGTAACGATGGGACACAAACCCAACAGTGATCAGTGACCTCATTTCATTTTACCATTTCAAAATGTGATGAGATTCACAATAAATATCTAATGTTTATCAATAATCAATCCCAATTCATCGAATATCTAGTAAATTCGATTATAGAATTGAATAGGAAAAATGAAATGCATTAATAATATCACCCACTATATCATAGAAGATACCATCATATATTAAGGTCCTTGCTGTTATATAGCAAAATTTTCTTAATGGGATATAGGACTGCAATTTAAATACGCATTAAGAAAATTTTGCTATAGAACATACCTAGTTATGAAGAATATAGATGATAATATATGTAAGAAAACTTCCTGACATTTCGAACGAATGAGCGTAAATATCGTGATTTATCAGATTTGCCACAATTTCGAGGAAGCCAACGTAATAATTCGTTCGGCAACAAAAAGGAAGAAAACCACCTCCGTGAAGCGTTACATCGTGCACCCCAGAAACCCTCGAGAGATAAATTGATGTAAACATGATGCGGAAATAATGATAATAATCTAATAGTCTGCTCGGCGCGTCAAAGCCGCGCCACCGTGAAGAATTACAATCATCAGGGAAAAATAGAAAAACGAACACAACGCCATCTAAATTAGTGCAGAGTACCGGAAAATATCAGGCAACCTGTATCTTTCCCGGATGAAATTGGTGCTTGAGGAAGAAACAGATGGAGAAAAGCGTGACTAGACGGCAAGATAACGCATATTTCATGTAGGCGCTAACAGAAGATGAGCAGTATTACGAAATGATTCACTACAGGGTGGTGCATAATGTAAACTTCCGAATGAAATATTGCATCAAAAATGGTACCTATATGCAATGATTGCTGATGGCCGACAAAATGTTTGTAGACTGAACTCATGAAGGTGTCCAATTTCGTCCCAAACCAGTGACCCTTACCGAAAAGGTTTAAGGGTGTACAGTACTTTCATTCGCCCTATGCTTCTCAGTGCTAATTTTAGAACACTCTAACTCAAAATTGGCTCGATGGATACATTTCATTTTCATAGAGTAGACTCGAATGGGAATTATCAATGGATCTGTGTTGGATTTTTGGAAAAATATTTTCAGAATCTCCTGAAATTTGAATTTGAAATCGAGAAATTTTATAAATGATCATATCTCCCAACACCGAAGTTTTCGGGAAAAAATCAATACACAGAAACATTCCAATTTCAAAGAAGTTTTCTTAAATATAAATTAAATTTTTTTTTTCTAAATGATATTGAGTGTAGAGTGTGCTAAAGTTTCGAAGTTCTTAAAATTCACGCCTCCCATCTAGCACCGCCTCTAAATATCGGAATAACCAATGAAAACGTACATCTTCAATTTAATTTTGATTTATGGCTTTCAAAAGGGCAATATTTCACTCAAAGAAGTTTTTATGATAGGGTAATGATGCCAACGATTGTCGGTACATTTGATCTGCACTTGATTTCAATACCACAGGAAATTTGACAGTTTTTATGACCCTAAAAATTTCACTGGGTTCTTAGCTGAATATGCTCGTACCTGAACGATAGATAAGGATTGAAATTTGTCGTCAGGTGACAAGGCGGGTTACAAACCCATTACCTAGCGATGACGATTTCGTCATCTATCAACAATAGTAGGGAAGTTTACAACCTTTAATATTCAGTTTCCAAATTTCACTTGTTTATGCATAATCCTTCCAAAGGTAAGAGGGGGGGTGTGTAGGGACTTTTGAGAAGCACTATATATTCCAATTGTGTGAAGAAAGAACTCATAGCTTAGTATATTTCCACCTGAATTACCTCGTGTTCTAACGGAAGGTTATATATAAGGGTACTTATTAATAATATTCACATAATTTCATTTCGTGCAACTATGGCTAAGTATCGCTCAAGAGTTCACAAAAGATCGGCTAGGTCGAAATTCATGAAAAATTTACAAATTGCAAGGTATGTATATCACATAAATTCACCTAAAAAATTATCTATTCGCATCGTGGGTAAATTTGGATACCCATAACGCGTTGTGAGCATAACTTTCGGACAGTGGCCGATTTCGGCTATTGCGAATAACATATTCATACCTGAATTTTACATAGATATATATTGAAATTTGTTGATTTTTTAGGTATATGGCACTCGTCGCTAAATGCACGGGAGGAAAAAGAGTTAATTATAGTAAATCCATTTCATATACCACTCGTGCTTATGGAGCTGCTATTTCTCACTCTGTTGGACCTGCGTGGCATCTCCATACTTGGAAAGGCCGTCTTGGGGAGAATACGCGTAAAATTTTGGCGAAAAGGAAGCGGATTCATGATAAGAGAAATGAGGGTACAAAAAGCCAACCAAAAAAGAGAAGAGATTTTTCAAATGGTCCTGACATGAATTACGGACCAAATGCTGCCCAGCCTGACATTCCTCAGGGGGAAATGTCAGTAAAGAAAACCCTCTTTCTGAACAAACTGAAAGATAGAATTTCAGATCGTTCAAAATTGGAAGAAATTGAGGAGAAAACTCGTGGGCAGCATGATAATTCCTTATGGAGGGAATTGAGGCAGGACTATCTGACAGCCTCGAACTTTGGTACAGTGGTCAAAAGAAGAGCAACAACCCCTTGTCATAATTTAGTAAAAGCTTTACTGTATAAAAATCCGGTGAATACTCCCGGTATTTTGTATGGAAGGGTGAATGAAAAAGTCGCTATAGAGATATACGAAAGACTGAAAAATGTCAAAGTCAAACGATGTGGATTGTTTATTGATGTGGATTTTCCATTTTTAGGTGCTTCTCCCGATGGATTGATTGGAGATGATGGTTTGATAGAGGTAAAGAGTTTCCAGTCAATCAAGGGAAAACTGAAAGATTATTCGAAACCACATTGTTATACTATCAATGGAGAAGAAGTAAGGTGAGAAATCAGATTTCAAACGCCGTTTCATATTTTATTAATCTTTTTTTTTCAGGTTGAAACGAAACCATAATTATTTTTTTCAGATCCAAGGTCAACTGAATATATGCAGAAGACGATACTGCGATCTGGTTTTCTATTCTGATGATGATTTTCATGTCCAAAGAATCGAAGTAGATATAAACTTCTGGCACAGTATCATGATTCCGAAATTGGAAAAGTTTTATATTAATTGTATTCTTCCAGAAATTATCGATCCAAGAATTCCAAGAGGATTAAAAACTCGGGAACAGGAATAAACTGTTATAAATATGGTGTGCCTTACATTGTAAACGCAAGCGTGACGTTGAATTTGCAAAAGTAATGACTCTAATTCATTTCGCAAATTCCGCATTGTTTGAATGCGTAATCGCAGGTTTTTATCGAAACTTTATATCAATAAAATTCTTATTATATCAATAAAATTTTTCAATAAAACCATATTGTCTTTCATTTGATAATATTTTTTCGAACTAACTTCTGTTATGATGAATTAGTTCATTGATAATCCCTCCTGGATCTTATATTGGTCCTCTGTTCCTTCTGTCTTCTAAATTATTTTCAGGTGAGTGACACCATTGACACATTAGAGGAATACTCAATGGAGACATTTTGGGTTTTACCAGGAGAGGAGAGAATTTCCAATACGTCATTTATTCAGATTTTTCATCCCTAAACATAAATGATCCTACTCTTCAGTGAAATAATAGAAAAACGAAATATTTTTGAGCGCTCGATGGGCTCATTATAACTAGTGTCAAATCAATTGAAACAGCCATTTTATTTCGAATATTCGTATTCTTTCTAATATTCTATATTATTACATTGTGTATCAAACAAGACTATGAAATGAAATTGAAAACCATTTGATAATACGTATAGGTATCTCTGAACCTCTGATATAAACAAGGTCTTAGAATATTCATTTAATAATTGTTATCATGGAATTTGGTGAAATACTTTCATGATGTTATTGATAGGTAGTAAGGTATGAAAATAAATAAATTTCACTATTTCTAAATATATTCCAATGACGCAGTTTCGGTAATTCTATCGATCTGAGGAAACGATGCCCACACAATTCTTCTTTCTATACCAGAATTGACGAACGTTTCGATCCTTTCGGTTCCCTTTTACATCAGGTAAATAGAGCGGTGGGCTTTATTATGGTGTCATAAATTGCAATAATACCAGATGTTCATTCTGTTCTGTCGAAAATTTTGTTCGAAGTAACTCGGCAAGAATAGGCGGGGCTATTGAAATATTGGGAGTTTTGAATTTTTATTGCTGGGTATTTTCATGTAGTGCCATCTAGCGGAATTCGAGCTTTCTGGCAAAGGGTGTAACAGCCTTAACGAGCGAGAGTGACGATACGGATTCTTTCAGAATCGGAGGTGACAAGTGCGAATTGACAATAATTGGAGTTAGTAACATTTTAGACTTTCTTCTTGATGTAACTTCGTTTGGTTGTGTAAATAATTGAATCATTCATTTCAAAGATTATGATATTTTGTAAATGGAAAAATGAAATAATCTATTTTTGTAACAGACTAACTGGAGCTGCGAACAGGAAATCTCGACGGGGTTTTAGTTTGAAGAAAAAAATGAAATAAGTATCCGTTGTGAATACGAACTGTGACAGGATCGTGTTCTATAAACTCCCGTTGAGTTTCAACTCTTTGTGCGATATCTCCAAACCAAAAACCAGACGGCATAAGTTCCCGAATCCAACCACTTCAACCCAGAAGGAAGGAAGAACCACTTCAGTATGCAAATCTTGGTGATAGTTTCATTGTCCCCACCTCATTTCCCATTTCGATCTTACTTTCGATCCGATGTCAGATTTATCCAAACAATGAGAAGACATCGGAACTTCATAATCATTGAAATCAAGAAATATTCAAGAATGATTATTACGAAATATCCTATTTCGACCCTATCTTTATATAGTTTTAATCAACGATATGAACCAAAAACTCTTTTCACAGCAATTCTCCGAAAGTGATGACCAGAAAAGATCTCCAATTACAACTTAATTGAATGTCAGAATACTACCCTGGTCGAAATTATCCATTTCCATATACGAGGTCGACAATTTAGTTGTTTATCTTCATGGAAGATTGAAACCTGATCCTGTCACCTACTGAATGGAAAATGAAAAACAAAGCTAGAGACTTCATTGCTTTAAGAATGCGTTGAGGTGCGATTCCACCGGAGTGCTGCACTGTGCGGCACTGTGGTGAACAGTGTACGGCACATATGTTCGTTGCGGTGGACTCGTACACGTAAACAGCAACAAAAAGTGCGCGTACTCTCTTGAAAAGTTCGCGCACAGTTGCACACTTTTGTCGCGTACTGCTTCCAGCGGTGGACTCGGGTTGACGCACACACATTAATGTTGTCCGCGAACTCAGTCTTGCTTCCGCTACTATAGAGGAAACATCAACCTGTGCGCGCGAACATGGTGGAATGGAATGATGAGAAGATAATCCAATTCATTAAAGAAATGGAAGTATATCCCTTATTGTGGTATTGTAATAATGGATATCACAAAAACCGAAATAGAAAACACGATGCAACTGAAGAGTTGTTTATTGTGATTCCACCGAGATACTGTGAAAGTGGAAAATTATTGTGTCGCAGTACAGGCGAGAACGAAAAAAAAAAGTTATTGCTAGCCTCATCGAAACAGGGACACATTTTCTGTAATTCGTGTCTCGTTTTGCAATTAATGGACTAACAGCATTGACCAGGAACTCGAAATCCTCGCACGATGTTCGAGTGGAATTCTTGAATCCACTCAACGGGTCTATTTTCATCTCGTGTACAAATTTGTCTCTTTATTGCGATGTTGCAAAAAGGGCCTCACCCAATATCGTATCGATGTTTCTTTCTTCTTTTATTTTTCAACAAAGTACATAATGAAACACACGCTGCAGTACAGAGCACAACGTTTTCTTGATCCTCCATATTTTCACCTATCGAAGGAACGCGAAACACTGAGAACTTGTTCCTGCATAGTGCATACGGTGTGCGGCACTGTGCGCAACTGTGCGCATACAATACAATACAATACAATAATTTATTCAGCATCAATAATTTACATGCTACGTCAATTGGATGTTTACATTCAAAATTATAAGAATTCATCTATAGTGTAGATAGTATTCTCTAGGAGGATTACTTTCAGACTTTTCTTGAACCTATTTTCATTTGCTTGTTTTATGGCATTGGGCAGCTTATTGTATACTTTGGGTCCCCAGTAGTCTACTCCCTGCTGTGCATACTTCCTTTCATGGTAAGGGATGGTAAGTTGGTTTCGGCTTCGTGTATTGAAATTGTGGAATGTGCTATTGGTTGGAAAGCTGTCTAAGTTCTTATGGACATGGGTGGAGCACTCCAATATAAGGTGCGTCAAGTTGGTGACACACCCCCCGAATTTTGGTATCGAATTGTTTTGGGAATTTTGTGCCCATTTTGTGCCAATTTGTGCCGTATGTTATGAATTTTGTGCCCGTTCCGTTTTCGAGATATTTCAAGTTTTCCAAGTGTGTCACCAACTTGACGCTGTGACACACTTGTGGAAATTTGAAATTTTTTTTCTTTCGATAAATTGTGCCCATTTTGTGCCAATTTGTGCCGTATGTTTTGAATTTTGTGCCCGTTCCGTTCTCGAGATATTTCAAGTTTTCCAAGTGTGTCACCAACTTGACGCTGTGACACACTTGTGGAAATTTGAAAATTTTCTTCTTTAGATAAATTGTGCCCATTTTGTGCCAATTTGTGCCGTATGTTACGAATTTTGTGCCCGTTCAGTTCTCGAGATATTTTGAGTTTTGTTTGTGAGGAGCGTCAAGTTGGTGACACACCCCCCGAATTTTGGTATCAAATTGTTTTGGGAATTTTGTGCCCATTTTGTGCTAATTTGTGCCGTATATTATGAATTTTGTGCCCGTTCCGTTTTAGAGATATTTCGAGTTTTTCATGTGAGTCACCAACTTCACGTTGTGACTCACATAAGGAAAGCTGGAAATTCTTCTTTGGATAAATTGTGCCTATTTTGCGCCAATTCGTGCCGCATAGTATAGATTTTGCATGCTTGCAGTTTTCGAGATATTTGAAGTTATTCCTGTGATATGAATAGATGTAGCAGAATTCAAAGAGGAGCGTTAATTCCATGTCATAGTTTTATGTGATCATTTTAAAGTATGAGTTGTTGAACTTGTAGACATTCGGTGAAAACAACCAAATTTCAATGATTCGACGACCTTTTCACTTAGAATAATCAATTCAATATAATATTTGAGTTGATGAATTAATAATATAATATAGGTACAGGTTTATCGAATACGTTGGCACATCCTCAGTTTCAATTATACAGGGTGTTTGGTAATTTGACGTGAACCTTGTAAAGGGATATACTAGATGTCATTTGCAGTCAATTGCGTCGAGTGAAGCATGGTCCGAAAATCTATGGTTACGAAGATATCGCGATTATTCGACTTTTTTGAAATTTTCTGCTTCGTTATCGAAAATAATTAATTTTGTGAAAACTACTCGACTCTAAATATTCAATGAATATTTTTTTCAAAGCTGAGGAGATGGTCCTCGTTGCTGCGAAAAAGTATATTCACTAAAAATTCAGATAACCCGAGATTAGAGGGTCATGGCTGCACCTGTTTTCATCATAAAATCTTGATAAAACAGGTGAGAATTACTTGAAAAAAGTTTTTTGGACTTGGTGTACAAATCTCAAGAAAAACTTCCCTGTCTCATCAGCTTTCCAAAAAGGTACATATGTCAATAACTGCTTCATGCAATCTAAGTCCTTTATTTCACTCGGCGTGATTCGTAAGCCGTAAGCGGAGCGGGCCATGGTTCGATCACTCGGAATAGTTGACATGATATGACAGATCATATATTAAATTATCAAACTGTTAGTTGCTTGCAGTTACAACAATAAGAAAAGTTAATTTTTCCTGAATAGCCGTTGAAATCTTCAACAATCGATTGAAAGTACTCCAATGGCTTGTTGTGGAAACGCAGAATATGCTGACATTTTGTACTTTTACGGATTGTGTGATGGAAATGCTATTGAAGAGGGAGATCCGGTCCGAAGAATGGACTTTTGTCGGTTTCTTCTCAATTGCGATATCGAGGGTCCCAATTTCTTGAAACACATCTTATGGACAGATGAATCTGAATTTAACCAAGACGGAATAACAAATTTCCATAATACGCATTATTGGGCGCCAAAAGGTCAGAATCCCAGAAAATGTAAAGAAACGATTTTCTTTCAATGTATGGATAGGCTCCGTCTACATTTGTATTGTTGGACCAGTTTTTTTACCTGAAAACCTAAATGGGATCTCGTACGAAAATTTTCTGCGTGACGAGATTAGGTTGCAATTATAGAAGATGTACCGCTGACAGTTCGATCACGAATTGTTTTTTAGCATGATGGCTGTCCAGCTCATTACTTCAGAAACGTGCGGTTGTGGCTAGACCAAAACTATCCCCAACGTTGGATAGGACGTGGTGGGCCAATTTCTTGGCCGGTCAGATGTCCGGACCTGACCCCATGTGATTTTTACATTTGGGGTCACATGAAACAGCTAGTGTATAGTAGGTATACCAGTGAAGACAGCTGAAGAATTGAGGGAGCGAATTTTGACGGCTGCTCAGCATGTACAGAATAACTTCTCAACGCGGGTAACAATTTCTGAAGTACGCCGTAAACTGCGTGCATGCATAAGAAATCGAGGGCGACAACTCAAGCAGGATCTCTAGTTTTGTTAATTTTTTGTTTATGTTTATGTCTATGTTTATGTTTATTATACGGATTTGTTTGTGGTTAGTATCATTAAAGCAACTAACAGTTTGGTAATTTAATTTGTGATCTGTCATGTCACCTATTCCGAGAATAATTGCTGAAAGTGATCGAACCATGAACCGCTTACGAATCACGCCGAGTGAAATAAAGGATGATAGGATATCTAAATGACTCGAAAAAGTCTGTTGTCTGCTTGGTTTTCCGGCCATATCTTTTGATTGCATGAAGGAATTATTGACATATGTACCTTTTTGGAAAGCTGATGAAACAGGGCAGTTTTTCCCTACATTTGTACACCAAGTTCATAATACTTTTTTCGAGTAATTCTCAATTGTTTTATCAAGATTTCATGAGGTGCAGCCATTTATGACCCTGTATATCTCGGGTTATCTGAATTTTTAGTGAATACTTTTTCGCAAGAAATGAGGACCATCTCCTCAGCTTTGAAAAAAATATTCATTGGATATTTAGAGTCGAGTAGTTTTCACATAACGAAGCAGAAAATTTCAAAAAAGTTGAAAAATAGCGATATCTTCGTAACCATAGATTTTCGGACCATTCTTCACTCGACGCAATTGACTGCAAATGACGTCTAGTGTATATCCCTTCACAAGGTTCACGTCAAATTACCAAACATCCTGTATAATTGAAACTGAGGATGTGCCAACGTATTCGATAAACCTGTACCTATATTATATTACTAATTCATCAACTCAAATATTATATTGAATTGATTATTCTAAGTGAAAAGGTCGTCGAATCATTGAAATTTGGTTGTTTTCACCGAATGTCTGCAAGTTCAACAACTCATACTTTAAAATGATCACATAAAACTATGACATGGAATTAACGCTCCTCTTTGAATTCTGCTACATCTTTTCATCTCACAGGAATAACTTCAAATATCTCGAAAACTGCAAGCATGCAAAATCTATACTATGCGGCACAAATTGGCGCAAAATAGGCACAATTTATCCAAAGAAGAATTTCCAGCTTTCCTTATGTGAGTCACAACGTGAAGTTGGTGACTCACATGAAAAACTCGAAATATCTCTAAAACGGAACGGGCACAAAATTCATAATATACGGCACAAATTAGCACAAAATTCCCAAAACAATTTGATACCAAAATTCGGGGGTGTGTCACCAACTTGACGCTCCTCACAAACAAAACTCAAAATATCTCGAGAACTGAACGGGCACAAAATTCGTAACATACGGCACAAATTGGCACAAAATGGGCACAATTTATCTAAAGAAGAAAATTTTCAAATTTCCACAAGTGTGTCACAGCGTCAAGTTGGTGACACACTTGGAAAACTTGAAATATCTCGAGAACGGAACGGGCACAAAATTCAAAACATACGGCACAAATTGGCACAAAATGGGCACAATTTATCGAAAGAAAAAAAATTTCAAATTTCCACAAGTGTGTCACAGCGTCAAGTTGGTGACACACTTGGAAAACTTGAAATATTTCGAAAACGGAACGGGCACAAAATTCATAACATACGGCACAAATTGGCACAAAATGGGCACAAAATTCCCAAAACAATTCGATACCAAAATTCGGGGGGTGTGTCACCAACTTGACGCACCTTCCAATATATACACTGATGGTATGGTGAATATCCTAAGTTCCCGAAACGCATCCCTACAGCTATCCTTCTGCTTCAGCCCTACTATTGCTCTCACCGCTTTCTTCTGAAGAATCAGGATGTCTCTAGCATGTTCTGATGTGCCCCAAAGGAGGATTCCATAGGTTGCCAGCGAATGGAAGTTGGCAAAATAAGAGATCAATGCCGCCTCCCTGGTGGAAACTCTCTTAACGATTGAGATGGTGAATAATGCCACTGCAAGTTTTCTTATCAATGTATCTATATGCGGCTCCCATGAAAGTGCCCCATCTAATGTCACCCCAAGCAATTTGATGGTCTCATTTTTGTTGCTCTTGATTTTTAGGCTTTGAGTTTTTGTCTCATTTATGACGAGAGAGTTAGAGCCGAACCAGTGCATTGATGTTGAATGCACATATCTCTCCAATGTCCTCAGATTATCCTCATCCACGGCTTTTAGGAAAAAAGAGGTATCATCTGCAAACAAAAGGGTTATTAGATACATGTTCAACTCATCTTTTGTCAGATTCAGGTCGTTTACAAATATCAGGAAAAGTAAGGGCCCCAGCTTCGATCCTTGAGGTACTCCAGCCGTTATGTTCCTACTCGCAGATAGCACGCTATTCCACTGTACACATTGTTGCCTATTTGACAGGAACGAGCGTACAGTATTGAGCGCAGCACCTTCCAATCCATAATATCGCAATTTACTGAGCAGGATATCGTGGTTTACTGTGTCAAAAGCCTTTGATAAATCCTTTGAAACAATCTCTGATGACCATTTTTCATCCAAGGACTCCACTACCTCATTCATAACCTCCATCAACAGTGTTGTACAGGGTGGGGCAGAAGAACCTATCCGATTTCAAATCCCTTTTTCTCAGAAGAGAGAGCAGGTAGAGTAGTGGGGTAAAAACCGTTAGAAAGCTGGTTTTATGCCATTTGTCAGTAGTCAACATGCCTTGGTCTGGTGAACATCGTGCTTTTGTTATTGAGCGGTTTATCGAATGCGGCGGTTCGATAATTGCTACACAACGTGCTTTTCGAATTCATTTCGGACTCGGGCGTCATGATCCTGTTCCACATCACGCTACGATTAAAGTGTGGGTGTCAAATTTTAGACAGACGAGTTCAGCATTGAAAAAGAAGTCGCCTGGACGTCCCAGGACAGCAACAGGACCTGAAAACGTGGCCAATGTGAGAGCCGCGATTGAACGTTCCCCGCGTCGTTCGGCGCGAAAACATTCGCTCGCTTTGGGGATTTCCAACCGCAGTATTCGGCGAATTTTGCACCGGGACCTCAAAATGCATCCCTACAAAATGGTTGTTGCACAGAAATTAAGTGAAAGGGATTTTGAAACCCGTACGAACCTGTGTCGCGATCTCCGAGAACTGCCAAACGACGATGTTGTGCTCTTCACGGACGAAGCCCATTTTCACCTTTGTGGCGCCGTAAACAGGCAGAATTTGGGGTTACCTCAAATCGAAGGTTTACCAGCATCGACCAAGGACCCTTCTTGCTTTGCGAAGGGAAATTGCTCGGGCAATTGAAGAAATTCCTGTGGAAATGACGGTGAAAGTCATGGACAGCTACCGCGAGCGCCTAAATAAGTGTATCCGCTCCCAAGGACGACATTTGAGTGATGTGCTTTTCAAAACTTAAATTTGAAAATGGCATAAAATTTGCGATATGTTAATAAAAAAAATTTTTTGACAAGCTGAGTGGTTTTAATTTTATAACGTTTTGAAATCGGATAGGTTTTTCTGCCCCACCCTGTAGTTGATTTGCTGGTCCTGAATCCGTGTTGTTGTCTGCCGAGAATTCCATTATCTTCAAAGAGTGCTAGGAGTCTAGATTTGATTATTTCTTCTAAAATTTTCGATATGGCTGGTAGTATAGATATCGGTCTATAGTTCGACGGATCATTTTCATCGCCCTTTTTGTGGATTGGCAATACCTCAGCTATTTTAAGTGCTGTCGGAAATATACCCTCAGAAAGACATTTGTTGAATATAATAGTGAGTGGTTGTACAATTTCAAATGACAGGGCTTTGATAATTGTAGTTGACATGCCATAAATGTCTTGTGCCCCCTCCTTTGATTCCTTTGATGATGCTGATTACTTCGAATTCATTGGTTGGCTGAAATTCAAGTAATTGACACTTGTTGGACTTAATCTGTTTCAGCAGCTCCAGGGCTTCCTCTTTGTTTCCAGCCATATTTCCACTCATTCTCTGCGTCACTGATGAAAAATAATTGTTGAATGTCTCTGCATTTCCATTATTTGTTGTTATGATTCTCTTCCTTACTGTTTCCTTCTTGATTATGGACCATATAGTTTTCGTTTTATTTGCTGAATTTTTAATTAGTGCCTCATTATTATCTCTTTTTGTTTTTTCAATGCATTTTATCAGTTCTCTCTTGTGTCTTTTATATTCCTCATATACATTACTGGATTTTGTGACTTTAAAAATGGTGTCCAATATTTCTAGTCTGTTTCTAATCTCTTTTATTGTCCCATTATTATGTATACCGGTTCTATCTAAGTTTTGCATTCTTTGTTTGGTTTTCTCCGGAAATTCTAGTTCAAACCATAGTCTGAACTGGCCAAAGAAGTATTCATAACTCTCTTCTGCTGACATCGAGGTGAGTATACTATTCCAGTTATGGGCATTCATTCTTTCTTTGATATTATTTATTCCTGATGTTGTAATTCTTCGAAACTTGAGATTTGTATCATTCATCAAAGCATTATCTTTTTCAGATGGAAAGGCTATAATTTGTGCGTGGTGATCCCCCATATGTAGGTTCTCTGTGCTTGTGGTGTTCAGTTCAATATTGCAGAATATATTATCGATACAAGTGGAGGTTTCAGTTGTTATTCTGGATGGATCATGCATTTTGTATTCTCCATTGTAGCACCTGAATAAATTGCATAATTTCTTCTTATCCTTGCTTTCATTTAACATATCTACATTGAAATCACCTACTATCCATTTATATTTAGTGTATTTGTCCAGCAATAAAATGTTCTCGAGGATAGAATCTAATCTATCCAGGAATTGCTCAAGATGTGCCTTTTGTGATCTATATACACTGAATACCAGTAACTTTTCTTGGGGTATTTCTACTGCTGATATCTCAGATATTATTTCTTCCTTATATATCCCAACATTTTCAATTTCCTTGTGATGCAAACTATCTTTGACAAGGATTAAAGAGCCACCGTTCTTATGCTTGGCTCTACAGAATTGATCAGCAATGGAATAATTATTCACAAAACATTTTGGTAAAACATAACTCTGTTTATCACTAAACCAATGTTCGGTTATGCATACAATGTCAGGGCATTTGTCTTTCAAAGTTATATTGAGTGTGTTCACTTTATTCCGAAGACATTGAGCATTCAAATTCAGTACTTTGATATTTGTCGTTATTGATTTGGTTTGGGGGTTAATTCTTGTTGAAAATTTGTATTTGTTATTGAGTTATTCATCTGTTTATTCTCGTAGTTGAATTTGAACCTTGCAAACGAAACTCCTGCCGGCCAAAACTTGCAGTCATATACTTGATCTTCATATTCGAAGTCCAGACCAATTTGGAAGCATTCATTATCATTTATATGGTGATATGTACTAATTTTTTTCACTACAATGGTTTCCTGCTCAGATATTTTCAATTTTTCTTTAAGATAGTTTTTGATTATCTCTTCTGTTACTCCAGTTTTAATTCTAGAGATGAAGAGCCACAATTTTTTGTTTTCTTTGCTTCTGCCTTGGAATGCCGAGTTCATCTCATTGTTTGATGTTGTTTCAGCTGTGCCAATCGATCTCATCCGCCTCGATACCACTTTCCTCCATGGCATTTCCATACTGTTATACTCTTCTCTTCTGTTTTTGTCCAGATTCTGTATGTTTGTATGTTTACTTCCAGCGGCCATAGAGAACTTATCAGCAAACGCCGGCACAACTTTGGGGTTATGTTTGTCCGTACCGCTGACATTTTCCTGACTTTTAGGCGACTTAGCCGGTAACGTCAAAGACGTCTGTGGTAACGTCGGTAAACCATTCGATGCTCGTAGTTCAGATGGTGATCCGTTTGTCTGCTTTGTATCTGCACGGTGGTGTTTATATTTTTTTGAACAGCTTGATTGTACAATTTTTTTTCGTATTTTTGTTCTAGGAAACTAACCTTTTCATTCAACAATTTATTATTTTCTCGTAAAAGTCGATTATTTACTTGGCATTCTTCCAATAATTTCTTCAGGTATTCATTTTCCACATTTTTTATTCTAAATTGTTTGATCAATTCTCCGTACGGAATTTGCGGTTCATCCGACATCTCTTCGAATCGTATATGTTTGCATAACGCATCCTTACGATTTGCGGCCGGAGCCAGGCAGGATGCATGAACATTTTCCAAGCACTTCCCACACTGAACTTTTTGGACCACTTTTCTTCCACAATGGGCACATTTAAACTCAATTTTATCTTTATTTTCATCTCCACGTAAATCACTATGGCCTTCATTCGTCGCCATCTTGACATTTTCGAAAAGTTACACACAGCAGTGCCGGTGGAGACGGACGCTAAATGTGTTCGCAGCATTGTACGCGAACTACTTGAGTGCTGCACAAAATGTTCGTAAACATTTGTGCCGCACATGTTTTCGGTGGAATCGTACCTTTGGATTGACCGTCAATTCGACGGGCTCAACGTAATGAAGACTTACTAGTCTCATCTTTATCGCAATGCGTACAACATAAAAGTGAAGATTATTCAAAAATATACAGCCGGCTATCGAAGAATTTGAATGATCTTTTACAACATCTTACCCTTAACATAGATGACCAGAATTATCCTCAGTACAAAAAACGAGAAATTAAAAAATTAGTCTTGAAAACTTTTCAGATAGGAGTTCTAGAACCCTATAGAACATATCTCAGTAATTCGAATCAAGAACCGTAGAAGAATGCATAAATAGGTTTAAATTTTACGGCAATAGGAAACGAGAATGGGAATATTGCGAATTCCTACTAAGATCGAAAGAAGTACCGAAAATACTCATAATCGTAATCTTCCACCAACTCAAGTCATTATAATAACAATCACAGAGTTTTCAACCAAGATTTTAATCCAATTTATTCAAATAATTCTAACAATCAAAACTTTCCAAAAAATCGTCAAGTTTCAAATGATAATAATCCTCCAGGTTTCCCCATTCAATTAAGAAACCGATAACAAAAACACAAATATTTTCGACAAATCGTGAAGTTTTCGGAACCAAACCAGGTTCGAGTATGTACAAAACGCAAACCCAATCAACACCGAGACCTACTTCTATGTCTGTCTCAACCAGAAAAACATTCAGCCATCTGAATATAACCATCTCCGTCTCGACAGTCCAACGGAGACCGTACTTAATTTTTGAAGAACTATTTCATGCAATGGCATCGCGTGGATTTTTATTTTGGGAGTCCACATGTGGGCAGGTACCGAAAGATCTGGGGGTACGGAGGGAAACTCGCATTTCAGAGCAGTTTGTGACGTTCTTTCGCCTTATCTTGGGATAATATTCAGAAAAGGGGTTACAGCAAAAATTCGAAATTGTAAGTTCTTGTTTTTATACCGAACAGTTACATCATAAACAAACAAAAATGACTTAAAATTTCACACCAGCTGTTGTGATGGTATCCGATTGTCTAGACGATTATTGTACTTCCTCCATACACTTGATAAGGGCTTCTCTGTTTTCATAAACACTGCTAACAGTTCTTATTTCAAAATTCCACCTCGTTGCAGATGCATTCGGAACTCTACCTCGTTGCAGATGCATTCGGAACTCTACCTCAAACGACCTCATCTAGATCTTATACAGAAACTCAGATCGGCAAAAAAGATGCAAACATTTGTATTTTATACTCGTTGCTTGTGAAATTATTGAATCTATTTGGTGTGCGTAACAGTGAATATAATAAGCATACTGGATTTTTCCTTCGATAATACATATAACACTTGTGCCATCATAGCTCTGCGAAATTAACTAATAAGATTTTTTCAAAACAGAATTCAGATCGTTTTCAATACAGCCAGCTAACGCAACAGCATGATGATCAGAAGGTTCAAAAAAACCATAATTTTTCAACAGGGACGTACCGTCTGCTCAAGTATAACGAAAAACTATAACCATTTGAAAAATGTTTGAAATGTTTCATGACTTATCACGGACACAAATTTTGAGGCAGCAATTACTTTCTTAATGTTTGCATGACGCACAGAAAGCATACACTCGAATAATTCATTTTGAATGTATTCGGATGTTCCTGTGTACACTGTGGATTGATCCAAATAATCCCAGACGGAAAATTTATGAGACCTTTAAAAATACCAGGATTTATCGAATCATTTCCTGTTGCGCTCCCTGTTTCGACATATACTGAACTAAGAACTGCCCAGTCGAACCCCCTTTCAGTTTGAAACAAGCTATAATAAAAAAATCATTTTTTAAGACGAGTTTTTATAATAACAACACTAATCCGCCATTTTGAAGCCGCCATCTTGAATTCCTCGATTTTGAAGAATCGTAATTTCCGATCCAGAAAACCCCCAGATACCAATTTTCAAGATAATCGGATTATAATTACAAAACTCGTCCGCCATATTGTAGCCGCCTTCTTGAATTTTCGACAGAAGAATCATCATTGTCGAACTAAAAAACCCCCAGATACCAATTTTGAATGGAATCGGATGATAATTACAAAACTCATCCGCCATTTTGGAGCCGCCATTTTGTTTTTTTTATATACAAAATATTTCATGATGCATTGTCACTAGAATTATGTTCACCTGCGAAATTTCAATTCAATCGGACCATTAGAAGTGTGTCATATTTAACTTGCAAGATTTGATTACAGACAGACACCGGGACAGGTGAAACTAAAGCTGGTAATAATATGGGGAATTTCATTTCTCTCAGTTAGACTGTACAGTTGGAAAAATCGAGTTAAACTGAGACTGAAATACCCACTCACATACAGATTAGACTGTCATCTTCAACTGTTCAGTTAAAAATGACAGTTTAAAATGTACGTGAGTGGCCGGCCTTAGGGCCGGTATTATAATAGTTATTTAATAATCAACTAGTTTATTAAAGACAGCGATTAATGGTCGAAATATTTTAACGCGTGAGCGGAGCGAGCGCGTTAATGTTTGAGACCATTAATCGCTGAATTAATAAACGAGTTGATTACAAGATTTTTCCGTCGACCTCATCTCGAATTGAATATGAATTCTCGATAGAAATGAATTTTTATTTTGCTTAATCGACAAATTTGACATAATGTAAATTTCTATGTTCATTTCGATATATTGATATTTATGCTACCTATGGAACAATTCGAAAAATTCATAGAGGGAATATTGGACATGTTGTGACATTCTGAATAGTTCACATTTAGTTTGCATTTATATCATTACCTATGATATCCCATAAGGAACGTATGAAGAAGATGGAGGTTGAAGCAAGGGCGTAGCCAGGAATTAATTTCGGGGGGGGTTTTGAAATTTTGGCAATTGACTTTGTAAGTGCCGGGAATTGTGAGGGTCGCTTTCTGTAGCAAGTATTAAACACTGAAAACATTTCGGGGGGGGTTTGAACCCCCAAAACCCCCCCCCTGGCTACGCCCATGGGTTGAAGTATTATCTACTTTGCAACTTGTATCACCTGAAATTTCATCTGCAGTCTATTTTATTTTGAATGGAGTTGTCAACATACCCTTCTGTGAGTCTGTGACAGAAGTTGATTTCGAACCAAGCTCGATAGTGCTCTGACTGAATATTTTATGTTCGGTTGCCATGATAATCATGCATTAATAAGAAATCATGCATTAAAATAGGTCATTAATGGATGATTTTGAGTGCGTTAAAATGAGCTTTTATTCTATGGTCGACGGAAAAAGAAATTTAACCGTCGGTTACACCCAAATCGGCGCTCGACTGTAGATTTCCATATTATAAATATCCAACCTCAGGTTCAACCCGGGGTTGGCTAAACCGGTGAAGATAGCTCCGGTTAAGCTTTGAACCAAGGATTGAAACGTTTGACGTTCTTCGATGGCTGCCAACTAACCTCACTTCACGTACAAAACAGAACATTTTGTTTTTACAATATATCTAATAACTAGCTGGACCGGCGAACTTTGTTTCGCCTAAATGATACCTATACCATAGCCATCTTTATCTTAAGAAGGCCGTGCCTATACTTACTGTGGATTTCACAAATCGTAATCACCAGTGATCGGAGATCAACGGCTTGGTTAGATTTCTGAACTGTCAAATCGAGTTGATTCTAGATCAAGCTCCGATCACCGGTGATATGCATTGTGAAACCCCCGTTTAACTTACCATTGCTATTTTTTCAAGCAGGAGATAAATTAGGCATAATAAAAGTGCTGTCAAATGTCATCTGTCAAATGTCATCTGTCAAATGTCATCTGTCATCTGTCAAATGTCATCTGTCAAATGTCATCTGTCAAATGTCATCTGTCAAATGTCATCTATCAAACGTCATCTGTCAAACATCATCTGTCAAATATCATCTGTCAAATGTCATCTGTCAAATGCCATCTGTCAAATGTCATCTATCAAACGTCATCTGTCAAACATCATCTGTCAAATATCATCTGTCAAATGTCATCTGTCGAATGTCATCTGTCAACCGTCATCTGTCATCTTTTCCACGGATATGAACTGTCACAAAACAGAAATACAAAATAATATGTCAATTACTAATTATGGGCAATTTTGAATTCAGTTATTTCCGCAAATATATTTATAGGTACATACCCAAACATAAATCAAGAAAATTTCAGAAATATAGAGAGAAAATGAAAATGGACAACTCACGATTGATGCTGATCGTCACATTTACTTTACAATCCGGTGAAAATTCACTGTTCCACCAACTTGAGATCTTTACCTGCTTTTGATCTGATTATAGCCTATGAATTTAATCGTCAAGATCCGATTCACTTGGCGTTTCGGCAAACATTTCTGTGTTTCTGTTCGGTGTGACAGGTCGTATCCATGGGAATATGAAAAGTTCAGTATTCCTCCAACTTGAGATGTTTAACCACTTTTTCATCTGGTAATAGCATTCCATGTACTATAAATTCTATGATTAATCCCCATGGAATATTCTTATACCGTTGGTAAGACCTACTGCACTTTTAACTATTCACTTGACATGCGATTCTGTGGAAGAAAAACTAACCTCCTTCGTCCAAATGTCAAAACCTATATAAGTACTCTATGATTGCTCGATTGGTGGTAACACATAATTCTATGGGTGGTAAGAAAAAGGAAGGCTTTTTTTTCTTTCCTGTAGGATTTTTTTGGGAATATTTTGTTATATAAACCTTGCCCTAACAATAATGAACACAACAAAAAAAGAATTGTCCAATTTGGTGCGATCGTTTGAACAATATGGCATTTCGAAGTTTTGAACCAACCATAGATCGCCTTTTATTAATATAGATATCAATATGGATTATAGCCACGCTTTTCACAGTCAAAACGTGAAGCCAATTCTTTGGTGAGGATTGAGTAGTACGCTTGCGTCAACTGGAAATTCAAATATTGCGAGAAATGTGGAGGTTATGTAGTTTTCGAAAGATGACGAGAAAATAGATATTGAGGATGAAAACATGTCAGTTAAATATTTTGTGTTCAATTCTAAAATATGAATAGGAGTTAACAATGATATGCTGGACTAAAAGAAAACGGAATAACGGTGAATTTCCATGCATCCATCATCCGATGATACGATCGTCCGAAAGTGTTGTGATTGGCGGAAATATTCAAAATTGAAAGAGCGCCAAACATTCGTCCGAAAGTTTCAACTCTCTTCCGTTATCGGAAAAATATTTAACTTTTGTCCGTTATCGTATCAAATTTGACATAACTTTTTGAATGTTTGGCGTTCTCTTCTTTTTGGAGAAGAATATAAATATAGGTATCAATGAAGAATTTGTTGTTGATCTCGATTCTTTTATTAAAAAGAAAGAAAAGGAAACGAAGTTCGCCAATATTATGGGTGAAAGATATTTTTAGGGGCAGAAAGGCCCAAGGAATATTCAACAATTTGGTTGAAGAAATGCGATTGTCTGATAGTGGGCAGTATTTCAATTATTTAAGAATGAGTAATATCACATTCAACAAATTATTGAGTATTGTTGGACCATCTCTCACAAAAATGTACCATATACGAGAACCCATCTCACCGGGTGAAAGACTATAGCTTTGACTTTAAGGTTTATAATTTGATAATTCTATAATTATACAGTTCACGTCAAAATTATGGAACAAATTCATTTTCTCAGAAAATAAATATTTGGCAACAAAAATCCTTCAAAAATGCATAAAAATTCAACTCCCTTCCGTTATCGGAAAAAGTTGAAAAATATTTAACTTTTGTCCGTTATCGTGTCAGTTTGACATAACTTTTTGAATGTTTGGCGTTCTCTTCTTTTCGAGAAGAATATAAATAGGTATCAATGAAGAATTTGTTGTTGCTCTCGATTCTTTTATTAAAAAGAAAGAAGAGAAAACGCAGTTCGCCGATATTATGGGTGAAAGATATTTTTAAGAGCAGAAAGGCCCAAGGAATGTATAACAACTTGGTGCAAGAAATGCGATTGTCCGATAGTGGGCAGTATTTTAATTATTTGAGAATGAGCAATATCACATTCAACAAATTATTGAGTATTGTTGGACCATCTCTCACAAAAATGTACCATAGATATCAAGACAGAAACAAAACGAATGGATCTATTTAATATATGAAGAATTAATTTTGTCATGACATTGTAACTTTCAATATTTGTGAACAATGAAGGTGTAAAATATGAAATATGAAAAATA
This sequence comes from Adalia bipunctata, assembly GCA_910592335.1. Taxonomy (NCBI): domain Eukaryota; kingdom Metazoa; phylum Arthropoda; class Insecta; order Coleoptera; family Coccinellidae; genus Adalia; species Adalia bipunctata. The sequence continues at coordinate 41,374,483 of OU342950.1, forward strand.
TAAATATTCCTATTATTCTGTTTCAACAACCACAACATCTTATTTTTTCGTCATCTGGGCAGAACTCGTCATGTTCATAATGAAAGGTTTTGTCAGCAATAGATCATAACATTTCTTATATTTTGACTAATCTTCTCTCATTTCTTTTTCTATGTGCTCTGTGCAGGCTTTCCATTTTTTAGCTGTTCACTCTTCAAGAGCCTCATTTCAAAGATACTTATTTCACTTGCTCAATTTTTTGCCGAATTTGTTCGAAACATTAATGACAGAACAAAATGTCAGTGTTATTTCCAACACCAACCTGAATTCTGAAACTCAAAATATCACTGAATGGGCATTACCAACATAATTTCGATTTTCCAAAGCCCCCCGAAATGTCAATCATTCTTGTATGGACTACCTATATACGATATCCGAATCGGACATCGGATGACGGATGCATGGAAATTGACAGTTTCATCCGTCCGACAAAATGTATACGATATCCGAATCGGACATCGGATGACGGATGCATGGAAATCCACCGTAAGGCGAATGAAACATCCCCCAAGAAATTGTGAGATTATGATCGAAAGTATTCACATGGAGTTATAGATGACATACGTTTCACTACATAATGCGATGTGTCAGAGAGAGAAAGAGACAGAATTATGGAATTATTTTTATTCTTAATATTGCCGCACAAGCACAGATCTGGATTCTAACCAAAGCCCAGCTTCAATATTCATTGGCACATTCCCCATATTGGAATTATTAGATATATGGTTTTTACACGTTGAAGTTCTTCGGAATGAATATATTTTATGATAGTGAAATAACTTTTTTCGGCAACCGCCCGGGATTTACCCTCTTCCCGGACGCTTTTTCTTTGAGAAAATAGCATTTCCCGGACTAGGCCGGAAAAGATCACGTCGTTGTTGTCATTTTTATGATCATCACAATAGCAACGAAATAACGGATGACAGTTCTGTTCTGTTCAATAGGGCGGAGCGATTTTATACAAGAAAAAATTATCTTTAATTTACTTTTTACCTGTGTGTTCGATTGTTGTCTTTTTATGTGGTCAATGAAATGGCAAAATCTGGGTTCCTAAAGGTGACGTCTTCAGGTTCCTAGATGACCCCGAAAATTTACCTGAAATAAAAATGTATAAATAATCAAATAATTCTGTTTATTTTACGAGTTACAGCTCTTCGCCTGGTTTTCTTCGCAGAAAACCAACCCAGAACCCACCATGGGGAGGTGGCTGCAAATCCCCTTTCCCACCCTCCCAATTTATCTAGAAAAATATGAAAATTGGACATTGACAAGTGCCTCATAATTTTATGACCAATTTCTCGAGCTCTTTGCTTGGCTAAAGGCCTAAACGAACGTGTTTTAGATTGCTGAGCTTTCGGATTACTCTATCTATAAAAGATTGAAAATTGGACATTGACAAGTGCCTCATAATTTTATGACCAATTTCTCGAGCTTGTTGCTTGGCTAAAGGCCTAAAGGAACGTGTTTAAGATTGCTGAGCTTTCGGATTACTCTATCTAGAAAAAATTGAAAATTGGATATTGACAAGTGCCTCATAATTTTATGACGAATTTCTCAAGCTTGTTGCTTGGCCTAAAGGCACGTGTTTCAGATTTCTGAGCTTTCGGATTACTCTATCTAGTAAAGATTGAAAATTGGACATTGACAAGTGCCTCATAATTTTATGACCAATTTCTCGAGCTCTTTGCTTGGCTAAAGGCCTAAACGAACGTGTTTTAGATTGCTGAGCTTTCGGATTACTCTATCTATAAAAGATTGAAAATTGGACATTGACAAGTGCCTCATAATTTTATGACCAATTTCTCGAGCTTGTTGCTTGGCTAAAGGCCTAAAGGAACGTGTTTAAGATTGCTGAGCTTTCGGATTACTCTATCTAGAAAAAATTGAAAATTGGATATTGACAAGTGCCTCATAATTTTATGACCAATTTCTCAAGCTCGTTGCTTGGCCTAAAGGCACGTGTTTTAGATTGCTGAGCTTTCGGATTACTCTATCAAGAAAAAATTTGAAATTGGATATTGACAAGTGCCTCATAATTTTATGACCAATTTCTCGAGCTCGTTGCTTGGCTAAAGGCCTAAAGGAACGTGTTTTAGATTGCTGAGCTTTCGGATTACTCTATCTATAAAAGATTGAAAATTGGACATTGACAAGTGCCTCATAATTTTATGACCAATTTCTCGAGCTTGTTGCTTAGCTAAAGGCCTAAAGGAACGTGTTTTATATTGCTGAGCTTTCGGATTACTCTATCTAGAAAAAATTGATAATTGGATATTGACAAGAGCCTCATAATTTTATGACCAATTTCTCAAGCTCGTTGCTTGGCCTAAAGGCACGTGTTTTAGATTGCTGAGCTTTCGGATTACTCTATCTAGAAAAGATTGAAAATTGGACATTGACAAGTGCCTCATAATTTTATGACCAATTTCTCGAGCTTGTTGCTTAGCTAAAGGCCTAAAGGAACGTGTTTTAGATTGCTGAGCTCCCGGATTACTCTATCTAGAAAAAATTTGAAATTGGATATTGACAAGTGCCTCATAATTTTATGACCAATTTCTCAAGCTCGTTGCTTGGCCTAAAGGCACGTGTTTTAGATTGCTGAGCTTTCGGATTACTCTATCAAGAAAAAATTTGAAATTGGATATTGATAAGTGCCTCATAATTTTATGACCAATTTCTCAAGCTCGTTGCTTGGCCCAAAGGCACGTGTTTTAGATTGCTGAGCTTTCGGATTACTCTATCTAGAAAAAAATGAAAATTGGACATTGACAAGTGCCTCATAATTTTATGAACAATTTCTCAAGCTCGTTGCTTGGCTAAAGGCCTAAAGGAACGTGTTTCAGATTGCTGATCTTTCGGATTACTCTATCTAGAAAAAAATTAAAATTGGACATTGACAAGTGCCTCATTATTTTATGAACAATTTCTCAAGCTCGTTGCTTGCCTAAAGGCCTAAAGGAACGTGTTTTAGATTGCTGATCTTTCGGATTACTCTATCTAGAAAAAAATGAAAATTGGACATTGACAAGTGCATCATAATTTTATGACCAATTTCTCAAGCTCGTTGCTTGGCTAAAGGCCTGAAGGAACTTGTTTCAGATTGCTGAGCTTTCGGATTACTCTATCTAGAAAAAATTCAAAAATTGGACATTGACAAATGCCTCATAATTTCCTGGCCAATTTCCCGAGCTCGTTGCTTGGCTGAAGGCCTAAAGGAACGTGGTTTAGATTGCTGAGCTTTCGAATTACTCTATCTAGAAAAAATTGAAAATTGGACATCGACAAGTGCCTCATAGTTTTATGACCAATTTCTCAATCTTACTAAGAGCCTATTGGAGTGAAAAACTTAACTCAATTACTGTTTATTGAGTAATATATAAACTCAGTAATGTAGTAGTTTTCCAGATATGTAATTAATATACTTGTAAGAGAGTGGAAAAACGCTTAAAATTATTTAATTTTAATGGCTGATAGGAATCTGAAAATAAGTCAGTAAGTGGCACAGGTCTTTTTAGAGTTTTCAGAAGAGAATAAGATGAATTATAACACAAGAGACTATAAAAAAATATGTTATAGGATTAAAATTCGAAGTTAAAAAAATTACTGATAATGAGAAATTTCCCCCCCTCCTAGGAACCTGAAAATTAAGTCCGATAAAAGTGAGAATTTTTTTGTGGTCTACTCTCACCCTGAAAGACATTCATTCCGATACCAGGCATCATCAGATTATAAAATTGAGAAAATCTCTCCACCCTACTGTTCAATTCAAATAAGAATCAAAATGTATAATGTGTCGTCTCATTGATTTGTAATTCAACACGGTTGCCGAACAAATATTGTACGCATCACGCCCGAAAATGGATTTTTTGGACTCACAGACTTTCAGGACTCGCCTCCGGCTCGTCCTAGAATTTCGTCTATTCGTCCAAAAAACCCTATTTTTCGGACTTGTTACGTAAATTACTTTCACAGGAATTTGGACACTTTTAATTTTAATTTAATTCCTCAATATTACATCGCCAACGTTTTGAATCTTGTGTGATTCTTTATCAAGGCTCGTATTTTCATCGAATTAAATATCGTCAATATTAATAAAATTTTGGTCGAATTGGTTTTCATAAGAATGTCATATACATATTTCAATTTCTTCTCGATGTATTGGAAATGCAATGTGTTGTTTAATATTATTATTAATATTATTAATATTTTATGATTATATATCAAGGTCGCCGTCCGCAATGAGTAGTAAAACTAATCCGATAGAGGCGCCACCGTGCATTTTATGCATAGAATTAAAAATAAAGAATTTGAGCGTAGTGGTTACTAAGTATACGTGTAGCAATCGTTCCCCGTAAATCCAGGGTCAGTCATCGCTATACGCATGCCTAGGGGGAAGAGAAGGGACATGTAATTCTGTATCCATGGATACCGTATGTGACTCAATACAAACAGAGACAAATAACAAATCTGCATCCGCTGATCGCCACGATGCCCCTATTTTCCCACTCTCCGTTATCGCACATGCTCAATAGTCTCACTGACCTTAGGCCAGTGGCGGATGGTGAGGGAGGGCTGCGGGGCGCCGCCCTCCCTAGAAAAATGACGGAAATAACAAAACAATCAATTTCTATATTTTCTATTCGTGATTTCCTCCTCAAACTGGATATAATTAAATTTCAAAAATTTTTACCTAGCCGTAGCAACCCCCGTATTTCACAATGAAGAGCATAAAGCCAAAGAGAAACGTAATTGGAATAACATGCTGGTCTGCGATGCTGGGCTGAATCTCGAACGCCCAAGCGATATAGCCGGTTGCCATGGCGACCGGACGCGTCTTCAGTCAGATCCACGCGGTTCTCAGTGACCATTCGAGACGTTGCGCTGTGTTTAGGCCGTAGAAAGATAAGCCCTTCGAAAGAATAAATGGAGTCTGATGGAGAGATTTTGAAGGTGCCAATTGTTCCGTGTGGTAAAGTTGCGTTGAGGATTTAAGGACTGACAATGGGGAGGTGTTCTCTAACGAAATTCAACTTAACTTATATGAGTTTGCGAGAAAAATCTGCGACATTATTATATTTCAGATTTCGGATTGTTTTGCTTTCAAGAATCATCTCTATAGTGATATTTTCTGCAATGCAATTTATATGGTTCAAAAGCCCTGAATTTGGAATTGTCGATATTTTACTCGCGGCCAGAAATAACACAAGAAAACGGAAACTTGACCGTTTTCTTACGTACTTTAAATTTGATAGTATCGTACAGTTTGGATTCAACGTTTTGTGAAATATATGAAGTTTTGTTTTAATGCCAATGACAGTCGCAGAAACTGAAATATGCTTCAAAATTGATCAAGTCGTTTCTAAATACAATGTCGGAAGAAAGACTGACGGCACTCGCAATGTTGTCCATCGAACAAAATTTAGTTAAAACCATTCCTGAATTGAACGAAATGGTGATCGCAGATGAATTGCGACAAAACTCAAAGGATTTTACTTTCATTTTTAGAAATAGAATATTGTTAAGTACCTACATATTCAAAATCTATATACTTTTTTCAAGAGTGGATATAGCACTTTTTCCATCAAATTCGGTACACAACATTTAATCACTCTCAGATAAACTATGAAACGCATTTTTTAACAAGAGGCTTTCGATTCTCATGAGGGTAAATCCCTCTCTGCCCCTTCACCGTTAATCCGCCCTTTACTTTTTTTCATCTTGAATCAACGCCCCCCTGAGGCCTGAACAAAATTATCACCCAGCCCTCTAGAGGCTTCACTTTTAATTTCAAGGATCAAATTATAGGTATAGAATTATGTGATTTCATGGTGGAATATTTAGCGCAGTTTCCTTGTTTCCTAACATCCTCATACCCAAACTACATTCCACTATAAATATTACTCATTAGCAGATAGCAAGACGGCTCGCCGAACTATAAAAAACGTTGACAGTGTTGACACTGTTGCCGATAGTTTGGAACATACTCTATGTATTCGTTATCCTAGGATATCGATTATCATTTGATTTGAAAATTATACAGGAAGAAATGATTCATGAAATATTTATTCCAAAGAACAAAATAATATTGTTTTGAATTAAATTCTACATTGATTTATTCGTTACAACCAATTCAAGGATGGTTAAAAGAGGTGAACTTAGAGATCGACCATACAGGGTGTCCCAAGTTCCAGTGTCTATTAGGACCGGTTTTATAAAAGAATTTCAATCCTCGGTTGAGCCCAAATCCGCCGTCGAATGTCGATTTCTGTATTATAAACATCCAACCTCGGTTTTAATCCGGGATTGACTCAACCGGTGAATATAGCTCCGTTTGAGATTTGAATCGAGGATTGAAACGTTTGACGTTTCTAGATGGCCGACAACTAACCTCACTTTATGTTAAAAACAAAACCAAACATTTTGTTTTGGCACATTGAAGTTGCTTGGAATGAAAATATTATATTGATAGAATGCCTGATATTAATCACAGTCTTCAGTAGGTTTGCTATGTATTAATAATTAATCTTTGGTGTTTGGAAAGATATTCCTAAATTGAAACTGAATTTTTGTGCCTTATCTTCGAAGGATAGAACTGCCAGGTTCCTGTGTGAATATAATATCGAAAATGACTCTAGTTATGATAATAATGAAATAACTGCAAGGCATTCAAAAGATAGTAACGATAGTGAATAAGAAAGATACCAATCGAATGATTTCACTTTTCCTTTCGACCACTTCGAAGGCACGAAGAAGAGATTTTGGTCAAATAAAGAAACTCTTTTATCAGGTGGATGAAATTACTCTGAATAAGCTGAATCTTTTCAAAGTTGTTAACATATTCGAAGATTTTTGTGTTATACATAAATCAACATCAGAAAAAAGTCAGAAAGTTGTGAAATATCTAGAACTTTTGACATTCTCAAAAAGCTCACATATGAACTATGAATTGAATTTAAGACTCTCTGGCGTGTAAACGATCATTTTCCATTCTTTTATTCGGGATCTGATCACATTTGAAAACAAATATTATTTTTGTGGCTTGCGGAGTCCTGCATAATATTGCTAGACTGATTCTATTCATGACTCCCAACTTGAATAAAGCGAAAGTTAATCAAGAAATAAATGCTATCTTTAAATTTAATGTGTATTTCATGTACCTAGTCAAACAAAATCAAAAATGATTTGTTCCTATCCTAAATATAACTACATCCTTTTACGAATAAATGTTAATGCAATTCATTGGATGTTTTGTATTGTCCTAGCTATTATTTGGTCACTTGGCATAAGAGTTTGAGATAAGACTTTTCAGAATATCAAAATAGTACAAACTTAGATCATTCGAGTCAAATAAGTTGACAAAAGTGATAAAGACTGAGCGTATTTGCCAATAGCTTCGAGTGGAAAAAATTCGTACGAAGTCTGTCCTCATTTCATAAATTACAATTTTTTTTTTACATAATTTGTTTTGATGTAGGAAATCAGATTTCTCTAAATTCAAAACACGGGAATATTCGAATTAGCTTCTTGTTTTGTCTTTATTAGACTACGATTATTGAATTTATCCAAACATGGTATAAAAAAAAACGTGCCAAAATACTTCGAGAAATAAGATTCAGGTTAGCCAACCCAAAAAAGCGATCTCAATCCGAGGTTGTTCAACCGAGGCCGCAAAGATGTTTATAATACCGAACTTTTTTCAATCCAGGGTTGACTTTCAATCCTCGTTTGAGTAACCTACGATTGAACTGGCCCTTTATAAAACCGGCCCTTAGACGTTTTTGGACAACGGGAGATATTGTTACGTTCTCGGGTTAATTGAATTGTACAATTTGTTAACGTCTAATTTATTTACAGGAGCTTCTACACTAATCACTAATTTATGAACTGTGGGTTTACGCCTTTACGGCGTGGATGTTTGCGAGGTACCACAAACCTCTTTATTAGGGCATTCCACGTTTCGTTCCAGCTCCTATCTTTGAACTTATCAATACAGCTTGATAGGAGCCTGCTGTAGACGTGGGGGGCGCGGGGGAATAGACCTTTCCAGAATACGTAGAACAAAGATGAAAGATGTGAACTAAACCAGAATGAGAGAGAAACAGGTACTATATTTCATGAGCAACTTGTGGGCAGCTTTAAAAGATGCGCAAACCTTAGTGCGAGAGAGAAGAGAAACAGAGAGAGGGAAGCAATGAAATGAGATTCTACTGTTTTGATCGTACCGTGACCCTTACTTAGTAACACAACATTGTTGAGGCATAATAAAATTTTGATTTTCGATAAACAATACAACAAATAACATCCACATCCAAAACGTCGACTACGTAAAATAATAATATCAATTGTCAAATGTCAACGATTTGAGGGGGGAAATTTTGACGATCAATGATATTCATTCTTAGCCCACAAAAGACGCGCGCAATTCTCACCTGCACAGGTAATTCTGGAAAGGTCTATTGATTCCACCCGCCGCATCGATCAAGCGAACGACTCGGTACTTAAAATCGATGCGGCCGTTCTATTGGGACGAAGGTAGAACCGCGCGACATCTATGCGGGAACGAGGAGCGGCTAGGGAGATATAGATCCCTACAACACTCCCCTGCTAGTGACGAAGTCACGATATTAATCGAGCACGTCGTCGTATAGATGAAATTGTGGCTCTGATGTGCACCTATTCACGTTTGGTCATACTGGTGTAGCCGTGGGAGGTCGCAGCCAAGACCTCGCGAATGCGGCTATGTTACGCAGCATGGGCATGTTGCCTTGCGTTGAGGTGGCCGGTCTCTGCACCAGAAGATGGCAGCCTACCATCTCAAAGTGAGTGAGACGGGTTGCGATGCACACCAGTGTTTAGCAGAATGCTGTCGCCTTAAAGGAGACAGCGTGAAACACCCGTCCTCGGGGTCACCAATGTGGGCTTACAGCGTGGATGTTTGCGAGGTACCACAAACCTCTTTATTAGGGCATTCCACGTTTCGTTCCAGCTCCTATCTTTGAACTCATCAATACAGCTTGTTAGGAGCCTGCTGTAGACGTGGGGGGCGCGGGGGAATTGATTCCACCCGCCGCATCGATCAAGCGAAGGACTCGGTACTTAAAATCGATGCGGCCGTTCTATTGGGACGAAGGTAGAACCGCGCGACATCTATGCGGGAACGAGGAGCGGCTAGGGAGATATAGATCCCTACAGAACAATTATTAACTAACTCTAATTCATCTACACAAATATTTATTTTCACGCAAAAGGGTCTCTTCGATCTCGATTATCTCTAGACTGTCCCTCTGCTCAACCGTCGCTCTAATATATCCTCGCATCGCGTCTTTCTCGAAACGTCTGGAATAGTCGCGTTTCTTCTAGAGTTCTCCAGAAACTAACTGCAAGGCGTAGTCGCGACAGGGGCGTATTTAGGAGCGTTCGTTACAATATTTTAAATCTGAAAATTGAGATTATGATATTGTTCTAGATTTTCTAAAGAAATATTTTTGGAGCCTGAGCACGGTTATACGAGGAGTGAAAATAAATTTGTTAAAATTTATTTGTCCCATTTTTTCGTCCATGACATGATTGAGTATTCAATGCTGAATACATTTCTGTTAAAACCATTATATATATTCAAATAGTTTTCACAATATCGAAAAAAAATCTCAAAAAAGTCAAATATTCATCGTCAGCATTATGTTAATTTTTCATATTCTGAACATACCAAGTTTAAACCGTTCTCACAACGTCAAAGTAAAAGAATGTGGAAAGGTCTCTTTTGAAATTCATAAATATCATCACAGGATGTTTCAAAATTTTGTGTCGAAAACTGTGGTCGAAAATTGGCCATAACTTCTGTTCTTCAAATCAGAACCCTATTTATTTATGATTGCGTTGGATTCTGAGAAAAAATTTTTGTTGAATACATGAACCACCCTGTATCTCGGTTATGGAATTTATTAGACCTATCATATATCGGTTTTTTGGACTCGCCTAGGGCAGGTCTTATTATCATTCTTATCAGGCCCCTATCTTTAATTTGTGAATTTTGACAAAAAAATCATAATGTCTGACCCCGAAAACCCTCACAAACCAATTTCGAATCAAAAGGGGGTCATAATCACAAAACTTGTCTGTTTTTGCGTAAAATTGCATTTTCTCAGGATAGACCTGTAAAAATCAAAAAAATCAATATCCTATATTTATACCAAATATCATCAAAATCGTAAGCGCAGTGTCTAAGATAGCCGATAAAAATATAATATAAAAACAAATTACTCCTCTGAATACAGGGTCTTTCACGAGGAATCTCACCCATATTTATACGGGAAACTACTGAACGTATTTTCATGAAATTCAGCACTTATTAGTATTTCACGATGCTGATGAAATCTAAAATATTTTCAAGGCATGAGCACCTCCGGTTTTTCCAGAAATGACGTCAACTTCCGTTTTTCAAATTAGAACACAATTTTTTTATTGCAGACATAGATTCCTTAGAAAATTTCAAGTTATTTTGATGTAACATTTTTCAGTTTTGGTTGGAAAATTATCTCTTAGCGGGAAAATTCGAAAAAAAAAAATCGAAAATGGAGCTCCGCTGAAACAAGCATAACTTCGAGGTTTTTGGATGGAAAATTTTCATTTTTGGGATTTTTCAAGATGTAAGATTGATGTATCCACTTTAAAAATCGAAATCGCGATTCATGATACAGGGGGTGAAAAAATCGCTTTCAAAGTTAGGGATGACAAAATCGTGAAAAATCAATTTTTTCAAATTAGAACCCCATTTTTTATGGCAGATATTGAATCTACGTTAAAAAATAATGTGAGTGTATGCATCACACCCTTGCCCTAAAGTGGATAATAACTCAGAAAATATCCAACTACTTTCTTATTTTATTTATTAAATGGTAGTCTCCCTTATGAATGAAAAGTACAATGGCGCTTTCTATCGAAAAATTGCTGAACAATGAAATTAGTGAAAATATAGGTGAAGCAGGAACTATTTTTCTCTATTAATTTGAATTTGGCCATTCTTCGCCAATTCCGTATTTCATGTTGTTTTCCTGAACGAAATTATCTGTAGATTCACTTCCAATCGGAAGTTGAACAATTTTCATGGGTTTTCCATTTGAAATAGTACAGAAGCATGAGTTGACTCATTTTCTTCTATTTTGGACAAAAAAAAATCAACTGTCGGAATGAAATGGATCTCAATTATTTCATTGAGAACTCCAATCCTTTCTGAGTTCACCCACAAAATTTTAGTTCTCAAAGTGCAACCATTTTCAAATGCAACTTGAAATAAAAACCCACTACATTGAACGCCTACAGTCTTCTGTAGGTTGACTATGTATTAATAATTCTTTGGGTTTGGAAAGATATTCCTGAATTGAAACTAAATTTTTTTGCCTCATCTTCGAGGAATAAATCTGCCGGGTTTCTTTGTGAATTTAAGATTGCAAATGACTCTAGTTATGATGATAAGGAAATAACTGCAAGGCATTCAAAAAATAGTAATGATAGTTAATGAGAGAATGCCAAGAGCTTCGGATGATTTCACATTTCCATTCGACCACTTCAAATATGGTACGAAGAAGAATTCAGAATGAGATTTCAGTCGAATGAAAAAACTCCTACATGCGCTCAATATATCCGTGTTTTTTTTTGTGGAATTATCGAAAAAATTCATAAGTTGATCGTATTTCAAAATGTTTGATTCGTTATTTATAATTTCCTCAACGGGTTTCAGCATATCTTCTAATTGGGGAACTTTCGTTGTACTCAAGGAGACTTCTGATTTCTGTATTTTTGGAAGTTTTGGTTGAAAAAAATTTTTCTGGTGATTTAATTTAAGGGCTGAGAGTAAGGGTATCGTAAATTGAGCGTTTTTGACCTGGTTAATAATCTTCCTTTCGAGTTATAGATACTTCAGTATGTGATATTGATTGTTCAGTTTCATACACAGAAAAAAAGAGTCTCTTAAATCAAATTGTAACCGCATTGATTCAAGAGAATGGTATTCTTGAATAGGTCCAACCAAATATTAGTTTGATTTTTTGACAAAATCTTCTTGACTACTTGGTAACAGAAAGTTTTGTGTCAAATGTACACTTTCTTGTTAAATAATGTGGTTTGGTTGAGCCAAGAATATTTCAATATTGTTGATAAACAATTTTCTTAGATGAAGCTGATTTCTCAGCCCATGTGAACAATGATCCTCTTGATTCAAGAGTAATCACGTTTGATCCAAATGAGAAATCTTACGAAAATTATTGGATATGTTTGCTATAAATGTTTCATATTTTTATTTTGACTTACTATGAGTTTGATACAAATGTAAGATTTCTCTTTATTGTATTTGAAATATTTTTCTAGAAGATATCAATTTCTTGTACCAAAGAGAATATATGTTTGCTTTCTTTGAAGTTCGTACCTATAGAATTGAGAGTGTAAATAAATTACTATAATGTAAAGAAAAGGAGAATTTCTGATCTTTTTATTGGGGTTTACTATGGGGTTCACTGGAAATTACAACAAATAAAATTGAATGTTTATGAACAAATCTTTATTATCACTATAAAATAGCACTCATTATTTTCAACAAAAATAAAATGAAAACTTCATTCTAATAATAAATACCTACTCAAAGAATACTGATGAACAAAGAATAAATAAACTGAACCAAAACTAATATAAAATATCTTACATTGTAAGTATGAGGTATGGATACAACAATGAATTATTATTTCAAGAGCATGAACTTAACCTGACTTAATAAGTGATTGACAAACACAAAACAAAGCATTCTCAACATAAAATTAGTTATCATTGAACAGAGTTTTAAGATCATAGCAAATGATAGTCAATGAAAATCATTGAGTGACACGACGCCATGTATACAGTTGATTGAAAAGAGCCCACATACCTATACAAGTCGTCCACAGGTGTTCTAAATGGTTCGTCTCCAAAAAAACTTTTAACTTCCATGCTGACTCGTTTTAAATAATTTCAAACAGAACAGAGCGCGGGCCTATGCACCATCAAAAACAGAAATGCACTTGTTCACTATTCACTATGGCGGCTATGGCGTTATTTCATATCCACATGTTACTGCGATTCTAGTATTCTACATTCTATTTATACGCATCTTCGGCGCTAACCTTAGACCATAGAAAGAAGAGACACAGCATCTCATTCATAAATTCGGGAATTGATGAAGCCAAAATTCAGTCAGTATTCAATGAGTGGGACAAAGATAGCATAAAGGATAGCAATATCATTTTACCTTTATGTGGCAACATTGCAGAATCTAACTTTGAAAAATCCAGTGGCGTGGAGTTATTGATTTTGAAGAATGGAAATGAAATTACGAGTGAATAATCTTTTTATGGCGAATTCTTATAATATTGGTACGGGGGCGGTTTAAAGAAATGTGGAATCATTTTGTACTATGAATATATTTGAAGATTGATTGATGCAAATGATTTATTGAAAATATAAAAATGCGTAACTTTTTCATATCACTTGAAATTACTGAAAATAAGTATGAAAAATTATTGAAAAACGAATGATTCTTCAGGAAGTCAATTTAAAGTATTTAAAATAAACTACAAAGTTCATTCAATGCTGAAACTGACAACAAAAATGTGTAAATTCATGTGAAGTAATCAGATTTTTCTCTTCACGGGATTTTATAATAAATTGAGTGTCTTATCACGTTATCACAAATATGTAATAAGTTATGACCGCAAAAGCATCAAACTGAGTCATCAATATTTGGGATGAAAATCTACGGGGCGGCTAATTGCCGAGCGTACTTTATATACCTATGAACGGCGTTCAGTATGAGGAAATCATCAATAATTTATGACTTTATTCACAAAATTAAGCATACTTCTTTGAGCAAATAAACCTTATCTATGAATCAACATCAAAAAGAAGAATATAATAACTATAATAATACAATCATCATCATGAACCAATAGTTAATCTACTGAATAAGGTATTATAATTAACATTGAAATTGAAAACAGGTGCATTTGTTTTTCCCAAAGCCCTATACATTAGATAGTCATAGTTATAGTTTTTAGGCAGAATCTGATGGAAAATAACTAGTTCTCTTTTTCTGGAAGACATTCCTAACATTTTTTATACTTATACTCATTCGAGGTTTTCAATAGGAATTCACAATCTTTTTCGCAAGTTATAATGTGAAATGGGAAGGCTGTTGTGGAATGTTTTTCCCACAAAATTGTATCCCTTGGGAGAATAAGAGGCCAATGTTAAGGCAAAGGCTCTCAATGTTGGGTTGTACTTCTGTTTGCTTGGACCTTTCAACATTCTTTCCAATAAATCACTTGCAGCTCCTGAATTAACTGATGCCTGAAAAGAAGAAAAAACTCTTTGATCTGATCATGACTCAGTTCTTTCATTTCTGAAAGATAAACAAAAATACAACATACTAGTATAGTTTCTTCTGAAGCTTCTGACACAAGAGATTTTCCTTTTAGATAGTCTATCAATGTTTTCATGGATGTTATTTTATATCGCATTCTTCTGATTGTCAACTTTTGTCCTGATGACCTTCACATTCTTTTTCCTCTTTTCAGGAGTGTAGAAAAATCACTTGTATGAATATGGTCAACATGAACTCTCTTTCTGTGAATATACAGTTGTCAAAGTAAATGGAATTGAGGAGATTTGAGATGAAATATTCACCTTATTCTTCTAATTTTAGAAGAAGATACACAAGATAGTGCCTCAGTAAAACGGGAAGCTGAATCCATTTTCTCATCAATTTTTTCAACCCTGCAAAACAGATTACACCAGATATAATTAATCACTAATGTAATAAAAATTACAACCATTTTACCTGCCACTAGAAGAACAGGTACCTACTGAAAAGAGATTCCATTCTTTCGTCAACTTCTGCTTTGAGAGAAGAATCTTGAAGGCTGCAAATATTTCATATAAAATAAGAAATATATTCACACAATGAATACTTCATTGAATAAATTACCTTTTCACAAATGGAGAAGTTTCACTGGGAGTTGAGCTTGAGCTGTGGAAAAATATAACTTATCAATTTATCGAATTATATACTTCATATGTGAAATGCTTTAATCTGATCCATCCCTCTGTTGAGTTTTCAGAGAACCGACACAATAATGATTTTTTGGTGAAATACTAATACATATTTGATTTCAATATTCTGGTTCTTTCTCTGGAAATTCCCAGAAACCTACCTTGAGGACGAAAGTTCGAAGATTGGTTTGGCAAGGGGATTGGCATCATTTTTGAGGTATCTGGTACCTACCATTTACTCCAATAACGAAATCTTTGAGATCAAAGTGTTTGGAACATATAAACAGATTCGGAGAAAGATCATCAGAGTCAGTCAGATTCAGAATTGAGAACCAGATGTTCCTCTTCTCAATATCAGAAGGGAATCTGAAAAGTGAAATTCTAAAAATCTACGCCTCTGATACTTAGTATGAAAAGATTAGAACATACCTGTGGAACCTCAAGTTATGATTCAAATAGTTCAATTCACCACACACAAGACACTTACGAACCATTTTCTTATCGTATTTAGCTGGAAATATTCGAAAATGAATCCGAAGAACGCTTTCAACATACAATTAAGCTCAAACTCTAGTTGACAACACTGTTCAAATTGTCAGAAATTTCATAGAATGAAGATGGCGGCACGTAATTGATGAATGAACTGAACATAGATTCAAAAAACCGTATTGCCAAACGTTCCCATACATTAATCTGAGGCAAAAAGATCGATCAGTTTCGCGAACATTTACAGATACTTAAGTCTATGGAATGTGAAGAAGGCACAATATTTGAAAAAACAAATTCTCATTTCTGACATTCACGCACAAATGAGTAAATGTATTTCAATCTAAAGAACTTTTCATTTTGATTGAGAGTTTGTTTATTTGAAAATTCAAAGAACGTCACAACGTTGCAAAAATTTTTACTACATTTTGATTCCGTAGTAGTATAGTTACCCAGTTTAGTTCTGATTATTTTGAAATTTGGCTTCACTATTTATTATTGAAAGGTGTGTCTCCTCTTTCTATGGTCTAAGGCGCTAACACTTAATAATTGTGCTTATTGGTCGAGAGGGTCATGTGTACATGCTTTCGTCGTCAGAACACGTTTGATAAGAAACGTCATACTTGAGCCGAGAGAACTACGATTGACTGATATTGTTTTCTAAGGTGAAGAGTACGTATGTTTCGGTTCAACCAAATTCATTTCAAGAAGATTCATGTAAACAGGCAAACAACGAAATTGGTTGGGAATAGAAGTATATTGGTCAATCTAAAATTATCATTCTTGGGGGAAGATTATTTAATTCAAGAATATATATATATATAAATTTGATTTAAGAGATTCTTTTTTTCTGTGTATGTTTGTAGCGAAATTCCATAAATATTCCCCAAATATATATTTGTGGCTATTGGAAGTATTTCTGGGAATGTTTTCTTTGATAAGCTCATTCATATTTTTAACATTACCAAAACGTGACATTTTGAAATTTGTTTGGAATGATGTTGCCATGGAACTATTATCTAATTTAATAAGACTCTATCATGTTATCATTGGGATTGAAAATTGCATTGGATGTAGTTTTCGATGTAATGTTGACATGATTGGCTGGAATGGTTCCATATGATACAAAATCATAAAATTGGATTTGTTGTTAGAACTCAAAAAATTTTCAGTAGTAATATCCCTAGGACCTTGATAATAGACGAGATAATTTTATGACCATCGAAAGCTCGTTCATTGGTAACAGCCCGAAGCCGAAGGCTGAGGGCTGTTACCAAGCAACGAGCTTGAGATATTGGTTATAAAATTATGAGGCATTTATCAATGTCCGAGGAATATTCGGCAGAAAATTTTTTGACAAAAAAAATGTGTAACTCAACACAACAAAACATTTATTTATTTATGGAAAGTACAATTAGTGAAAGTGCAATTCGTAAAATTCAACTCAACATAAGATTCGTTCTCTTGTATAGAAGATCTATTTCCACGCATAATATTTATTATCTTGTTGTGGTGTTCTTGATCGAGGTTTAGGTATGGTTTGATAGAATTTTGATTGCTATGACCAGTAATCTTCAGCAATTGTTGTTCCTCTACACCACTTTTTGCTAATTGACTGACAGCTGTTGATCTATTTGAATGATTCGTTATCTTTTTGTCTTTGACATTCAAGCCGTTTGCTTCGGCAGCATATTTAGTCCATTCATTCATGGTATTCCTTCCAACAGGTACATTATCGTACCATTTGTCAGTTTTATTTTTCCAATATCGATTTGGTTTTAAGAATAGTCGTGGTGAGGTAATATTTTCGCCTCGTTTTGATATTAGTTTATGAAAAAGACGTACAGGGCAGCTTTGTCTCTCACTATTGGAAACCAACCATTTACTACTTGTACAGATTTTAGAACCACCTTGGCACGTTTTACTGAATACCGGATTGTATTCAATGCGATTTGTTGAAGAACCATCGTTATTCTTCTCGATTTGAAAAAAAAATCACCAAACAAGCAACTGCCTCTCCTCCTCGCCACGCTAGTTCTACTGCAGCAATATGATAAAATTTACGCATAAGACCTTCAGGAGTATTTTCATCCCATAGCAATATTATTCTGTTTACTTCAGACAAATTTAACGAAACTGAACTGGATTTACGTTTACTTGGGTCTCCTTGCTATTTTTTTCTGATTGCATCGCGGGCATCTCGGGCTGGTTTAAATGTCATATTATTAAACGGGTCAATCATAATGTTGTAGTCCTTATAATAATTTTCTTGTAAAAGTTTGCTCGAAACATTCCACATTATCTTTACCGTTGTTTCTTTGAATTCTGTTCCGTCTTTTTTTCTCATATTGACAGCCCAATCTTTGAGTATAAACGCCAATTCTTCCAAGCTTCTGCGTTCATCCAATTCGTATGATCGTTCGTAGCAAAATTCCATGAATATTCCCCAAATATATTTGTGGCTATTGGAAGTACCTATTTCTTGGAATGTTTTCTTTGATAAGCTCATTTATATTTTTAACATTACCAAAACGTGACATTTTGAAATTTGTTTGGAATGATGTTGCCATGGAACTATTATATAATTTAATAAGACTCTATCGTGTTATCATTGGGATTGAAAATTGCATTGGATGTAGTTTTCGATGTAATGTTGACATGATTGGCTGAAATGGTTCCATATGATACAAAATCATAAAATTGGATTTGTTGTTAGAACTGTCAAAAAATTTTCAGGGATACGAAATCAGTTTTCATTATCACAAAATTTATAAGTGATGAATTTGTTCTCGTAATCATGATTTATTTCAGTTTTCTCAAATGTGTGAAATAGATTTTCGTTTCTGTGGGTTTTTATTTGAGTTACGCGAATACTGAACATTTTTTCAGGGAAATCCTACACAAAGATTTTATCCTGTGGTTTTTCATTTAAAACAGGTTCTTCGTCAGATAAGCGCTTTTCCGAATGACTTTCCACTCGAACATAACAACCCACGCATACAGAGAAAAAGCTGACGAGAAGTGGGGAAAATGAAGTCCACATTCTTCGCCTACTAATTTCCACAATGTCTGAACGGTCCTATCTCCGCAAACTGCAAATAAGAGAGCCGGCGATTTATGAAGGACGGCGCACGTGCGAAAGATACCGATAAACTGTACGGGCTTGGAGGTTCCGATAACGCCCACCGCATAATAGGATTTACTATACCTAACATAATGGTCCATTCTGCGCCGTTTTCTTATTCTTTCTCGCGATAAAATGTACGAATACTCCCGCGATATCTAGTTATCTATGGTGCTACAGCGAGCTACCGGAAATGAACGAACCTGCGCGATAACTGGAGCCGACTCCTTCTCACAATAGGAAATAATGTTATCATTCAATTTTTTATGCGCCCCTTTGTATTAAAATCGTTTCTCTTTTTGGCAGGGTGTTGTCTGGTACAACTGGCTCTGATTGTTAATTGAGTTGGTTAAATGTAATTTTCAATTTCGCAGGAAATCTGGCGAGATAAAAATGGCCTCACTGTTGCTCACGCCTAGTTTGCAGGAGAGAGAAGAAGCGATGTATCTATGCATACCATCAAGAAACTATCTATCGGCAATTGATTATTCAAAAGATGTTAAATACTGATTTTGCTGTAGTAAGAATAATATTAAGTTATCTATGCTCTTGAATGTCATATAAGTATTCTATGAGTAGATCTTTTTCTAGAACATGTAAATGTGAGAAGCGGAAAATATGAGATGTTATGGCGTATTAGAAGAGAAGAATAAATTGTTAATTATATATAAAGTGGTTTTATTAAGGTGCGTCAAGTTGGTGACACACCCCCCGAATTTTGGTATCGAATTGTTTTGGGAATTTTGTGCCCATTTTGTGCCAATTTGTGCCGTATGTTATGAATTTTGTGCCCGTTCCGTTTTCGAGATATTTCAAGTTTTCCAAGTGTGTCACCAACTCGACGCTGTGACACACTTGTGGAAATTTGAAATTTTTTTTCTTTCGATAAATTGTGCCCATTTTGTGCCAATTTGTGCCGTATGTTTTGAATTTTGTGCCCGTTCCGTTCTCGAGATATTTCAAGTTTTCCAAGTGTGTCACCAACTTGACGCTGTGACACACTTGTGGAAATTTGAAAATTTTCTTCTTTAGATAAATTGTGCCCATTTTGTGCCAATTTGTGCCGTATGTTACGAATTTTGTGCCCGTTCAGTTCTCGAGATATTTTGAGTTTTGTTTGTGAGGAGCGTCAAGTTGGTGACACACCCCCGGAATTTTGGTATCAAATTGTTTTGGGAATTTTGTGCCCATTTTGTGCTAATTTGTGCCGTATATTATGAATTTTGTGCCCGTTCCGTTTTAGAGATATTTCGAGTTTTTCATGTGAGTCACCAACTTCACGTTGTGACTCACATAAGGAAAGCTGGAAATTCTTCTTTGGATAAATTGTGCCTATTTTGCGCCAATTCGTGCCGCATAGTATAGATTTTGCATGCTTGCAGTTTTCGAGATATTTGAAGTTATTCCTGTGAGATGAAGAGATGTAGCAGAATTCAAAGAGGAGCGTTAATTCCATGTCATAGTTTTATGTGATCATTTTAAAGTATGAGTTGTTGAACTTGCAGACATTCGGTGAAAACAACCAAATTTCAATGATTCGACGACCTTTTCACTTAGAATAATCAATTCAATATAATATTTGAGTTGATGAATTAATAATATAATATATACTCCATTCACAATTATAAAATCACAACTCTGGCCATGGTTTCGTTTTCAGGAATTGGTGCACCTGATGAAAAATCTGTGCGCGTACAGAGAATATTGTTAATTACAAAACGTTGTTGCCAGTTGCTTTGTTTACATCAAAGTAAAAGTATCAAAGATATTCCACATTTTGTTAGTTCGAATCGATCGGCGATTTTGGGGCGAAATATCGATAAGGAATCGCCTATTTTTCCGTTCTTCGTCGTCCAGAAGAAGTTTCCCGTCGATTTCGTGCAAGTGTCATTTTATCCTTTCACGACTTTTGGCGTGAGTACGAACGGCAAATTTGAATTGGACCAAAAATCGATTAATGAGCATAAAAAAGCAAAAGTAAGTACTAATCGCCTTTTTTACACTTGATAACGAAGTTTTTTTTAGGTATCTGGCCGTTTGGAAAGATTTCAAACGAAATTCCGGTCCCTCAGAAGTTTGGTTAGTTTCGCTTTCGGTATCGTTTTTGGTGCTCAAAATTTATTTGGGATGTGTAAATGGAAAAAAAGGCTTCCTTACACGATCTTCTAACGAAAGCGACCGGAAAATATGGTTCAGGTAGGATTTTCGAGGAATTATAAGGAAAGAACTTGCAGAATGAAATTGCACGATTTTCGTAAGTAAACGGGTTCTGGATGGCCTTCATTGGTCTCTAAATGATTATTGTTGATCGTTTTCACGTTTCAGAAAGAAACGTCGAAGAAGCTAAAAAAAAGAAGAAATATGACTATATTGCACTCAACGATTCAGATTCCGATGAATTGAAATATGTGTCACTGGAGCTTTCATTCCTATCAATCCTTTGCCGAAAGTAGAAATAGGCTATATTGAACCAGAATGAATGAAACTGTTATTTATTTGAAATAAAGAAATATTAGAAATAGAAATGTTATGCACCCTTACAATCATATCACATATTCGGATTCCAGTAGAGGGATATGATGTTCCATTATTCTTGATTCTTGTATTTACCCATCAATTCATCTCATATCTTTGGGTTGATTTTTTTTAATGAATTCTTGATTAGAATCAACAATTGATGTCGTCAAGTCTTGAACTTTCAGTTCAAGAGGATAATAAACATCAAGTCTTCACAAGCATGCATATGAAAATTATGTGAAAGCAATGCAATTTTCTTCCATTTCGAAAAATTATATATTTCAACAGATCTCTTGTACTTTTCATGCAAATAACTAGAAAAGGAATCCTTTTTATCAATTCATATAAACGTTAATTATTTTCGTCCATCACATATTTTCCAATTCATTCACATTCTGAGAAATAATAATAATAATAATAATAATAAATGGTCTTTATTATGGAATATCCAATGTACAAAATAATATTACATATCTGAGGGCGAGATTTAGTTCGCATGATGCCAGACAAAAAAAAAATAAAGAAGTAATTATGGAAAACCAGCTGACAACATACGTCTATTCTTACATCTAACCCTCTACAAATCGGAACAAAATGTAGAAACATCACATGAGCATAATTATAGTAAATTTGAATTCAATAATGCCGCATGTCCGAAAAGTTATTAAATGACCCACCTTGAACAGCTCAGGGACAGCAAACATACAATCTTATCTGAACTCTAACGCAAACTACCGGTACAAAGGGTCACTACGAAGTTCTCTCAGCAAAAGCAATCTGAATTGGCTGAGCGGGACCCTTCTATAATCGAACTTCAAATCATTCATAACTTTTGCCACCTGATATGAGAAAGATCTCGTGAACAAATCAGTTCGATGTCTAGGAATGGAAATGTTACACTTAGAGCGAACATTTATGGAGTGCACATCAGAACGTAAGCTAATTTTATTCATAAGTCCTATCGGAGATTTTTCATTAATAATACGGTAAAACAGAATCGAAGAATGTAGGCGCCGCTTATGTTCCATATTAAGCCATCCAGTCATCTCAAGCGTATGCGTTATTGGATCGTGTTTCCTTATACCGTGAATGAACCTCAAGCAACGATTTTGAAGCATTTGGATTCTATTCTTATGATAAACTGTCAAGCATGGACCATAAACAACATCGCAAAAATTCATGTGCGACAGTACCAACGATTCACAAAGCAATATCCTATTTGATCTGTCAAGATAATTTTTAGATTGATACAAAAGCCTCAGATTTAAGTAAGCTCTTCGCAAGGTTTCAGATATATGTCTAGCGAACCTCAGATCAGTGTCGACAGTCAAACCCAAATTCCTAGCGCTGTCCACAAATTCCACGACACTTCCCCCAATCGTAATACTTCGACCATAGTTTTCCAAAAACATAACTTTGTCGTTTTTTTTTCCGAAAAGTTGGCAAATTGACTTTTTTGGATTCAAACGGAGACAGTGCTTCCTTGAGATCTCTTGTATGATATGTAAATCAAAATTCAGAGCCGCTATAGCCTGTGGGCATTCCTGAGGTCTGAAGGACAGTTTGACCTGGCGATCATCAGCGTAAAAAAACGACGTTGCTGAAACACAAGTATAAGAGAAACAAGCTATATACACTATGAAAAGCAGTGGACCCAGAACAGATCCCTGTGGGACTCCACACCTTAAACTCAAGAACGTAGAAGTTTCATCCCCAATAATGACCGCCTGAGATCTACCAACAACATAAGCAGACAACAAATTTATAGCTTCCCGAGAAAGACCAATGTAGTGCAGAATTGCTATCAAAAGTTCGTGATCTATGGAATCAAAGGCTTTCGTGTAATCGAGTAAAGTTAAAATAGTAAGGTCTCCCTGATCAATAGAGTTGAAAATTTCGTCTGTTATATTGAGCAAAGCAGTACAACAACTGTGGCCAGGTCTGAAACCAGATTGCTCGGTGGGAATTATTTTATTTTTTTCCAGATGTTCTTGCAGCTGTTTATGCATTACTTTTTCAATTATCTTGGATAAGGCTGGAAGTATGCTAATAGGTCGAATATCATCTAAGGAAGATGGACTTGAATGCTTTGGCAGGGGAACCACAAGAGCTTTTTTCCAAGAACTTGGAAAAACTGACATTCTCAAACAGAAATTTATCACATGCGTTATGAAAGGAAGAATGAATGGAATGCACAAGTTAACTGTTGTCATGTTAATTCCATCATGTCCCATGGCCTTAGTTTTGATTTTTTTGATTATTTGGAATATCTCACACTCTCCTACCTCACTAAATGTAAAATTAGTCATATTAGAATCCTTGATGTTTTTCTTATAAAATTCCAGAAGCTCTTTGTCCCCAGCAATTTTAGGAATGGAATCTATAAAATGCTGATTTATTTTATGAACATCCTTTAGTTTTTCTGGCAGTTCGGTTGATTTCGTTTTTACAACATTGAGAGATTTGAGACCCGACCAGAGCTGCTTGTTATCTTTAGTATTCAGGGCCGCGCGAAAATAAGCTTTTTTTTCTGTTTTCACCGCCAATGAAACCACATTCCGAATCTGCTTGTATAAGAGCCAATCACTTTCATTTTTATACTTTTTAAAACGAGCGAAGGTTTTATCTCTCAATTCCATCATTTCCCTCAAACCATCGGTGAGCCACGGTGCATACTTTCTCGTTATTCTAATAGTACGAAAGGGAGCGTGCAGATCCAGTAACGTTGTTAAGTTACAATTTATGAAATCAACTTTTTTGTCAACGTCATCGATATCAAATATATTCCTCCAGGGTATCGATTGAAGATCTGAACTAAACTGATCATAATCAAAATAGCGGAAGTCTCTAGCAGTCCTAAATACAGGACGTTTCTTGCTCACACCTATATGAAAATTGCAAGTTACGAGTTCATGATCCGTACCAACGACAACAGGCTCAACTTTAACATCAGAGACACTATGATAATCAGTGGTCAATATGAAGTCAATTAGAGTTGCAGATTGATGAGTTATTCTTGTTGGTTGATCTACCATCTGATAAAGACCAAGGGAATCAATTTTCTGTTTCACGTATTTTGCTTCACTATCTAACACGTTCAAATTTGTATTGAAATCTCCCATACAAATCATTTTACTACAATGTGTTGCTATATGTTCACATTCATCTTCAAATAATGGCCAGAATGTTCTATTACCGGAATCAGGAGGTTTGTAGACTACGCCCAGAGCCACATCACCATCAGATGAGTCAATCTTAAGCCAGATTTGCTCTATTGGGCCCCCAACCCTCAGAATAGTGTAATCCAAAATGGACTTGATATACACTCCAACGCCTCCGCCCCGCCTATCACGATCACATCGAACAAAATCATATCCATTTATGTTAACTGAATTGTTTTCAATAGTGCTATCTAATCTTGTTTCATTGAGAACTATTATATCGAAATTGCGAAATAGTAGCATGTTCTTAAAATCCGTGAAATGTCCAATCAAAGTTCTTACATTTAAATGAGCTATCCTGAGCATATTTTCTACTAATTCCGATTATACCCGAAGTAGCTGTTCAAAATGGACCATCCTCTACACATATCACATCAATCAGAAACGGTCATAAAAATCCTATTAGATATGCTTTACTCAAACACAAATAAGACACAAAAATATCAACAAAGCTTAGAACTTCCGTTCAAAGCTATCGCAAGGCAAAATAAACACAAAAATTAGCGCAAAATACTCCACACCCTCAAAGAAAAAATTACTAAATTGAGAAACCAACATAGGTAAAATTTTGGAAAAACAAATTGATCAAAATGAAAATCTCTAGTTGTTTTTAAGCTCATTGAAGTGTTCAATACTTTCAATCTGTACGACTTTTTTGTCTATGATAACTTTTATGTTACCTTTCACAGTCCAGCAGTTATTTCCGTATTTTTCCCTGACTTTCTTGAAAAGGACCAACCTACTTTTCACCAGCATTTCCACAAACACAACACCACTACCCTTGAGTTTCGATTTTTTCGCGAACACAGCATCCCGCAACCACTGACAGGTGAATTCAATAACAATCGGTCGATGTTTAGATATGTTTTGACTCGGACCGCTTGGTTTTTTACCAATTCGATAACAGTTGTTTATATCGTTCTTATTCACATCGACACCTATCTGATTTTGGAATATATCAATCACAGTAGGGAAAAGTTGCTCTTCACTGTTCTCCTTCACGCCGTAGACAAGAATATTTTTTGATAGAATTTTTTGTTCCATTTTATCTACCATTTTTTCCAATTTTTCTGTGATATCTACCTTGAAACTTTCAAATTCCAGCTTCAGTGCCTGAATAGATGCCGTGCTCGATGACGATCCCGCGGGTTCTTGAATATTTTTCAGTTTCTCCTCAAACTGTCTCATCTGGCTTTGGAAAGATTTCTCAAGATCAGATAAAGACTTGTTGCGTGTACCCATTCTATTAATTATTATTATATTACTTTCCTGGTTACTTTGTAGGTCAGCTGATAATATATTGAAAAATTTCGGCCTCAATAATACTTGAAAATTACCAATTCTTGAGGAGCACGGAAATGTACATCTACAGCTGACACATGCTCATATCAGAATACGCTAAGAATGTAGAAAGGGCAACATAGTGTTGACTTGGAACATAAAAATATTTTGAAAAACGTCATAACTTCGATACAGAGTGGAATGTGTCAAATTTCCAAGGCCAGAGTTGTGATTTTATAATTGTGAATGGAGTATAGGTACAGGTTTATCGAATACGTTGGCACATCCTCAGTTTCAATTATACAGGGTGTTTGGTAATTTGACGTGAACCTTGTAAAGGGATATACTAGACGTCATTTGCAGTCAATTGCGTCGGGTGAAGCATGGTTCGAAAATCTATGGTTACGAAGATATCGCTATTTTTCAACTTTTTTGAAATTTTCTGCTTCGTTTTGTGAAAACTACTCGACTCTAAATATCCAATGAATATTTTTTTTCAAAGCTGAGGAGATGGTCCTCATTTCTTGCGAAAGAAAAAGTATTCACTGAAAATTCAGATAACCCGAGATATACAGGGTCATAAATGGCTGCACCTGTTTTCCTCATGAAATCTTGATAAAACAATTGAGAATGACTCGAAAAAAGTATTATGAACTTGGTGTACAAATGTAGGGAAAAACTACCCTGTTTCATCAGCTTTCCAAAAAGGTACATATGTCAATAATTCCTTCATGCAATCAAAAAATATGGCCGAAAAACCAAGCAGACAACAGACTTTTTTGAGTCATTTAGATATTCTATCATCCTTTATTTCACTCGGCGTGATTCGAAAGCGGTTCATGGTTCGATCACTTTCAGCAATTATTCTCGGAATAGGTGACATGACAGATCACAGATTGAATTACCAAACTGTTAGTTGCTTTAATGATACTAACCACAAACAAATCCGTATAATGAACATAAACATAGACATAAACATAAACAAAAAATTAACAAAACTAGAGATCCTGCTTGAGTTGTCGCCCTCGATTTCTTATGCGTGCACGCAGTTTACGGCGTACTTCAGAAATTGTTACCCGCGTTGAGAAGTTATTCTTTACATGATGAGCAGCCGTCAAAATTCGCTCCCTCAATTCTTCAGCTGTCGTCACTGGTGTACCTACTATACACTAGCTGTTTCATGTGACCCCAAATGTAAAAATCACATGGGGTCAGGTCCGGACATCTGGCCGGCCAAGAAATTGGCCCACCACGTCCTATCCAACGTTGGGGATAGTTTTGGTCTAGCCACAACCGCACGTTTCTGAAGTAATGAGCTGGACAGCCATCATGCTGAAAAATAATTCGTGATCGAACTGTCAGCGGTACATCTTCTATAATTGCAACCTAAGCTCGTCACACAAAAAATTTTCGTACGAGATCCCATTTAGGTTATCAGGTAAAAAAACTGGTCCAACAATACAAATGTAGACGGAGCCTATCCATACATTGAAAGAAAATCTTTTCTCCACGACTGCTACAGAATACAGCTCTTCCAACATCGAATTCGACCATAGAATGTCAGTATTCCATCACTTGATATGTAATATTCATTCTACAACACTTATCGATTTGAAGTAAATAACCAGTTATGACCGCGGTTGCTGTTCAGTTTGGTCCTTGGTTTTCGCCCTTTATAGATTACCACCAATAACCAACTCGAGCTTGAGTAGAATCCTTGGTTTTTAAACATTTCGACTGAATTTCATTCTCGCACAGTGTGTGAGAATATTCATTCCGTAACACTTTTGAAAACATAGAGAATGAATCTATGTGTCAGCCGCTCTGATTGTCATATTTATTGCGGTGTTCGAAACGTCATACTTCATTTTAGTATTAAAAGATTAGTTATCTAGCTTCGTCGTGGAGAAAGTATAGTCTGTTACTCGGTTAGAATGAAAATCCGATACTCGTGATTCCTCAGGCTCGCCTCCGGCTCGCCCTCGGAATGATTCACTCGTATCGGATTTTCATTCTGCCCTCGTTACAGAATATACTATTCTTTACATTTTCTGGGATTCAGACCTTTTGGCGCCCAATAATGCGCATTATGGAAATTTGTTATTCCGTCTTGGTTAAATTCAGATTCATCTGTCCATAAGATGTGTTTCAAGAAATTGGGACCCTCGATATCGCAATTGAGAAGAAACCGACAAAAGTCCATTCTTCGGACCGTATCTCCCTCTTCAATAGCATTTCCATCACACAATCCGTAAAAGTACAAAATGTCAGCATATTCTGCGTTTCCACAACAAGCCATTGGAGTACTTTCAATCGATTGTTGAAGATTTCAACGGCTATTCAGGAAAAATTAACTTTTCTTATTGTTGTAACTGCAAGCAACTAACAGTTTGATAATTTAATATATGATCTGTCATTTCATGTCAACTATTCCGAGTGATCGAACCATGGCCCGCTCCGCTTACGGCTTACGAATCACGCCGAGTGAAATAAAGGACTTAGATTGCATGAAGCAGTTATTGACATCTGTACCTTTTTGGAAAGCTGATGAGACAGGGAAGTTTTTCTTGAGATTTGTACACCAAGTCCATAATACTTTTTTCAAGTAATTCTCACCTGTTTTATCAAGATTTTATGGGGAAAACAGGTGCAGCCATTTATGACCCTCTAATCTCGGGTTATCTGAATTTTTAGTGAATATACTTTTTCGCAGCAACGAGGACCATGTCCTCAGCTTTGAAAAAAATATTCATTGAATATTTAGAGTCGAGTAGTTTTCACAAAATTAATTATTTTCGATAACGAAGCAGAAAATTTCAAAAAAGTCGAATAATCGCGATATCTTCGTAACCATAGATTTTCGGACCATGCTTCACTCGACGCAATTAACTGCAAATGACGTCTAGTATATCCCTTTTCAAGGTTCACGTCGAATTACCAAACACCCTGTATAATTGAAACTGAGAATGTGTCAACGTATTCGATAAACCTGTATATTAATTCATCAACTCAATTATTTTATCGAATTGATCATTCTAAGTGAAAAGGTCGTCGAATCATTGAAATTTGGTTGTTTTCACCTAATGTCTGCCAGTTCAACAACTCATACTTCAAAATGATCACATAATATTATGAAATGGAATTAACGCTCTTCTTTGAATTCTGCTACATCTATCTATTTATCTCACAGGAATAACTTCAAATATCTCGAAAACTGCAAGCATGCAAAATCTATACTATGCGGCACGAATTGGCGCAAAATTGGCACAATTTATCCAAAGAAGAATTTCCAGCTTTCCTTATGTGAGTCACAACGTGAAGTTGGTGACTCACATGAAAAACTCGAAATATCTCTAAAACGGAACGGGCACAAAATTCATAATATACGGCACAAATTAGCACAAAATGGGCACAAAATTCCCAAAACAATTTTATACCAAATTCCGGGGGGTGTGTCACCAACTTGACACCAACTTGACAAAACTCAAAATATCTCGAGAACTGAACGGGCACAAAACTCGCAACATACGGCACAAATTGGCACAAAATGGGCACAATTTATCCAAAGAAGAAAATTTTCAAATTTCCACAAGTGTGTCACAGCGTCAAGTTGGTGACACACTTGGAAAACTTGAAATTTCTCGAGAACGGAACGGGCACAAAATTCAAAACATACGGCACAAATTGGCACAAAATGGGCACAATTTATCGAAAGAGAAATTTTCAAATTTCCACAAGTGTGTCACAGCGTCAAGTTGGTGACACACTTGGAAAACTTGAAATATCTCGAGAACGGAACGGGCACAAAATTCATAACATACGGCACAAGTTGGCACAAAATGGGCACAAAACAATTCGATACCAAAATTCGGGGGGTGTGTCACCAACTTGACGCACCTGTTTTATTAATATAAATACATTATATTAACATGGTAGCAGAGGTCCGTGGTTACTGGACGGAACAAATCGAAGAAAACGTCTGATTGAGAGCAAGGACTGGAATTCGAAAACGTGGTGATAGATGCGGCACGATAAGAAGGACGTTTTCATGTTGCAGATCTTTGATGGATCACATTATGAAAAATGGAAGTTCAGGCTGAAAATATTTCTTGAGATGAAAGACTGCAGTGAAGTTATTACCCTGAATGGAAGACTGGAAACTATAAAGATTGAAGATTGGAAGAAGAAAGAGATACGAGCCAAAAATTATATTGTGAACAGTATATCGAACACACAGCTTGAATTGTTTATATCGGAAGATTCGGCGAAGAAAATGATGGACAAGTTGGACAAAATATACCTGGTGAAGAATAGCGCTGTTAAACTCATATGTAAAAGCAGACTTATGGAATTGAAGATGAAGGAAAACGAAGATCCTTCAGATTTTTTCAATGAATTCGAAAGACAGGTCAACAAACTCAAGAACGCTGGAGAAAATGTGAGTAACGAAGACAAGTTTAATTATTTGCTTTTAGCACTACCTGAGAACCTATCACATATAGTTGATGTTGTGGATGTTTTGCCAGAAAAAGATAAATCTGTGGAATATATTAAGAATAAATTGATGATTGAATTTCGAAAGAGACAGACTAAATGCGAAGAGGCGAAAGGAAATTATCAAGCATTCAATTCACAAATGAGAAGAAATGTAAGGGGCTCTTCTCAACAGTCTTCAAGTTATACTCCAAGGAATCATGAAAAAGCAGAAAGGTCACAAAGTTATCAGATGTCAGGAGGCGAAAGATATCCAAACAGAACAAATGATAAATCGAAACAATGCTACTAGTGTGGTCGATATGGACACATCGAACGTTTCTGTCGCTCAAATGTAACCAATCATAATACATCAAATCAATTTGATAGTAGGCATAATACAAGAACAGCTGGAAATTCTGTGGTTGAAGAGAAGGATGCAAATGCTTTATAATCGAGTTTTTGTCATCAAAAATTAATCAAAACAATGTTGGAGAGTGTGCAAGGGAGCAAAATATTAGGTGGATGTTGGACAGTGGATGCTCAGATCATATTGTGAATACTGATGAGTATTTCTCAGATGTCATTAATTTGGAAAAAGGCGTCAGTTTAAAGTGGGAGATGGTTATTCACTGCAAGCCAAGAAGAAAGGGACCATTGTTAATTATTTTAATGTTTCGAACGAATTGATCACAGCTGAAATCAGAAATTTTTATTATGTTCCAGGAATGAAGCTGAACTTGCTTAGTGTTTCAAGTATAATCAATCATAATAATAGCATCACATTTGAGAAGAATAACGCAAAAATATTTAACATGAAAGGTAAGATGATCGCAGTTGGTCTGCAGAAACAAAAGCTATTTGAATTGAACGGAACTATTGCTGATGAAAACATTGAAACAAACTCATGTCGTTATATGGATATGACTGAAAAATAGAGATGGCACAGAATTCTGGGACATGTAAATTTCGAAAAGCTAAAACAGTTGAGTTGGTAATGAACAGCTGCTAACAGGAATACCCAAGTGCATGGAAGATTTATACCTTAAATGTGAAATATGTCTGCAAAATGAAATGACAAGACTGAAATTCAAAAATAACAGAAGTCAAGCCAATGACTCACTTGAAATAGTCCACACAGATGTAAATGGACCTATCAAACAGACTGGTTATAAAGGTGAGAAATTCTTTGTATGATTCATTGATGATTTTGGTAAAATTGCAATAGTATATTGTAATAAACAGAAAAGTGAAGTTTTTAGTAGATTTGTTGAATATATTCAGTTGATGGAAAATTAAACGGGCAAGAGAATAAAAGAGATTCGTTGCGATAATGGTAGATAATATATTAATGAACAATTTTATGACCTAGCAAAATCTATTCTATCTAATACACATGAACTCAATGGAGTTGCTGAAAGATTCTAGAACATGTATAGGTGCGTATTCACTTGCAACAGAACACTCCGAACGAACCAAACGCGCAACGCGCGCTGCAAAAAATTTGTCTAGTCAATACGTTGCGCAGAACAGAACTGAACGCGCCAAACATTTTCCGAGGATTGGCGGTAAACGCGATTTGATCAAAGGGAATTATTCTTTCGCCGGTGTTCAGTGGATACGGACGTTTGCTGTATTTGTCGTTCGCTCCTTGTCTATCACATCGTCTGCATCCATTGTCGAAGAACACACAAACAACACTGACATACGAGTGGGAACGCAGCGAATACCGAAAACTTTCCAAACATCCCGAATTTTTACTCACCATATTTGTTGGAATCGTTTCAGCGAGCGGTGTTTGGTTCGTTCGGAGTGTTCTGTTGCAAGTGAATACGCACCTTCAGAAGCAAAATATGAGATGTAATGGAGAGAAGAATAAATTGTTAATTATAGTATAAAGTGGTTTTATTAATATAAATACACTAAATTAACAAAAAGGTACGCTTAAATCTTGTCAGTTCATAAAATATGTGTTTGCTAGTTTTGACACTGGTCTTAATTGTGGATTCATATCTAATGGAATTTCGTTTGCGAAAAGCTCAAAATTCGCATGTATGGTAAAGTGCATACAAAAGCGGTGGGTATTTCATTAACAAACTTTCGGTTTTCACAAAAATGTTCGTTTAACACCAGGACTGCTTTTTAGAGTAGCTCTGGAACTCGCCGAATGGCTCGATGATGAAAATAGGAAATTTCGTTGGTATTCACTCTATTATGATGCTCAACAATATCACTTCACAATATTATGATAATAATGCTACAAGGCTAGGACAAAACTAGAGAAGAACTGGAGCAGAATTTCAACAGAACTCTTTTGCATTGTCTCTAACTCCTTTTATAATATTTAATCTTTACTAATATTACAAAAAGAAAAGATTTGTTTTTTTGTGTGTTTGATACGAATAGCCTACTATGCCTACTATAACTGCAATAATTATAACAAAATCAGCCATAATCAGCTATTTTCACATGCGCTGCAAAAACCGTAATACTTACGTGGATACAAACGAAAATGTACCTCTTTAATTGAAGATTGACTTGCTTTTACCTGTTTATGGTAATCAGATGTTCTCCAAAATTATGCACTATTTGGCAGTGTGTTTTTATGAATTGGGTATTGATCCTCGTCGACCTCATCCAACCTAATACGTTAGTATTAGAATATTCAATTAAGAACGAAATTGCCCCTCACATCATACAATTACAACGGTTGAAGTGTTGAAGATGAAACCGCCGCGTGAAACAAATTTCTACCCGGGCGAAGCTCCAGGGGTATTCATTTTTGCTTTTTCAATGAAACATAAATTTCCGATAAAACTTATTCAATTTCTTTAGATTTAGATTTTACCCATGTCTGGGTTCTTCTTATGGATCTTGCTGATTAGTAATTTTATCATCTAAATCCGATTCTATTGATTCTGATTCATCATTTCTGAAAGATACTTTGAATTCATCGGTTGGTTTCTCTTTGGTAACACATCGATTAAATATTCGAATAATAGGAATCTTTTATCATTATACGTTTTACGTCTCCAACAAAGTCTTTTTAATAATTCTATAAATTCAAATATAATATACATACATATATGTTTTTAGCAATAGCCGAAATCGGCCACTGTCCGAAATTTTTGCTCACAACGCGTTATGGGTATCTAAATTTACCCACGATGCGAATAAATGTTTTTTTTTTCGAGCACTGAGTAAAGCGGAATACCCAGAACGCGTTGTGGGTGAATAAGATAATCCACAATGCGAATCCAATTTTAGTACGCTTTCATTCTGCGTTGTGGACAATTCTTTTTACCCACGTCGCGTTCTGGGTAATGCACTTCTCCCAGAAAGCGATGACCCAGAATTTGTCGTCGAAGTCTGTCTGCTGTAGATTGTGACAGGTACGAGTGGGGAGTATTACGAGTAGCATGAATAGAATACTTACCACAGTGCTCGGATACGTTGTGATTTCTTGAAATTGGTTTGAGTGCGTATTTTCGATAATATTTCAATATGAAAGCTGAATCCGAACGAAAATTAAGTGAACAGGTCGTTATTATTATCAGACGAAGGTTATTTAGAGATTATGTATACCAAAGTGACACTACAGAGAAAACGGGATGGACTTGAATTATCATTCAAAAAATATCGTAGATTGAAACGGTTCGATTAATTAATAGTTGGAGAAAAGGATAACCTTGTTCACATAAAATATTTAGCAAACCAATCTGCCCAAATTTTTTGATGTGCAGCAAGTGAAATGTATAACGTTATACAGACAACTCATTGAAAATTGGACACAAAAGAGAAAAAGTCATCTGCCCATAGGTCGAACAAAACGATATATTAACAACTTATTAGAACTAAAAACAAATATAATTTATTTCTACAACAACTTTTATGACATCTTGAATAACATTTTACATTCAATTTCACACATGCACACGCAGTGTGCACACGCCTTAGTTTGACATCCTTCCAAATAATTGCATTTCATATCCAAATATTTTTGAAAACACGCACTTAAACCAAAACATACTAAAACTAATTTCAAGAAATCAATCACAACGTATCCAGGCACTGTGGTAGGTAATCTATTCATGCTATTCGTAATACTCCTTACTCGTACCTGTCAGTACACAACCTACTGACTTCGACGACAAATTCTGGTTCATCGCTTTCTGGGTAAAGTGCAATATCCAGAACGCGACGTGGGTAAAATGAATTGTCCACAACGCAGAATGAAAGCGTGCTAAAATTGGATTCGCATTTTGGATTATCTAATTCACCCACAACGCGTTCTCGGTATTGCGTTTTACTCAATGCTCGAAAAAAAACCACCAGTTCGCATAGTGGGTGAATATGGATACCCATAACGCGTTGTGAGAAAAAATTTCGGACAGTGACCGATTTCGGCTATTGCGAATAACATCTATAAATTTTTCATACATTTAAAAATTATTATGAACATAACTGTAATTCAACAACTATGTACAATAGATGGAAATGAAATCCTACATAGCTATTGAGGCAATTGTTGTGGGGATAGTTGTGAACCAGTTTGAAGGTTTAAATGAGAATGGTTTATTCAATTGGTTTTTTAAAGTTGTTGACAGGAACTAGGAATCGGGAATTATTAACATGTGAAAGTATTATGTTCGGCTAGGGTAACTTTTAGATCTAAGAAATTTAATGAATTATTTTGCGCTTTTTCTATAGTGAATTTAATTTCAAATTTCTTAGATCTAAAAGTCACCCTAACCGAACATAATACTTCCACATGTTAATAATTCCCGATTCCTAGTTCCTGTCAACTACTTCAAAAAACCAATTGAATAAACCATTCTCAATTAATCCTTCAGCTGGTTCACAACTATCCCCACAACAATTGCGATATTTTCCGGAAACCAGCTCAGACAGACGTCATCATCCCTTACAGATCATATCATTCAACTTCTGAATGTTCCACTATACACAAAAGACTTTGACAGAGAATTGATGACAATATACAGGGTGGCCCACCCCAGACGCGGTTCTCATTTTGAGGCAGTAAATGAAGACATTTTGAAAATTTTTTTCTCATGAAATGTAAAGGACAATCAGATGCACAATTTAAAATTGTTTTCACATATCCAGGGTGTTCGATAACAAAGATATAGACCATAGTTACACGTTTTTAAATGGAATACCCTATATATAAATTCAATAATTGAATGGCAAGCTCAAATAATGATAAGTTTATAAATACCATTTTATGCCTTAGAAGAACCATTGTAGAGAAAATGGCGAAAAATCGAAAAAAAGGAGTATTTTTAATTTGCAGTTAATGAATAAACCGTTGAAGCCAACGAGACAGACAATGTTTTTTCGTGTAGACATATTGGCTACCCTTATGCAGAAGAAAACAATTTAACCCTGGAATATACTGAGTGATCATAATTAATGTTCAAACATTAACTACAAATAATGGTCGAAAACTTTCTTATTTCAAATGGCACACCCAGTATTTCTGTACCTTGTTGAACGTAAAAATTAATATCGAAACTATCTTCATTGGGTTTCCCTATACCTAAACCTAATAGTTTTCAAGTAATTTTCGATTTTTAATTCAACTTGTTAACCTACTATTATGATAAGCGATACAGGGTGTCCCACGGTCGAGTGCCTATTAGACGTTTCTGGAGAACTGAACATATTTGAAATCCGAAAATTGGTATTATGATATTGTTGGAAATTCTCTACAGACCAAAAATATTTTTGGAGCTTGAGCGCTTCCGGTTATACCAGGTGTGGAAATAAATTTGTTCAAAAAATATTTTTTTCAATATTTTCATTTCTGATATGATTAGGTATTTAATACTGAATACATTTCTGTTGAAACCATTGTATTCATTCGAATAGTTTTCAAAATATCGAAAAAAAACTGAAAAAAATTCTAATATTAATAGTCAGTGTTATGTTCATAATGCTTATTCTGAACATCCCGAGTGTGAACCGTTCTCACAACGTCGAAGTAGAAGAATGTGGAAACGTCATGCATCTTCTGAATTTCATAAATATCACCACAGGGTGTTTCAAATTTTGTGTCGAAAACTGTGATCGAAAATTGGCCGTAACTTCTGTTTTTCAAATTAGAACCCTATTTTTTTATGATTGCGTTGGATTCTGCGAAGAAAAACAATGATAGCACTCTCAGATGTTCTTGCTCCTAAATTCAGTAATTGCCGAGATATTTGAGCTTTTCTGGGTTTATGTTGTACGTAGAGTCAAATTCATCGAATCTGAAGATATTCGATGAATATTCTTATAAAACCATAGTAACAACTTATAATTAGGCCCGTCACCTGTGAATTATTAATGGGATCATTTATCTTCTATAATCACAGAATATTCTCATGCCAACAGATTCGATGACAAACCATAGTAACCATTAGGCATTCTAAATCACGTGACCTAAAATGGCGTCTGCTGAGGGCAAACCATAGACAAACAACTTTCTGAAGTGTCATAAGCATAAATCGTTGTTTGCCCCATAGAACTTATAGTACATGTACTATGAGTTCTATGGTTTGCCCTCAGCCGGCATTTGTTTTGACAGGTCATTAGAATCCTAATTGAAGTAAAATCGAGAAGTAAGGTTAAGGCCTAAAATGAGAGCTGTCACTTGTGAATTATTAATGGGATCATTCATCTTCTATGGTCACAGAATATTCTCATGCGAAAGATAAGATGAATTTGACTCTACGTATAACATGAATCCAGAAAAGCTCAAATATCTCGGGAATTACTGAATTGAGGAGCAAGAGCATCTGAGAGTGCTATCATTATTTTTCTTCGCAGAATCCAACGCAATCATAAAAAAATAGGGTTCTAATTTGAAAAACAGAAGTTATGGCCAATTTTCGATCACAGTTTTCGACACAAAATTTGAAACATCCTGTGATGAAATTTATGAAATTCAAAAGATGGATGACCTTCCCACATTCTTCTACTTTGACGTTGTGAGAACGGTTTACACTCGGGATGTTCAGAATAAGCATTATGAACATAACACTGACTATTAATATTTGAATTTTTCTCAGGTTTTTTTTCGATATTTTGAAAACTATTAGAATGAATACAATGGTTTTAACAGAAATGTATTCACTATTGAATACTCGATCATACCAGGAATGGAAAACTTGAAAAAAATTTTTTTCGTCGAATTTATTTCCACTCCCTGTATAACCGGAAGTTTTTGGGCTTCGAAAATATTTTAGCTCTGTAGAGAATTTCGAACAATATCATAATCCCAATTTTCAGAATTCAAATATGTCTAGTTCTCCAGAAACGTCTAATAGGCACTCGAACTTGAGACACCCTGTATTCATAGAAAAACTTGGAAATATTTGTGGGGAAATGCTCACAATATTATTTGAAATCTGAAAAACTCATATGAAGATCTCAATAATGGTTTTGCGGTCACGGAATATTTATTATTCCTTGCCATTCGATTTTTGAATTCATATATATAGGGTATTCCATTTAAAAAAGTGTAACTATGGTCTATATCTTTGTTATCGAACACCCTGTATATGTGAAAACAAATTTAAATTGTGCATTTGATTGTCCTTTACATTTCACGAAAAAAAAATTTTCAAAATGTCTTTATTTACTGCCTCAAAATGAGAACCGCGTCTGGGGTGGGCCACCCTGTATAAGATCGCTGAATCTAATGATTATCCCAGATATTATGTTGACAATATTTTAAGATCTATAAAGAAGAAAATGATCCTCATTAAGATTCAGCCCCACATTAGTATCGAACAAAATTACATTTCCATCCCATTTTTTAGAGAACTCAACGATAGACTGAGTTCCACTCTGAGAAAACATGACTATTTAATTGTCAATAAACGACTTCCAACCTTAGAAAACATCTTAATAAATAACAAATCTAAACTTGAAATTGAATGTTGTAGTGGTGTCTACAAAATAACATGCAATGATTGCCCAGCCTTTCATATTGGCATGACAACTCGCGCCGCGAAAATTAGATTCAAAGAACATATAAAAAACAGGCCTAAATCAGCTTTGGGGAGCGATTCAATTGAATGTAAACACGGGACCACATTAGAAAATCTGTCACTTATAAGAAAAGAAAACAATTATAATAAATTGGTACTCCTAGAACAGTATGAGATCCTTAAAAATAAGGATAATATTCACCTTTTGAATGACATTTCAGAGTTCACTAGAAGGCATATATTTAAGTGCTTATAAGAAAAAATTTACAATGTAAGAAAACATTCACACCGTATTCTATGATATTGATATGACCATACTCTATGATGATATGACACTGACAGCGACTATTATATAACCATATTAGGCATTCTAAATCACGTGACCTAAAATGGCGTCTGCTGAGGGCAAACCATAGACAAACAACTTTCTGAAGTGTCATAAGCATAAATCGTTGTTTGTCCCATAGAACTTATAGTACATGTACTATGAGTTCTATGGTTTGCCCTCAGCCGGCATATTGAGAATTTGTTTTGACAGGTCATTAGAATGCCTAATTGTTCCCGATCCGTTCATCTAACCTCACATTGCCGATCACACGCTTTTCTGTTGGGTTGAGAAGTTTTTAATCTGGTACTTCTTAGAGAATAAATTAACATTCGACAGTGGATATTGATGAAGATTTTGTTAGATGATGCATATATGACTTTTATTACAATAGTTCTTCAAAATTTGACGGTGAGTCCATTTTTGAGGTCACTCACGTTGTCCCTGATGTTTTGTAACTCGTGATGTCATGTCGAACAACTTCTCCTTACAAGATCTGATTAATTGTATTTTTATGTGTGTTTCAGCTGGCCTGATGATGGCATGTATGCCGAAATCGATCGCCAAGAGAATTTTATAAATACTTGATTAGTGTGTTTTCTTTACCTCTTCTAAATACCTTTTTGCACTAAAGTGCGGTTTACACGGGTAGAGTAAATGGTAGAGTTCACTGGCATACTTTTTTACGAAAATACTCTACTCTACTAATTTCAGTAGAGTAACTGTTTACACG
Organism: Adalia bipunctata; assembly: GCA_910592335.1. Classification (NCBI taxonomy): domain Eukaryota; kingdom Metazoa; phylum Arthropoda; class Insecta; order Coleoptera; family Coccinellidae; genus Adalia; species Adalia bipunctata. Next base: position 41,413,751 of record OU342950.1, read on the forward strand.
TTGCTAGTAATTTGAAAGGATAGTTCGATTTTACGAGCCTAATAATGAACAAGCAGGTTAGGCAAAAATATCGGGGCGTTATTAGAAAATGTTCAGTGCAAGCGGCCAATATTTTATTAAATGGAGTTGAGGAAGTTATGGAGGAAGAAAATATATGGGAAAAAAGAATTTGGGCAAGGGATTGGATTGAGAGACGTGATAAACATCTGAAATTTTTTGATTTTTTGATCTTCCCTACTTCTTGATAACTTGATTATATGTACATCTCAAGTTTTTGATTTTTTGTTTCAATTTGGCAGCACCAAAATTTTTTCTTGCCATATATGTATTTGAAAATTTCGACGTAGGCGGCTGATCCCATTGCCTTATTTCTATAATCAGGCCTGCTAATGTTCCATATACATTCGTAATTTCTGTACACTGAGACTAATTTCATGGTTTCATTTTCCGTTCACTTCATTTTCGCTTGTACCTAAAAAATACCAAACTAACAAAATTCCTAGATCAACAAGGTAAGGAATATTTTACTTACCAAACGGAAGAAGAAAAGAGAGTATACGCCGTTATAAGGTACTTGCCACTTGACGCGGATATTGACGTGATTAAAAATGATCTAGGACTACAAGGCATCAAAGATGCTGAAGTAACGAGAATGACGTCAAATAAAACGAAAAAGGCAATACCACTCTACCTTGTGAAAACGCAGCACAAGGAAATATTCCAAGTTAAAAAACTATACAGCCTCTGTATTGAAATTGAGCCTAAAAAGAAGCCTGAAGGCCCTGGACAGTGCCATCGCTGCCAGAGATATGGACATGCACAAAATAAGTGCACATTTCCGTGGAGATGCGTAAAATGTTTAGGGGCACATTGCACAAAAGAGTGTGCATTGACGCAAAAAGAAGGTGAAAGGAACGCGACATGCGTTTTATGTAACCAAAGTGGACATCCCGCCAGTTATAAAGGCTGCAGCGCATATAAAAATCTTACGAAGAAGAAAACACCGACAAAAAAAGAAGCTCCCCCCAAGAAAATCGTTGAAAAAATAGAGACTGTTGTTACTGTTGAAAAACCACAGGTACAAAAAACAAAGAACCCGTCCACAAAACCAATTGAAACCAGAAGGGAAGACCCTAAAGATGAACTTGACAAACTCACTGAGAAAATATTCAGCAGAATAATGCAGAAATTTGAAAAAGAATTCGAGAAGAAATTTCAAAACTTATTTGGAAATAAATAATTTATGAACATGCAATCACAGCTAGAAAATCTGAAGATAGTTTCCTGGAATATTAACGGAATCAGAGCCCGTAAATCAGATATTGAACATTTGTTAGAAGAAAGACATCCTGATATTATGGCGCTTCAGGAAACTAAATTAACTCCTAAAGATAAAATATCCTTCGAAAACTACGAAATATACAGAAGAGACAGAAATGAAAGAAACGGTGGAGGGGTTGCTATTCTCGTTAAAAGAGACGTGAACCACTACCTGAATGCGGTTGTAAATCCTGTGGACAATGACGTATCTATAGAGGCACTATCGATCACAATAAAGATAAGAAGAGAAAGTATTAAGGTATTCTCTGTGTATAAACCGCCGCAAATAAATCTGCCAGAGGAAGAGATGAAGATTTTATTAGGGGGTCATTTTCCAAGAATAATACTTGGAGATCTCAACTGTAAATCTCAACAATGGAATTCTAAAATAGAGAATGCAAATGGCAAGAAATTGAAAGAATATGCCGAAAAGGAAGATGCTATAATCGTGGGACCAGAAATACCGACATTTTTACCTAGTGGCAATGGAACCCCTGATGTGCTAGACATAGTTATAATGAAGAATATAAAGCAAGATTTTGCTCTTGAAACGATAGAGGATGGAACATCTGATCACAACCCGATAGAGTTCATTTTAGGACATGGACCTAGAAATGAAGTGACTCGAACACGAGAACATACCGATTGGGACGAATATAAGAATAAACTCCAAGAAAATATCACGAGTATTCCACAAATTAACACTCCTGATGAACTAGATCAATCAGTCATAGCTTTGGAGAGTGCGATTATGAAATCCTATGAAGAGAGCACGGTTAGAAAAACTAAACCTACTCCCAAACATCCCTATGGCGATACTCCAAAAGAGGTGAAAGAACTGATTAAAGTCAATCGAAGACTAAGAAAGAACTACAGGATGTATAAAACAGATAATGATAAAATCAGACTGAACAGACATAGTCAAATACTTAAAAATGCACTAAGGGAGCTCAGAACGAATAGATGGAATAAGAAAATCAGTGAACTCAACACAGAAGACCACTCTGCATGGAAAATGCAAAAAAATTTACGCAATGAAAAAACTCAAATTCCACCACTGCATGGAATGCATGGAATGGCATATTCAAAAAGCAATAAAGCTAACGCTCTTGCCGATACTATAGAAAGGGAGTCAAGAATAAACTATTGTGAAGAAGACGATGAGGACCTAGAAGAATTAATAGAAGATAATGAAGAAGAAATGAAAGAATCACCACCGGATGACAAAATCCCTCACCCAACATCTCCGGCAGAAATCAAAGAGATAATCAATAATTTGAAAACAAGAAAGGCTCCTGGAAAAGATAAAATTACAAATCTCATGCTGAAGAAAATGTCAAAGAAAGGAACGGCAGCTCTCACTAGCATAGCAAATGGCGTGATGAGAACAGAGCATTTTCCAAAAAGATGGAAATCTGCCGAAGTGATTGTTTTCAATAAACCAGGTAAAGACAAAAAGTTCCCACAGAACTATAGACCGATAAGCCTGCTCCCAGCCCTAGGAAAAATTGTGGAGAGAGTCTTAGCCAGACGACTTAATGAAGAAACAGAGGCCCTGCAGACGATACGGAGTGAACAATTTGGGTTCCGAAAACAACATTCAACTGAACAACAGCTCCTAAGAATAACCGAATATATCACAGAAGGATTTCAGAATAAACAAGCCACAGGACTACTACTACTAGATGTAACCAGAGCTTTTGATAGAGTATGGCATGAAGGACTAGCATATAAAATGAAAACCGCAGGTTATTCACCCAAGTTATGCAGAATAATAAGAAATTATTTGAGAGATAGGAACTTTTGTGTGAAAATAGGTAATGTTCATTCCACACTCAGATATTTGGAAGCAGGAGTTCCCCAAGGATCCATACTAGGACCGCTACTCTATAACATATACATACATGATATACCAAGAAATCCAAGATGCCTGCTTGCTCTATACGCGGACGATACGGGCATAGCAATTAGGCACAGAAATACAAAAATAATTCACAAAAGACTTCAAGAAGCTGCAGACGATATCAGTCAATGGTGTAACAGATGGAAAATCAAAATCAATGGAGAAAAGAGTCAAGCAATACTCCTTCAAAAGAGAAAACTGAAGATGGAATCGAAAATATCCATAGACGATAATGAAATAGAATGGCAGAATGAAGCTAAATATCTAGGAGTAATATTAGACAAGGGACTTACGTGGAAACAACACATTAAGTATGCAGTGGATAAAACGAATGTAGCAATGAAAAGACTATATCCGATTATAGGCAGAAGAAGCCAAATGAACAGAAACACGAAATTGAGGATCATAAAAGCAGTCGCCAGACCGCAGCTAACATATGGATCAACAGCATGGGGATATGCAGCGAGAACCCATATAAAGAGGATACAAAGTACAGAAAACAAATTTCTGAGATGGGCATTAGACGCCCCTTGGTTTGTTAGGAATGAACAGATACAAAAAGACATAAAATGGGAGTCCATTACTACATTCATCAAACGAAAAGCTGCAAAAGCCTATGAAAGAGCTAGTGAACATCCAAATGACGACCTTAGAAGGTTAGTTGACTATGACTCCGCTGAAGATGAAAAAACAGCTAGAATCTACCGCAAAAGACCTAGAGACCAATTGCGAAAATGAAGATATAGAACTCCACACTTAGTAAGAGATATCCAATTGAAGGATGTACACAAACACTCAGCATAAAAGAATGCGAAAGAGAAAATAACAGATAAGATGATGGAAGGTTTATAGGCTTATGCCCGGAACCAACCGCAGGAGAGGTGTTTAGTCGGTAAGAATCCGACACTACCCAGAAAGACTGGGTGTCTGATGTAAGATTCACCTCTTCTAGAACAAAAAAAAAAAAAAAAAAAAAAAAAACGGAAAAAAAAAACAGGAATTAACCCTCTTTTTGGAGGAAAATAAAATAGATATTCTACTGTTAGGTGAAACCTGGTTGAAGCCGACGAAACTACTCAAGATTAGGAACTATGAATCCTACAGAAGTGATAGACAACACGGAAGATGCGGAGGTACAGCTATCTTAGTGAAAAGGGGTATAAGTCACCAGGAACTACCACCAATCACATCTAATAATATAGAAGAAAAAGGTGTGAGTGTAAAAACAAAAGAAGGTGAAATTTATATTTACTCTGTGTATAAGCCTCCAAAGAACAAATTTGATGAAGCAGATATAACTGCTTTCTTCAAGAGTAACAGACCAACAATAATTGCGGGAGACCTTAATGCGAAACACCCCGACTGGAACAGCATAAAAACCAATGAAAGTGGGATGAAGCTTAGAGGAATAACGGACAAACACAAATTGGTAGTTGTAGGTCCAAAAGATCCCACGCATATTAACAGAGCCACAGGAACGATGGATTTGTTGGATATAGCAATAATGAAAAACGTCTCGATGAACTTTGAAATAGAAACCATGATGGACCTTTCTTCGGATCACGCCCCAGTGATCCTGACCCTGGACATCAAAACAGATAAACTACCTACCGATAGAAAATCTATAAATTGGAGCAAGTTCAAAGAAGTTTTCAAAACTAGAAATTTGAAAATAAGCAATAAAGGACAGATAGACGGAGCAGTTGAAGATTTAGAGACAAGAATTATAGAAGCACAAGCACAGTCGACTAAAGTGCAACAAATACCGAAGAAGACTCCTCTACCTGTAGACGTGAAAGTACTACTAGAGGAAAAAAGGAAAGCTAAGAAGCAGTATAGAAAAACACTACACCCAGATGACAAAACTATACTGAACAAACTAACGAACGAAGTGAAATCCAGAGTTCGAGAATTATTTACGGAACAATGGGACAAAAAATCAGAAGAATTGGACACGGAAGATCAGTCTTTATGGAGAATGGCTTCAGCATTAACCGGAAAGAAGACGAAAACGAAAATACCAATATTGAAGAAGGAAAACAATGTTGCAGCAACAAACGAAGAAAAGGCAGAGATTTTCGCGGATTCCTTAGAAAAACAATTCAAGCCTAACCTGAAATGTGATGACGAAAATTTCAACAAACTGGTAGAAGAAGTAGCGAAAACGGAAAGCCCGGATAAACCAGATGAACAACTACAGGAAATAACCAAAGAAGAAATAAGCGACATTATCAGGAACCTAAAAAATAGAAAAGCACCCGGAGCAGACGGAATAATGAATCAAGCGCTCAAAAACCTGCCAGAGGAAACGCTCGAAGAAATTGCCAGGGCTCTAATGAAAACAGGATACTTTCCAGAAAGATGGAAAGCAGCAGACACAATTTTGATAAGGAAACAAGGAAAGGACAAAAATGACCCAGCAAATTACAGACCAATAAGTCTACTATCGGCTTTAAGCAAAGTCATAGAGATTAGAGAAAGTAATTTACAGAAGACTGGCGGAATTCACAGAAACCAATAAGATTATACCTGATCACCAGTTTGGCTTCCGCAAAAAGCATTCTACAACACAACAACTGGTTAGAATAATAGAAGACATAAAGGAAAAAATGAATTTATCTACTAACACCGGAGCCGTTTTTCTGGATATAGAAAAGGCTTTTGACAAGATGTGGCATCAAGGATTGATATTCAAAATGAAGATTCACAAATTTCCGACCAAATTGATCAAAATCATTCAATCATACCTGGAAGAAAGAAAATTCCAAGTAAATATAGATGGAACAAGATCCACAAGAAGAAAGATTGAAGCCGGCGTACCACAAGGATCGGTCATAGGACCGTTGTTATTCAACATTTTTATGTCGGACATACCAGAAATGATACGATGCAAGTTAGCCCAGTTCGCAGATGATACTGCCGTTTACTATTCTTCAAGAATGTGTAAATCGGTTACGAAACAATTGCAAACAGATATAGACCGAATGATGAAATACTTCAAAAAATGGAGAATTAAGATTAATTCAAATTGGAGATCACGGGAACGAGGACAAAACCAATATGATATTGGTTTTGTCCTCGTTCCCGTGATCTCCAATTCGAATTTCATATCAAGGACGTGACTACATTATGGATTAAGATTAATACAAAGAAAACAGTGGCAGTCTTCTTTAACGGAACGAACTCGAAGAAAGAAAAAGCTGGAAATCTCACGATAGAAAACCAGAACATTGAATGGAAAGAAGAAGTGAAATATCTAGGAGTAATTCTAGATGAAAAACTAAGCTTCAGTAAGCAATTGGAAGAAAACAGGAAAAAAACTAGGCAACTTCACGGGTGTTTATACCCGCTCCTAAATAAAAGCAGCAAACTGTCTCTGGAAAATAAACTGAAGATAATTAAAACAGTGCTTATACCAAGCATAACGTACGCAGGCGTCTCCTGGTACAATGTTGAAAATAATTATAGGAAGAAAGAGCTACAAGGAACATTGAACAGAGTAATAAGGACAGCAATAGGTGCCCCATGGTATATGAGTAATATACAGATCAGAGAAGAACTGAAAATCGAAACTATAGAGGAAATAGTAAACAAACAAGCCAAGAAGATGATCGAAGATATGAAAGAGCATGATAACAAGGAAATAAAAGCGATATTGAAGAAACCATACAGAAAGACTGACAAGAGGAAGTACCTCGGGCAGTACCAACTACCGATGAATCCAGAAGCTAACACTAAATGAACGAGAAGTGAACTTGTCAATTAAACACAGTAGAAAAAAGTGGAAAATGAGATGAGAGGCGAATGGAAGCAATTCCGGTCCTCATACAAAAACAAATGATCAATGAAACGGAAAATTGGCCGAATAACACTAGGGAGTCTAGGAACACGCACTTTACTCTACTGAAACCGGGCAAGTGTCTGTTTACATTGGGATAGTCAACTAGCAAACCAATAGAGTAGAGTAGAATTGTGGAAGTGGGGATGGGATAGTCGAGTGTACTATCCACATGTGCTATCCACTCTACTCTACCGTGCACTATCTTTAGTACTCTACTGTCACTAGCTCAACCTGTTTACATTATGCTAGTAGGGGGATAGTAAGTACTCTACCACCGTACTCTACCATTTACTCTACCCGTGTAAACCGCACTTAATGGAGGAATTCGTTAATACTTTAAATATATTAATCCATTAATTTATTCAATTTATTTCGTAATTGTTCATCGAATTCAGACAGTTTATGTTTGTCATATTTCAATTCTTCGAAATCTAAATTACTCAATTTTAATGGTTCCAATTTGATAACTTTGAGTGTGAGGTTTTTCTTCAATTTCTGGCAAAAATCCTCTTGATTTATATCGATGAAGGGTTAAATATTCATCATTTCAATTGTGCCAATGCGTCCTTAAACTTCTGAAATAACTGAGAATTGAGAAAGAAAAATTATTGGGAATATTGGACACTGTTTATTGTCTATTGTTTAATTCGTGACAATGCCGACGTTTCCAAAACAAATTCAATTTTTTTCAAGGCTGAAAATAAATACAAAAATATGTTGTAAGACAAACGATATGACATCACATAAAAATAAATTACCTAGTGACGATAAACAATATTGTACTCTTTTTGAAAACATTTAGACTCTATAAAGAAATCAAAAACTTAGAGAGCAGGTACACAATGCAAACATTTATCTTATCACCTTATCAGTTTCTATATTTATGACAATAACATTAGCATAAGATCACAAAATATTAATCTGGAATGGACGTAACACTATTGACGAGGCCAGCCATCACTTTTTCTTATTAAGTATATTATTATAAATCGTACTTAAATGTCGTACGTCATCTTCCCTAGGATTCACGGTGTTATTTCTTTTTATGTGAATCATCTCGCTTATATTACTTCTATAACCAACCTCTTCTCTATGGAGAATTTTTACATCTTCAAAATTAAATTTATGGCCCATAGTCATTTGACGTAAAGTTAAAGCGGTTTTGTTAAAATTTGCAATATTTATATTTATGTTGTTTCATGCTATCGCGTAAATACTGTTTTGTTTGGCCAATGTAACACTTGTTACAACTACCACAGGGTATTTTGTAAACTATTGTACTGTACTAATGTAGTATACAAGATAAGTGGGGAAATACGTACAAAACGACATATACAGGGTGTTTCATCATAAACTGGACAAACATAATCAGGGTGTCCCACGGTCGAGTGCCTATTAGACGTTTCTGGAGAACTGGACATATTTGAAATCTGAGAATTGGGATTATGATATTGTTGGAAATTCTCTACAGACCTAAAATATTTTTGGAGCCTGAGCACTTCCGGTTATACCAGGAGTGAAAATAAATTTGTTCAAAAAATTTTTTTCACAATTTTTTCGTTTCTGATATGATTGAGTATTCAATGCTAAATACATTTCTGTTGAAACCATTGTATTCATCCGAATAGTTTTCAAAATATCGAAAAAAAAACTTGAAAAAATGTCAAATATTAATAGTCAGTGTTATGTTCATTATTCTTACTGAACATCCCTAGTGTAAACCGTTCTCACAACGTCAAAGTAGAAGAATGTAGAAAGGTCATACATCTTTTGAATTTCATAAATATCATCACAGGGTGTTTCAAATTTTGTGTCGAAAACTGTGATCGAAAATTGGCCGTAACTTCTATTTTTCAAATTAGAACCCTATTTTTTTATGATTGCGTTGGATTCTGCGAAGAAAAATAATGATAGCACTCTGAGATTTTCTTGCTCCTAAATTCAGTATTTCCCGAGATATTTGAGCTTTTCTGGATTAATGTTGTACATAGAGTCAAATTCATCGAATCTGAAGAGATTCGATGAATATTCTTATGAAACCATAGTTACAATTTAGAATTAGACCTGTCACCTGTGAATTATAAATGGGATCATTTATCTTCTATGATCACAGAATATTCTCATGCTTAGACCATATGGTCTAAGTTCTCATGCCAATAGATTCGATGACTATTCTTATGAACCCATAGTAACCATTGAAGTAAAATCGAGAAGTAAGGTCTAAAATGAGACCTGTCACTTGTGAATTATCAATGGGATAATTTATCTTCTATGGTCATAGAATATTCTCATGCGGAAGATAAGATGAATTTGACTCTACGTTTAACATGAATCCAGCAAAGCTCGAATATCTCGGGAATTACTGAATTTAGGAGCAAGAACTTCTGAGAGTGCTATCACTATTTTGCAGAATCCAACGCAATCATAAAAAATAGGGTTCTAATTTGAAAAACAGAAGTTATGGCCAATTTTCGATCACAGTTTTCGACACAAAATTTAAAACACCCTGTGATGATATTTATGAAATTAAAAAGATGTATGACCTTTCTACATTTTTCTACTTTGACGTTGTGAGAACGGTTTACACAAGGGATGTTCAGGATTAGAATAATGAACATAACACTGACTATGAATATTTTTTTTCAGATTTTTTTTCGAAATTTTGAAAACTATTCGGATGAATACAATGGTTTCAACAGTAATGTATTCAGCATGGAATACTCAATCATATCAGAAACGAAAAAATCGGAAAAAAATGTTTGAACAAATTCATTTTCACTCCTGGTATAACCGGAAGTGCTCAAGCTCCAAAAATATCTTAGGTCTGTAGAGAATTTCCAACAGTGTCATAATCCCTATTTTCAGATTTCAAATATGTCCAGTTCTCCAGAAACGTCTAATAGGCACTCGACCGTGGGACACCCTGTATAGCCGTTTAGACGACACCGAGGAAGTAATTTTTGCCTTATGACATACACACGTAAAACTCCTGGAACAGGTCTCTATAAATTGTGCCAACGATGAAGACAATTTTGTGGAGGCCAAAAACAGAAGAAAAAGACATGTCAAATCAAGTGAAAATATTGGCGCAGGTGAACAACGTAATGGCTTCTCTGGTCCAAAAAAAAAATTTTAAGTGTCTCCTATAACGAAAAAATGTGCCGGAGTCGCCCGGAAAAAACTCCGGCTCTCTGGCTACACTAGTAAGAGAAAGACATATGCGATCTTATCGCAAAGAAAAGAGATGAACCAAGTGTGTGGTCAACTTGTCAAAATCATATGGAAGATGTAAACAAATATTTATGTGACCACAGGCTTGCTTTGCCCACAAGCTCTGACCACAAGGAGTTGATGCGTTGAATATAATTCATGTTAATTTCTAATTTCTGAATTAAAGTCATATATTTTTTTATATATTTCATTTGGAATATACCTATTTAGTGTTAGTGACTATAATCAGAAGAATTTCTGTGAAGTACCTATTTCGGAAATTTCTCAAATTATTTTAGGGACTTGGATCAGAAATATATTAGAAATGATTTGAGATTGAACATCCCTCAGTTTTTTGAGTTGAACGTTGAACTAATTCATAATATCTTTAATAAATATAATGCATATATTTTTGCTGAATGATTAATGTTTCATTGGTTACAAACTACAAAAGAACGTTTTATCATTTCATTCTTCCGAATTTTCAATTAGTAAATTTGGTAGCTACCTACCTCAATTTCATGTTCAGTGCTAGTATTTCTATAGGATTGCGGCTATTCAGCATTGATTTATTGTGCTTGTGGAAAGAAACTTGAATTCAGAAACATTAGATAAATGTGTGATGAATATGTGTATGAAAAAATTGAACGATACCCCTGGAGTAAATTTACCTCACGTTTATGCAACCGTGAACCGGTACTGCAAATTGAAAAGTTGTCTGATTAGTTACATGCTACATTCAATTTGTCTGATATCATTTTTTTCCACATCTGGGGAACGTATTCAATCATTGACGACGAATTTCAGACAGATTGCTATGAGTCATTTAGGTCAGAATTCTTGACATTTTCGAAATGCTATAAAAATGTAAGGCGACATGTTTTTTGTCTGAAAATGGATCTTTCCACATCAATTGACACGACTTAACCTTTGAAAATCATTTTCAGACGGGCCGCTGTAAGTTTTTTTTTTCATTTTCTGTATTTTTTTATTGGTCTCCTGGGTACGCGCTACAATCTTGGTGTCTGAAAACTGTTATTGGTATCTCAGGGCTATTATCTAACTACATTCCGGAAATCAGACGGGCCGCTATGAGTCACTTATGTCGTTTTTTTGAAATTTTTGAAAATGTGCTCAGATCATACGCTACGCGCAATATGTCTGAAAATCGCATTTCTGGGTACAGGGTCATATAATCTATCGATTCCGTGCTGTTTTAGCCGAGCCGCTATGAGTCAAAAATCTTGGTCGCCATCTCTCGTACTATAAGGAATATTTCCTAACAGTTAGGCAATCTTGACTTTTTCCATGACTAATTTTGACTGGGATGTCAAAATTTCCTAGCGATTTGCGGAAAACATCATTCTCATAATTGTATCAATCTATAGGCCACCTAATGGTGATATACAGTAATTTCTAAATAAGATGGAACAGCTTCTCAACTGTATATTCATAGAAAACAAATATATTGTTGTAGCGGGTGATTTTAATGTTGAGTTGATTCGGGACAGTAGTGTGATGTACCCAGCTATGGTAGGTTCGACCAATCGTTATGCAGTTAAGGATGGTGAAGAATAATACCAGGCAGACTCATCAAAGGGATTTAATTCACTGAACTTACATTGATTATAATATATGTTTACTACAGATTCTCGCTGTTGACTAACAAGCGGTCAATACGTATACACTTCTGAATGAATCACTCTGAATCTCTGAATGACTCTCCCTAGCCAATTGTTATATATATATATTATAAATGTTTACTTGTTTTAAATAACATTATATTTGATAAACATAACTGGCAATGATGAGACCTAGAGCTCTGGCTTTACGTGCCGCTGTAGGTCTTAGAGGGAGGTCGCACTAATCTTATTATATCACGTACGAAATATACAGGGTGTTCAACATACTACAGTAGGTTTGGGAAATTGTTTCTCTCTCTCTCATGTCCTCTTTTAATTTACATCCTGGTTTTTCTGAAAATACTAGAATATGTGCAAAATCAGCGAGTTGCATTGATAACATTTCCACAAACTATAAGTCTATATACGATGCGGTAGTTTTGGATTTTCACATTTCAGTTCACACTGCTCAAATGATTCCTCAAAAAAAAAAGGTTCATTCGGAAAAGTTTTTTTTCAAATCAAAATATAATTATGTTCTTTGATGTCCTTAGATCACAAGACTGGGATGGAATATTTTGTCAAACGCCTAGTAATGTGAATGGTCAGTGGGATATATTTATCAATACATTTATCAATATTTTCAATGAAGCTTTTCCAGTCAGGTACGGTTGAACTTGAATAACTCGAATCATGATCTGCAGAAAAAAAATCGAGTTATCAAGACTTCGAGTTATTGAAAAAAACACATTTTCCGCAAATCGCATGGAAATTTTGACATTTCTCATAGAAAAAAAGACAAGATTTCCCAACTGTTAGGAAATATTCATTTCCTTACAGTAGGGAAATGATATTCAGCATTATTCATTCAGCACTTATAAGTATTTCACGATGCTGATGAAATCTAAAATATTTTCAAGGCATGAGCACCTCCGGTTTTTCCGGAAATGACGTCAACTTCCGTTTTTCAAATTAGAACACCATTTTTTATTGCAGAAATAGATTCCTTAGAAAATTTCAAGTTATTTTGATGTAACATTTTTCAGTTTTGGTTGGAAAATTCTCTCTGAGCGGGAAAATTCGAAAAAAAATCGAAAATAGAGCTCCGCTGAAACAAGAATAACTTCGAGGTTTTGGATGGAAAATTTTCATTTTTGGGATTTTTCAAGATGTAAGATTGATGTATCCACTTTAAAAATCGAAATCGCGATTCATGATACAGGAGGTGAAAACATCGCTTTCGAAGTTAGGGATGACAAAATCGTGAAAAATCAATTTTTTCAAATTAGAACCCCATTTTTTTATGGCAGATATTGAATCTACGTTAAAAAATAATGTGAGTGTATGCATCACACCCTTGCCCTAAAGTGGATATTTTCTGAGGTGATTTACTGGTAGTCTTGAATTCGATATATTCTTTATTTTTCACAACTGACAAAAACTCTTGAAGTAATGCAACTCACTACAGGGAGTTCCAAGTTCGAGTGCCTATCAGACGTTTCTGGTAAACTGGACATATTTGAGATCTGAAAATTTGGATTATGATATTGTTCGAAATTCTCTACAGACCTAAAATATTTTTGGTGCCTAAACACTTCCGGTTATACCAGGAGTGAAAATAAATTTGTTCAAGAAATTTTTTTTTATTTTTTTGTGTCTGATACGATTGAGGATTCAATGCTGAATACATTTCTGTTACAACCATTGTATTCATTCAAACAGTTTTCATAATATCGAAAAAAACCTGAAAAAATGTCGAATATTCATAGTTAGTATTGTGTTCATTTTTCTTATTCTAAACATCCCGAGTGAACCGTTCTCACAGCGTCAAAGTAGAAGAATCTTTTAAATTTAATAAATATCATCACAGGGTGTTTCAAATTTTGTATCGAAAACTGTGATAAAAAATTGGCCATAACTTCTGTTTTTAGAACCCGATTTTTTCATCATTGCGTTGGATTCTGCGAAGAAAAATAATGATAGCACTCTCATTGTTCTTGCTCCTGAATTCAGTAATTTCCGAGTTATTTGAGCTTTTTTGGATGCATGTTGTACGGAGGGTCAAATTCATCAAATCTGAACATTCGATGAATATTCTTATGAAACCATAGTAACAACTAAGGATCACCTGTGAATTATTATAGACCAGCCCAAAGATCTGTCACGATCAGCTGTTTAAGTGACTGGCTGGGAGCAAACAAACAACAAACTGATTAATTACTGTGTGTTTTTCACGCAATTGCTTCATTTTTGTCGTATAAAAACATGCTACTATTTTGTTGTGTGGTTAATTGGGGAAGTAGAAGACGTCTTGGCATTGTGAAATTCTAAAATATTTCTTGTTGTTATTTGTTTGCTCCCAGCAGCCATCTTGAAAAAGGTGATCAGCTGTTTTGTTGGACTTGTCTATTGGGATGATTTATCTTCGATGGTCACAGAATATTCTCATGCCAACAGATATATTCTTATGAAAGTAAAATCGGGAAGTAAGGTAAAGGTCCGAAATTAGACCTGTCACTTGAGAATTATAAGTGGATAATTCATCTTCTATGGTCACAGAATAGTCTCATGCAAGATAAGATGAATTTGACCCTACGTACGAACCGCATAAATTCAGAAAATCTCAAATAACACAGAAAGAACAAGAAAAATGAACATAATAGGTACTGACTACGAATTTTTGACTTTTTTCCACTTTTTTTTTATTCGAATGAATACAATAGTTTTACCAGAAATGTATTCAGCTTCGAATACTAAATCATATCAGAAACGTAAAAATTGAAGAAAAAAAATTCAACAAATTAATTTTCACTAACTGGAAGTGCTCAGGCTCCAAAAATATTTTAGGTCTGTAAAGAATTTCGAACAATATCATAATGCCAATTTTCATAGTTCAAATATGTCCAGTTCTCCAGAAACGTCTAATAGGGACTGGAACTTGGGACACCCTGTATAGGTATGATCCTGTTACTGATATTGAATTGTGTTGGCCTGTACTCGGTTGAAATCCATAGTACACTAATGGAATAAAGTACATATAATATGTTGATTTCTGTTTATTTTGACTTGAAACATATTATCGCGTTTTAGCTACTTCTGAACCGGACAGAGATCTCGACCGTGCGAGTTGCCATTTTTGCGCCTCCCTCCCGAGCTGTATGGCACATCGAAAAAACAACAGGTGAAACCGAAAGATGAGCACTTTCAAAAAATTTCGCTGCTTTTTGTAATGACTGCACTTTAACGGGACCTAACGTTTAAAACAATAATTGCAACGAGAATAATTCGCAGTCCTTGTAAGACCTGATATGATACTGAAAACGGCTTTTATGGATATCGGTTCTGTGGAAAAAGTTTTTATCTCATTCATTTCCCTGTTTGACTACTCTAATTGGGCCCTGTCCAACAAATATGTCTCAACATCGAGATAAAGCCCATAACAGACAGGTAAATTTCACTTCTGATCAGACACCCACCCAATTTGGGGAATAACAATAGATTATTTATTTTATTGATGGCGGTTCCTTGGATCTTGCTCCCATATCTCAAGTCCGGTATACATCTGGTACGGCCTTATAGTTACAATACAGTTTTTATTAATTTGGGACAATGCACCTTGCTCCTAGACCTAGATGAATAAACAATCAAGATGGAAATTTTATAATTTTGTCTGGTTATCCATTCGATTCCTTCAAAGCGTCAGTCATTGGAAGCAATCAAGGAATATACAGCATGACGAAACAAAATACTCTAATTCATATCTGGTCAGTTTATTCTGCTATAGGAAGCTTAGTTGTTTCTTCCCACAGTAACGAAAGTGTTTTGTACTCTTATCTCAAAAATTTACCACCCTTGAAATATTCTTCGAACGCAATATTTCGGCATGGTTCTTTGAAAACATCTGAAGTAGTACTATGTTGCGAAACGCATTATGTTTCAATTCTTGATAACTAGAAATCAACATATACAGGGCGAGATCCTCCTATTTAGGAAAATTGGAGGTACAAACCAAGAGTGGAAATTCATTGCATAATTTGAAAAAAGCCCTATAAACATGGGACCGCAAACATTTCGTTTTCAATAATGTTTGATTTTTTTCGATAATTATAGACTTCATCGAATCTCTCAATCATTGCTTCAGAACGGAAAAATAATGATGAAACTAATGATAAATCTATTCATTGCAGATCACTTACTGGATTTTTATGACTGTTTGTATTCTTCTAAGGATTTTCGTGAGTTTGCAATTTTTTCTCGAGATCGGTAGCAGATACGACAAAACTACAAGAAACCATAAATTTTGTTAAACAACAAACGTCTTTTTTTACAATTTTTCAAACTCCCAGTGGCTCACCAAAAAATGAATCTGGAGTAGCAAAGGGAACAGTGTCCCATAAAAAAATTTCACCCTGTAAATTTGCAATCGAAATTAGCATGTCGAATAGTGTAAACTCTACATTGTTATATTTATGCCAAATTCCAGTGGAATATCTTATGAACTGCAGGTACTATGAGAATAAACTTGGAACGCAAACCAGACTTCAATATCCTGTACCTCGAAAAGGAAACGTTTTGTGATTACGGGTGTTGAATAGGCAGGGAAGAATATTACTCAAAACTAACTAAAAGCGTCATAAAACCATAAGAGTTATTGAAGCCCGCCGCTGGTACTCCCGAACTATGCAAATAAAGGTGACCTATTTTCAACCATATTACTATCAATTCGAAAGGGTTCTAGAAGTTTTTTCTCCAATTTTGCGTCACCGATAGACAATCCGATTGTCTTTGTTGAAATTATGACCATATTATTTCTATATTTCGCATATGTGGTTGAATGAGAGCTATCAGACTCTATTTCACAGAAAATACAGCGTGTTCCTAAATTGAATAGATTCTTTGGATAATTTCAAGACGAAAAAGTTCATGAACATTAGTACCGCAAACGTTTTCGACATAGTGGGTATTGAAAATGGAATTTTTTCATGATTTTTTCTCATAGTATCTGCACTGAACACAGGATTTCCATTTGATGTGTCAATACTAACAATAATTTTATTCGATCTTTTTTTCTCGAAATCGGTGGCAGGTACGACAAAATTGCTGAATATCATCAAGTTCGGTATAATTATAAAGCTTCTTATACAACATCAACTATGAGATTGTCATTACAGGTGAATAAAAAAACAACATTAACGCTACTCCAATCTCTTCACATCAATAAGTACAATTCCCAAAAGTAAGGAAATAACAGCAGGCTTCAATAACTGAACGACTAATTTTCAAGAACAAACATTTTTTCCAACTCTTTCGATGTCTATCTTCTTGCGAATTGCTGTCCAGTTCTTGGGATTTCGTTTGCCCAAACGTTTTCCTTCATTTTCATTCATTTCATATATATTATTTATTATATTATAACGACCCATTTGAGTATACGACGAAAGTATGTTGATAATAATGAACCGACCTCGGTATAGAAGCTTCAAGTGCGTAAATGAATGCGTCGAAATAACTAATTTTCTTTTTGAAATTTTCAGTGTTCAGCATCCTTTATGTGATTCGAATGATCGCTTCATGAGCTGCGATTCGAATTTTGTACATATAATTCAGCAATAAATTGTTGATTCATATTCTAAGAAATTCTCATTAACATATATCATTTACTACAATCTTATTCATCATTTCACTCAATTGATAATTATCATGTTTTCATCTACATATTTTCTCTTCTAATCGTCCTTTGTAGCCTGCAATCAAATAGTATTATGTATTGATTATTATGGTGTTTATTTCATATGAAAATTTTAATTTATTATTATTAATCGAATGTAACATTGAATGAATGTTTGTTTCAAATCGATCCAAATAATGGTTTCTACAATTGGCAATGCTCAACTCTGAGAACTGTAATTATGTCCAATAATGATAATAAAGATATCTGAAAAATTACTTATGGTTACCTATATTTTATTACACATTTTGAATTGTTTGTGGGAAAATGATTTAATTATTCATGGTTACTTTTTCCTATATTCAGTCCACTTCTAGAAAATAATAAATAATTTTTTTTTTCTGAATAAACAGGTAATTGTTTCTTCTATTTCCATTTATTGGCTCATGAATTTCGATTTTCTCGGAATATGACTAATACTTCATCAAATTATGATATCAATGTACAGGGTGGCCAGATTTCGATGAATTAGTACTACAACTCCTAAACTATAAGAGATAGAGAAAAAGTAATATACATGTCATGTTCTCTTTTTTCGAGAAACCGAAATTGCTGAAAACCCGAAGTTGCTACGGCGTCTAGTTTCCGAGCTACAGGGCGATTCTGGAATTTGGCCAATTATTATAATTGACTATAACTTCCGTATTACAGAATCTACGCTCTCGAAATTAACACATCTTTAGGGCACTTTTTTTACTGCTTTCCAGCGGTGCTATTGGATTTTTTGTATCTGCTCAAATTTCGGAGCTATAACAAAAAATTTTTTTTTTCAAATGGAAACCATAATGGGAAGTGATATTTCCGAATAGATCTTTCTTCAACGATTTCAAAAATATATATCATGTTATACTTCCGAGTTCACTACATATCGAAAATTTCGAAAAAACACTTTTCGTTCAACAAAATCCAAGCAGGCTTTGATTCACTTCCTTCAAAACTGGGACGGTCATAGAATTTCATGTCTTATTTATTTTCACCTGTCAAATTCATTTCAGTTTCATCATTGTATCGTCTGGCGCTTCTAAAGTTCTTATTTATATCACATCATGCAATTTATATATTTCCTCCAATGACTCGCTCCAATGGACAACGATTTGAACATTTGTTGTGCATATACTTTTTTTCAAATAAATCTATATTTTTTCTTGAAGGAGCTTTTTTTTGCCCCTCATGGAAACATTAATTATTGCTATCAACGGGTTACATAAGTATTCAAATGCTTTTCATTTTTCAATTTAGCAGAGAAATCATAGATACTAGAATCAAAAAGTTTCGCGAAGCCCCTCTATTGGTCTGAGTAATAATAAAGCTAATATTTCCTGAATCAATTTGGCCGCTTACAATAAATGTGAGATATCGAATTCTATGACCTTATAAGAATTTTAGAAGCGCCAGACGATACAACAATGATGAAACTGAATTGAATTTGACAGGTGAAAATAAATAAGACATGAAATTCTATGACCGTCCCAGTTTTGAAGGAAGTGAATCAAAGCCTGCTTGGATTTTGTTGAACGAAAAGTGTTTTTTCGAAATTTTCGATATGTAGTGAACTCGGAAGTATAACATGATATATATTTTTGAAATCGTTGAAGAAAGATCTATTCGGAAATATCACTTCCCATTATGGTTTCCATTTGAAAAAAAAAATTTTTTGTTATAGCTCCGAAATTTGAGCAGATACAAAAAATCCAATAGCACCGCTGGAAAGCAGTAAAAAAAGTGCCCTAAAGATGTGTTAATTTCGAGAGCGTAGATTCTGTAATACGGAAGTTATAGTCAATTATAAAAATTGGCCAAATTCCAGAATCGCCCTGTAGCTCGGAAACTAGACGCCGTAGCAACTTCGGGTTTTCAGCAATTTCGGTTTCTCGAAAAAAGAGAACATGACATGTATATTACTTTTTCTCTATCTCTTATAGTTGAAAAGTTGTAGTACTAAATCATCGAAATCTGGCCACCCTGTACATCTACCCAATTCTCCGATCCATCTGGCATGCGATCTTTTGATTTTTCTGATATATCTCAAATGCGAATTCTCTTCAAAGGTAGATCTACTGGCTTACTAGTTCTATACAGGGTGGGGCAGAAGAACCTATCCGATTTCAAATCCCTTTTTCTCAGAAGAGAGAGCAGGTAGAGTAGTGGGGTAAAAACAGTTAGAAAGCTGGTTTTATGCCATTTGTCAGTAGTCAACATGCCTTGGTCTGGTGAACATCGTGCTTTTGTTATTGAGCGGTTTATCGAATGCGGCGGTTCGATAATTGCTACACAACGTGCTTTTCAAATTCATTTCGGACTCGGGCGTCATGATCCTGTTCCACATCACGCTACGATTGTGACTTCTTCCTTTGAGGTTACCTCAAATCGAAGGTTTACCAGCATCGACCAAGGACCCTTCTTGCTTTACGAAGGGAAATTGCTCGGGCAATTGAAGAAATTCCTGTGGAAATGACGGTGAAAGTCATGGAAAGCTACCGCGAGCGCCTAAATAAGTGTATCCGCTCCCAAGGACGACATTTGAGTGATGTGCTTTTCAAAACTCAAATTTAAAAATGGCATAAAATTTGCGATATGCTAATAAAAAAATTTTTTTGACAAGCTGAGTGGTTTTAATTTTATAACGTTTTGAAATCGGATAGGTTTTTCTGCCCCACCCTGTACTATACTAAAATGGTAACTGGGTGGACCGGCCCGGAGGAATCTGTCGGAAAGTGGGTCCAGAAGAATCTCAAAATCGCAGTGAAGCTGCGATACCGTGAAGAAATTTTTACATGGTCGGAAAGAGGAATAATCGATTCATACGTGGGTGAAATTTCGATTCTCTGGGCGAAGTAGAAGTATTTTTAAAAAATTCGCGAAAATCGCGAAAAAATCCGACAAAAAGGACCATTTTAAACTCGATAAAACTTTTTTCACAGATATCCTGGCCGTGATATAAATATACAGATTGAAAGAGGAAAAGTCAATGCAAAATAGCTTGATAATCATATTCTGCATAATTTCCACATTTCTCCAGGAAAGTTGATCAAACTTTGACATTTCGCCTATAAAATCACCCGAGTTATACCGATGAGGATAACTACTTAAAAGGTAGATCTGCTGGCCCATACTAGTTCTATATTATACTAAAACGGTAACTCTGTGGTCCGGCCCGGGGAATCTGCCGAAAAAGTGGGTCCAGAAGAATCTTAAAATCGCAGCAAAGCTGCGATACGGTGAAAAAATTTTTATATTCGATTCTCTAGGCGAAGTAGAGGTATTTTAAAAAAAATTCGCGAAAATCGCGAAAAAATCCGACAAAAAGGGCCATTTTAAACTCGATAAAACTTTTTTCACAGATATCCTGACCGTGATGTAAACATACGGATCGAAAGAGGAAAAGTCAATGCAAAATAGCTTGGTATTCATATTCTCCATAATTTCCCCATTTCTTCAGGAAACTTGATCAAACTTTGAAATTTCGCCTATAAAATCACCAGAGTTCTACCGATAATGATAATTAATAACTAATGAACTTATTATAACAAAAGTCTGTACAATTCATTTCTACTGATTTATTTGGCACTATTTTTTTTCACTGGTCGCTTGTCTCTAACTGAATGAATCCTTATCCGTCGATGTGCTCCTTATATGTATAACGCCGATTGTTTCTCGCTAAGTCCGGGCCCGTCTAGAAACTTCGCGAAACATTGGCGGCCTCTATGTCGTGCACGCGTTTCCAGAAACTTCTCGATCGGGCCGTAGCGCACAGGGCCGTACTTGTCACACTGTCCCCTCCTTAAGCCTGTTCTGTCCCAGAACAGATCGCATGGATTCTTCAGAGGACCGTGGCGAAATCTGCAGCCGGTCCTTCTCTACAGTAGCCCCTTTAATGGAAATAGCATTCTATAGTTTTGCCGGGGAGCTCGCCACGATTTGGGTAGAAACTGCATACAAGGATCTGTATACCTGCCGTCTGGAAAATTACTTCAAGCATGCTGCGTACTACCCTCCAATTCAGTAGATCCAGTCCACAACCAAGCTTGGGAACCGCTAGTTTCCTAACGCCGGAACGCTGAAGATCTTCTTTCAAGCCATGCAGCGAGGTCCATAAGTTCTGGTAGGTGGGCTTCTGGAAAGAGTGCTGCTTGGTAACCAAATAGTAAATAAACCGACCTCCAGACTTCAATCTCAAACATTTCCCGATTCTGGGCTGCTGTCCCATTAGTTCCTCTTGCCGACCAAATTTGTTTTTGAATACTCTTGCTATTCCCTTACTCATACGTAGATCGGCTGCTACACAATGAGCAAGCGAGTATTCCTCGGGAACTGTGAACAGGTCCCGATGAACTTCGTGCGTGACGCCAAACCTTGCGATGCGTGTTCCCCCATAGGTGTTCATGAATTTTTGGAATTCGCAATTTTCCTTATCCGGAACCTCGACGAGGCGTACTTCTTCTTCATCTTGCGTGGATGCGTACGGAGCCAATCTGTTGAAATGGACGACTTTCGGTTTTCCTCTGGGAGGCTTCCGTATTCGGTAAACTACGTCATTTATTCCTTTCATTACTTCGTACGGTCCTTCCTAATGTCTCTGCAGCTTCGGTGAAAAACCTTTCCTTCTTTGTGGGTTATACAACCATACCAGATCTTCTGCGGTAAACCCACCTTCAATGGCCTTGATGTCATAGCGCATTTTCATCCGGTCACTTGCTTGCTGCATTTGATTACGCACCTTATCATGGATGTAGTCTAGCTTGCTTCTTAGATTACTAACGTAGTCCTCCCCAGCTACATCCTCTCCAGGCTCACACCCAAACTCGAGGTCGCAAGGTAATCTTATTTCTCGGCCAAACATTATATTGGATGGAGTCTCCTAGGTAGATTCTTGAACCGAAGATCTATAGGCCATCGTGAATAAATGCAAGTATTCATCCCAGTCCCTTTGATGGTCAGAGACAACTTTGGCCAAGTGTTTTCCCATAGTCCGGTTCATTCGTTCTACGATGCCGTCTGACTGAGGATGCAGAGGTGTAGTTCTGGTCTTACCCCCAATGTTTTGCAAACTTCCTGGAATAACTTCGACTCGAAGTTTCGGCCTTGATCACAATGCAGCTCAAGGGGGATTCCAAATCTGCAGAAGAATTCTTTCACCAATTTGTCAGCTACTGTGCTTGCCTTTTGGTTAGGAATACCGTACGCTTGCACCCATTTGGTGAAGTAGTCCAGCGCTACCAAAATGTACTTGTTTCCATTGCCTGTTTCTGGAAAAGGGCCTGCGATGTCGATAGCTACTCGTTCCATGGGGGATCCAACGTTATATTGCTTCATTAGTGCCTTTCCTTTACCGTAGGGTCCGTTGGCCGCAGCACAAACTTTACATTTTCTACACCAATCTTTAACGTCGTTCTTACAGTTGATCCAATAAAATCGCTGCCTAACCTTCTCCAGAGTCTTAGGGTACGTACATGCCGGAGATGCAAGGATGAGCGCGGTGGAGGTCGCGGTCGCGATCTAGTTCTAAATCGATACATCGCCGTACATTATGTACGTACATTATGTACGGCGATGTATCGATTTAGAACTAGATCGCGACCGCGACCTCCACCGCGCTCTTCCTTGCATCTCCGGCATGTACGTACCCTTAGTAATCCCAAAATGGCCACCCGAAGTTCCATTATGTAGTCTGGTCAAAATGTCCGTTACCCTACTTTTGGGCAGAAACAGCTGAACACATGGTATGCAAGTTTCCAGAACTGGCTGGTCTGAGAACCATTTCTATGGGGAAACCAGTTCTGGATACCCACTAGGTAACGGCCAAGGCTCCATAGACGACCTCCTTTGGTTTCAATGAATGAGTAGTGCTAGTGAACAAAAGATCCATGTGGTCGCAGTTCCCGGAAGGCTAACTGAGCTATAATCGACCCCAGTTAAAATAATGATAATAATAATAATAGGCACGATAGACCTTGAGAACAATCTACCAAGTTTTCAATTGTTATTTGCAGTCACCCAAAAAACGAGGTGGAAAGTGGTCTCATGGCAGTAACATATACATATATTCGTGATCATGAGCGTCGCCAGAGAAGCAGGGGGCTTCTCCCCCCTTCCTAGAGCTCCTCAGAAAAACTCATGGAATAATAGCATCTTCTTCTTCTTCCTCTTTCAATAGGACTGTGTCCTGTTTCTTTCTGCCTTCTTCCTGTTATTGTTGCGTCTCCTGAGATATCGAGCTCCAGCTTTCTTTCCATCTCTTTGGGGGGCGTCCCAATGGTCGACGTGTGTTCGGTTTCTGTGTTTCCGCCCATTTCGCTAGTCTTTCTGCTGGCATTCTCTCTACATGGTCTCTCCAGAACCTCCTGCGTGCTCTGATCCATCGGACCACATCCTGCATCTCTAGTTCCTCTCTAATGTCTGCACTCCTAACATGATCTCTGAGTGTTACTCCTTTGATGCATCTTAAAATTCTCATTTCTGTCGTTCTTGCCATTCTCTTGGTTGTAGATGTTTCTGACCTCGTTTCAGCAGCGTATGTGAGCACTGGTCTCACACACGCTTTATATATACGAGTTTTTGATTTTTGACTCATAGTTTTGTTGGTCCAGATTACATCTCGCAGACAGCCTCCGATTTTTGCGGCCTTGTGCGCTTGTGCTCGTACTTCTTCTGCAACGCATCGTTCACTGGATACTATCACCCCTAGATAGTTGAATTTTGACACCTGTTCTATTATCTTATTGTTGACAACTATCTTACATCGGATAGGCTCTTTGCCGATGACCATGGTCTTAGATTTTTCGCAATTTATGCTCATGTTCAACTCTTCTGCGGCTATTTTAAACTCATGCACCAGGCGTTGTAGGTCGTCTTCATTCTCTGCTACCAGGACAGCCTCATCTGCATAGCACATAATCTTCAGAGAGCGATTTCCCATCTTAAAGCCTGCTCTCACCCTTCTGACTCTCTCAACTATTCGATCCATTACTAGATTGAACAGCAATGGACTTAGGCTATCTCCCTGTCTTATGCCGGTGGAGATGCGGACCTCCTCAGATAATCCACCGTTTGTTTTTATCATGGTAGTGTTATCGATGTTAATATTTTTTATTATTTTCACAATTTTTTCATCTATGTTTTTACATTGAAGGGCAGCCAGGACATCGCAGAGTCTTACCCGGTCGAAAGCTTTCGTTAAGTCAAGGAAGCACGTGAACATGGGTTTGTTGAATTCAATCGATTTCTCGATCAATTGCCGCAAGATGAAAATTGCGTCTACTGTGGACCTATTACGTCGGAATCCTTGTTGTTCTTCAGAAATGTTGACTTGATTGGAGATTTTATTAGCCAGTATTTTAGTGAATAATTTGTGAGTGGAGTTCAGCAGTGTTATATTTCTATAGTTATCGGGGTCCTTCTTATTGCCTTTCTTAAATATTGGTATTGAAATACTACTTTTCCATTCACGTGGTACCTCACCGATTTTAATTATATTTTGGAAAAGCATCGTTATTTCTTGTTGTAATTTGCTTCCACCGTATTTGATCATTTCGTTCGTGATGTTATCCGTCCCTGGTGATTTATGGTTTTTAAGTTTCTTCACTGCTTCCTGAACTTCATCTATAGTTATGGTATCTCCTTCGTCATGTGATTCCTCGACCTCCTGCTGTTCCTCTGCGATACTGGTGTGATTATCATAGAGATTCTGATAGTTGTCCACTCTTCTGGTGTTATATTGTTGATTTGTACTTCCTCTGTTATAGGCTTCTTTCTCTTCCTCAGCATGTTCCATATCTTTCTCTGACACCCGTAAAGATCATGCTCCATCTCTGCGGAAAACCGCTCCCAATATTCTTTTTTAAGTTGTTTAATCCTGTTGTTCGTTCTATTCCTAATCACCTTGTACTTTTGATATTCTTCCGGTGATCTATTGTACATATATTGGATATAAGCCTTCTTCTTCTCATTGGACTGATCTTTCACTTCGTCAGTAAACCAGGGTTTGGTATTTTTTCTGCCGCTGATGTTGACTTTTCTTTTCCCGATTGCTTCCTCCGCGCTGTGTTGTATGTTATTTTTGATCTTATTCCAAGCCTCCTCTAGACTGTCCTCCAATGTTATTTTGTTCTGGGAAATCTTCTCATCTAATCTGCGCTCATACAACACTTTCGTGCTGTCATCTCTCATGGACTCCGTGTTGAATTTAGTGATGTAGATTGGTGGTCTTTTTCTCGATCTTGTATGTTTTAAGCGGTATTCGCACGGTACCAGTCCATGTTGTGTTCCCACATTAGCGGAAGACAAAGTTCTTAAATCCAAAATTTGACTAGGATGTACGCGCCTGTTTGTAATTACAAAATCGATCATAGATTTCTGTTCTCTTGTATTGTAGAACGTATATTTTTGTTGTTCCTTATGATTGAAGAACGTGTTGTTGATTCTGAGTTCATTATGCGCGCAGATGTCAAGCAGCATATTGCCATTTTCATTTGTGATCTCCTCATTGTACCTTTGCATGACCCCCGGTATTATATGGTTACCAATTCTGGAGTTGAAATCGCCCATTATAAAGGTCTTGTCGTTGCTGGGCAGCGTTATTAGTACCTCTTGCAGGATGTCGAAAAATTGTTCCCGCTCTTCTCGTGGTTTCGTTATATCTGGTTCATATACACTAATGAAATGATGTTTTTCATTGTCTATCTTAATTGTTATGTACATCAAGTTTTGGTTCACATAACTTACGTCGTCCACCAGCGATTCAAACTTTTCGTGCAACAGTATGCCCACACCTGCTCTCGCTCTGCATTCTTTATCTACTCCGCTGTAAAACAGAATGTAGTCTCTGTATTTTATGTTGCCCTTGCCTTTCTTTTCAGTTTCCGATATAGCACAGATGTCTATACCAGTACCAGTGATCTCAGTGATGATTTCTTGGTCTTTTGAGTTCCATAATGTAACATTCCAACAGCCGAGACGCAGTTTGTTCCTTCTCCACAACCGCGCCGTGTCGTTAACCGTTGTGATCTGTCCGTATTCCGAGGCTTCTTCAGCAGTTCTTTGAGCAGTTCACTTTTTTTACCAGTTGTAGGGTGCTAACCTTGCCCCTGAACCCTCCTCCTTTATCCAGGCTTGGGACCGGCAGCAGATGCCACTGGACTACTCAATCCATCCAGTTTTCTCTGCTGGCGGAGTTGAATATATCGCATAATATACGAAAATCAGTTCATTATTTCTATTCTGATTCATTTTTGCCCCCCTCCTAGCCCCATTCCCTCCCCCTAGCTCAAAGGCTGGCGACGCCCTTGTTCGTGATATTGAAGAAATCTTCCGAATAGTGTAAAAAATGGTTTGTTTAGCAATATTTATCACAAAATGAGAAAAATATCCGACAGTTATGAAGAAAACTAAAAAAAATTATGTCCTCAAATAGCTTCATACATGCATTTTTCCCTATAGATAGCAAAAAAATTCACATATTGTCAAATCGATCAAATTATATATGGTTCAGAATCACCATTCGCATCTAACTATATTATGAAAGTTGATATATGAAAAATATATGAAATGTCCCCAAAAAGACCAATTCATATACATATACAGGGTGAGTCTTTGACTTGTACATATATTTTAACTGTAGATTCCTCTCATCAAACGAAACACTTTTTTACTATACTATTTTTCAAAATTCGGTTTCGTTTGTAAGATACAGGGTGTCGAAAATCCATGAAAAAAACACTTTTCTGTTTATATCTTCGGAACCGTTATATCGAATGAACTGAATTTTGGTTGAGTTTTTACTCCATTCATGGTGCATATTCTTCAATCAAAACCTATTTAATATCTCTCCTAGTATAAAAGTTACAGGGTAGTCGACTCATCAATACACGCTAAAACACCATAAAATCACTTTGAAAAGATAAACGGTTCATATTTTCGAAAGAATCAATCATTTAAGAAACTAAAAGTATTCTTATTTTTTTCCAATAAAACGCGTCGTTTCCGAGTTATTTCCAATTTTACCCGGAGAAATTTGACGAAAAAATCATTAATTTCAAGAATAATCTGAATGCGTCTCTGAATTAAATATCATCGAATATTATTCCTTCTCTGGTCTTTCAACGAGTTTGCAATGTTGTCACAATATTTATCAACTTTGTCGAGATATTTAAATAATAAAATCCCGAAAATGTGGGAGATAAAATTGAAATTAATGAAAACTGAAATGATACCTTATAATCTGAGTCGATGTTTTCATCTAAACAATATCCTCCTGGAATTTTATAAACTCGACACGGTTAAGATTATAATAATTCACATCCCATAATAAAACACATTAGAACAATAATTCACTGAATGTATTCAGAACTTCACATAATGTTTACAGTTTGTTCAGAGACTCTGGTTTGTTATTGTTTATAGTTGACCTGCAGATACCTAACCAATCTTTCGGTTTTCGCTCGACGCATGCGTGGTTAAATTGGCGGCAAACTCGATTTATGATGGAAACGGCAAAATTCATAGATATTTATAATAATAATGTGGGTTGCTGTGTTTTTGATCGGCAACTTCAATTAATTCACGGGGAAAGGAAAGTGAAAGAAAAAGTTCAGGCAAATATATCACAGTTTATTTCAACCCAACTATTTGTTTTGTCCCTGAAGTTAGAGGACACCGTTTTCAGAAAAACGATTTATTTTGTGTTGTGTTGTGACAGTCGTATCGATAGTTTAGGCGCCGGGAATGTGGTGCAGAGATTATGCGAAACAGATGTGGCGGACGGACGTCTGATGGTCTTCCAGTGGCAGGTACTCTTGATGTGGAACAGATGTGGATGATTGACGTGCTTGCTCGGTGCTGGTCGAGGGTTTTGATAAAAACCTTTTAAGAATTATTGGCTGTCGTCGATTATCGCTGGTGTATTCTTCTCGAGAGCTGGTGCTTCTTGAGTGCTGGTTCTTGTGATGAATCGAAGAGATCTGATTTCTGCTTTGCATGTCGGTCCTTTTTATTCAATTTCTGGACCGATTTTATTTGAACCAATAAGGTTGCTCGAATGAGTTTTACCACACGAGGCGTGGTTTCCCAGATTCCACATTTTCTCTGTCCGCCGACTTTGTATTCGAAAATCATTTTATTCCTTTACTTTTTCTGTGGAAATCAGTTTCCCACACACTCCCCCACCAGTGACGAAGTTACGAAATCATCTGCACAAATCGCTTTGGGAAATGGACTTTTCGGCCGGATCTAGTGGTCCGCGTTTCCTGCGATGGCCTTTGATCTGTTGTGTCGGGTACTACAGGGTGTTCTCTTCTTGGTGAGTCTTTCATATTATCGTCGGTGATGACGTAGGCTGGCTTCAGTCTGTCAATCGTCACCGTCGTTTCCTTGCCGTTCACTTTTATTAGGAAATGTTTTGGATTTCGCCTTAACACTTCGTATGGTCCGTCATATGGGTTTTGCAGACCTTTCTTTGGGCCGTCATGTCGGACGAAAACGGAAGGTGAAGTTGATAGGTCCTTGAACACGAAGTTGGATCGCTCTCCGTGGTGGCTTCCTTCAGTGGGTCTTATCGCTTGCATTTGTTGCCTCAGATTCACGATGAAGTCGGATGTGTCTTCACAGTCATTTGTATTTTTCGCTAGGAATTCTCCGGGCAATCTCAGTGGTTCTCCGTACACTAGCTCTGCTGCGGTTGTCTTCAAATCCTCTCTCCAGGCCGCTCTCATCCCAAGCAGGACGGTTGGTAACGTTTCGGTCCATCGATCGTTGCTGTGGCATTTTATTGCTGCCTTGAGTTGTCGATGAATTCTCTCCACCATGCCGTTGGCTGCTGGGTGATAGGCGGTGGTTCGGATGTGATTCGAGCCAGTCAACTTACTCAACTCGTTGAACAGGCTCGACTCGAATTGTCTTCCTTGGTCCGTTGTGATCCGGAGTGGAGTGCCAAACCTCGCTATCCAGTTAGTGTAGAATTCTCTGGCGATGGTGACTGCCTCCTGGTTTTGTAGAGGGATTGCTTCTGGCCACCTGGTGAATCGGTCAACGCAAGTGAGGCAGTATCGGTAGCCCTCAGAGTGTGGCATGGTTATGATGTCCATATGAACGTGATCAAATCGCCGTGCTGGTGAAACGAATGGACTTAGCGGAGCCGTGACATGACGAGTGACTTTGGCTCGCTGACACTCTATACAGCTGCGGGACCATTTCCTGCAGTCTGCGTTGATTGAAGGCCATACATATCGTTGCTTCACCATTTTTGTTGTTGCGTTGGTACCAGGGTGTGCCAGTCTGTGTATAGTATCGAAGGCTGCTCTACGGAATGGCTTCGTCAAGAATGGACGTGGCTGTGGTGTGGATGTGTCACAGTACACCGAAATGGTAGATCCATGTGGCTTCATCTTCCTTAGCAGCAATCCTGTGTCTCCTTGTAGGTATCTCCGTAGTTCGTCGTCGTCCTCTTGTGATGTGGCCAATGCTGCATAGTCCACTGTGTGAGTGAGTTCGTCCACTCTCGAAAGGGCATCAGCAACGACGTTCTGCTCTCCTGGGACGTATCTTATGTCGGTGGAGAATTGGGAGATGTAATCCAGGTGTCGAAACTGTCTGGGCGAGCACTTCTCTGGCTTCTGCTTGAAGGCGTACGTCAAGGGCTTATGATCCGTGAAGATAGTGAAGCTTCGGGCCTCTACCATGTGTCTGAAGTGTTTGATGGCTAGGTAGATGGCTAGTAGTTCACGGTCGTATGCTCCATAACGGGTCTCTGTTGGTGACAGTTTCTTAGAGAAGAATGCAAGAGGTTGCCATTCACTGTTGACCAACTGTTGGAGAGTAGCTCCGACGGCAGTGTCTGATGCGTCGGTTACTAAGGCCAGTGGGGCGCCATCCATGGGGTGCGCTAGCAAGGTCGCTGAGGCTAGCGTTTTCTTCCCTGCTTCAAAGGCTGCAGTGGCTTCTGGGGTCCATGTGATCTTAGCCTTCCCTTTTAAGTTTGGTACGAGTATGTCGTGGAGCGGTGCCAGTGACTGTGATGCTCGAGGTATGAAACGACGATAGAAGTTTATCATACCCAGAAATCTTCGAAGGTCTTTGGCAGTCGTTGGTTGGCTGTATCCCAGTATGTCTTGGACTCTGTCTGGCAGTGGTCTCGTTCCTTCAACTGTGACGAGGTACCCTAGGAACTTCACTTCTGGTTGTCCGAATGTGCATTTGGCTGGATTGAGGACGATGGAGTACTTGCGGAACCGCTCGAAGATGATCCGGAGATGTTCCATATGTTCCTCTTCTGATGAGGAGGCGATCAGCACATCGTCTATGTAGCTGAAGCAGAAGTCCAGGCCTCGTAGAACCTCATCGATGAACCTCTGGAAAGTCTGTGCAGCGTTCCGTAGTCCAAACGTCATGAACGGGAACTCGAACAATCCAAACGGCGTTGTGATGGCTGTCTTGGCTACGTCTTCTTCTGCCAGGGGTATCTGGTTGTAGGCCCTCACTAGGTCGAGGGTCGAGAAGATTTTCTTTCCTTGAAGAATGTGAGCGTAGTCCTGGATGTGTCTCACAGGATATTGGTCGGGGACAGTCCGGGCGTTTAGTGCACGGTAGTCTCCGCACGGTCTCCATTCTTCGGAACCCTTCTTTGGTGCCAAGTGCAGTGGGGACGACCAAGGGCTGTTGGATGGACGGGCGATTCCTAGTCTGAGCATGGCTTCGAATTCTTTCTTGGCTGCCTTGAACTTCTCTGGTGCCAAGCGTCGTGGTCTCGAAGCGACTGGTGGTCCATGGGTCGTCTTAATGTGATGCTTCGTCTGGTGCGTGATGCGTCCTGGGGCTCCTTCCGGTCTTGTGATCTCTGGAAATTGTGTTAATAGATCATGATACCTGGAGGATCCGTTGACTGTCTTGACTTCTGGAATGTTACACTCAGCCACTTCGCCTTGGGTAGTGAGCTGGGTGGTTCCGTCCAAAAGTCTTCTGTTTCTGACGTCCACTAGCAGGTTGTAGAAGCTCAGGAAGTCGACGCCGATGATGGGTTTCGATACGTCTGCTATGACGAACCTCCATGTAAACGCTCGGCGTAGTCCTAGGTTCAGCGTGAGGGTGATTGTACCATAGGTGGCTATGGGTGTCCCGTTGGCTGCTGAAAGGACGTAGTCGGACTTCTCTCGTCTGCCAGTGACTGCTCTGTAGGGGAAGACGCATAAGTCTGCACCAGTGTCGACCAGGAACTGAAGCTTGGAATCCTGATCCGTTACGAACAGGCGGCGCGTCGAAGGGCTGGGATCACTGGCCGCCTCTAGTGAAGGCCCCCTCCGTTTCCCGAAGAGTAGTTGCAGGGCTGCACGCACCTCGTTGACTTGGCTCCAAATCGGTCGTGGTACCAGCACTTTCCGTCGACTGTGGGTCGTCTGCGACTGTGGCTTCTTCGACGCTCACTGGAACGACCTCGGTTCCTATCTCTCCTAGGTCGTTCTTGGAATGCAGCTAGTTCCGCCTGCAGGGTTGCGATCTTCTGGTTGAGTCCTATGGTGAACCGCGTAAACTCGTTCTTGAGGGATTCCATGTCGGCCGCCTCAGCTACATGGTGGACGGGAGGTCGGGAAGCTTCCACGATGTTGTCTGCCAGGTTGGCCAAGTCCTCCAATTTCTTGTCCTTGATGATAGCCAATGACACCTCGATGTTCTTGGGTAGACGGCTCATCCATAGGGACTTCATCAGGTTCTCCGGCACTGTTGCATCTGCAAGCCCCTGTAAGTGTCGAAGAAATTGTGAGGGCTTACGGTCTCCTATTTCCTCTCGCTCCAGTAGGCGGCGGGTTTTCTCTTCCTGGGAGGCACTCAACCGTCGCACCAGCTCCGTCTTCAATTTGTCGTAGGCTTCACTGGAAGGTGGTTTCATGATGATATCCTTCACCTCCACTGCATATTTGGCTGGCAGGGCTCCTACGACGTAGTTAAACTTGGTCCGGTCCTGTGTCACGCCAGCATTGCTGAAACTCCCTTCGCAGATGGCAAACCATAATTCGGGATCCGTGACTGCAAATTCGGGCATACGGACGGCAACTCTGGATACTTGGGCCTCTTCTGCCATTGTCTTCAGGGCTTCTTTTTCAATCACGTCGGGGTCACCAATTTGTGGGTTGCTGTGTTTTTGATCGGCAACTTCAATTAATTCACGGGGAAAGGAAAGTGAAAGAAAAAGTTCAGGCAAATATATCACAGTTTATTTCAACCCAACTATTTGTTTTGTCCCTGAAGTTAGAGGACACCGTTTTCAGAAAAACGATTTATTTTGTGTTGTGTTGTGACAGTCGTATCGATAGTTTAGGCGCCGGGAATGTGGTGCAGAGATTATGCGAAACAGATGTGGCGGACGGACGTCTGATGGTCTTCCAGTGGCAGGTACTCTTGATGTGGAACAGATGTGGATGATTGACGTGCTTGCTCGGTGCTGGTCGAGGGTTTTGATAAAAACCTTTTAAGAATTATTGGCTGTCGTCGATTATCGCTGGTGTATTCTTCTCGAGAGCTGGTGCTTCTTGAGTGCTGGTTCTTGTGATGAATCGAAGAGATCTGATTTCTGCTTTGCATGTCGGTCCTTTTTATTCAATTTCTGGACCGATTTTATTTGAACCAATAAGGTTGCTCGAATGAGTTTTACCACACGAGGCGTGGTTTCCCAGATTCCACATTTTCTCTGTCCGCCGACTTTGTATTCGAAAATCATTTTATTCCTTTACTTTTTCTGTGGAAATCAGTTTCCCACAATAATAATAATAATAATAATTTATTAATCCATTCAGACAAATTTACATTTGTATAGGACAGGTCAAACGAAACACTTGTGTACCACGGTACACAAGTGTATCGTGATTTATTCTATGGTTCGTAATAAATCCTTAACCTCAATGGAAATATCAGAAAGCTGACAACATTTCCTTGAAATTTCTGTGCGAACATTCACAGAATGGATACAAA
Source organism: Adalia bipunctata (assembly GCA_910592335.1). Classification (NCBI taxonomy): domain Eukaryota; kingdom Metazoa; phylum Arthropoda; class Insecta; order Coleoptera; family Coccinellidae; genus Adalia; species Adalia bipunctata. The sequence continues at coordinate 41,447,326 of OU342950.1, forward strand.
ATAGATTAGGTTAGGTTGTTTAATAATGAATTCTGATGATCTGAATTAAAAGTCTTTTTTCATGATATTGTTCGGGAATTTCGTGGAAGATATGAACAAGTTAATAGTGTTCACAAACTAATCTGCAGAAAAATCGAAGAAGGAACTTATTTTGGTGTGAAAAATGTGGGTTTTCAGTTGCAGATATAATTCGATGAAACTAACTGTTTTTGTTGAAATTATCGTGTTTGCAACATTTTTATTCCAGTAAGGTTAGTACTTGAGTATTCCCTAAATGTATAAACTCAATTCCTATCGAAAAATATGAACTTTGCAACAATTCCAGAAGATCATTTCAGGAACGTATTGAGCCCATTTTTTTTTTCAAATGGTTATATCTTTTTAACAGAGCCGAATTCGGAAAAATGGAAAATGAAAAAAAGGTTTCTTTTGACCTCAAGAATCTTCAGTTAAAATATATGTACAAGTCAAAGACTCACCCTGTATATATAAGACTGATTCTCCAATAACTCCTTCGGAATTAGAATAACTTCAAATGTGTTGCTCTATGAATATAAAGTTTATTGTTATTACAAAATATTGATTGAAATTATTTACAATCTTACCTATGAATATAAAGAAACGACAATTGAAGTCGATTCTTCAAATCCTAAATCTCTATCAAACAATTATACAATAATAATAATAATAATAATAGTTCATTTATTCCATTAAACCAGAATACGTCCATACAATTATTAAGATACATTGAAATATATAGTAGGCACAGAATAATCCACACAACATATTAAAAAGTTTTCAAAAAATTACAGAATTCATCAAGGGAATAAAAACAATTTTCAACAAGAATCTCCTTCAGTGCTTTACAAAAATGTTTATAGGTCATATGCGCTAAATGAGACGGCAGCATATTGAATAGTCTGCAACCCGAAATATTGGGAGACTTTTTATGGAAAGCGTGAACTGATCTTTCCTCACATAAACTATATCTATTCCTGGTCTCATAAGAATGTACCTCTTCACGTCTAAGAATTCGAGAGCTTCGCTTGTGTGTATAGATTAAAATATTAAAAATATAAATAGACGGAACAGTTAAAATGTGATGGTGTTTAAAATAATCCCCACATGATACTCTAAAGGGCAGATCAAATAATAGTCTTATAATGCGCTTCTGCAAGATGAAAACTCTCTCCCACTCGACAGATTGGCCCCAAACCACAATATTATATCTCAGTATAGAGAAAACATTCGAATAGTAGAACGCCAATGCGCTGTCATTGCCCACCAATTTTTTAATGTGAGATATAGTGTAATATGTTTTATGAAGACGCTTACAAATTTTATCAACCTCAGAATCCCATCTGAGATGTTCATCAACTACTGTGCCAAGAATATTCACCTCTGATAAAAACCTTACTGGAACGTCATTAAAGATCAACCCGATACCACTTCTCAGCCTCTGAGGAACATGAAACTCAACAGCGATCGTTTTCTCGTAATTAATCAGCAGATGATTTCGCTCACACCAACTACTGAACTTTTCCAAAACCAGGTCACATTTTCTCCTAAGTTCTTCCGGGCACCGGTCACTAATCAGAACGTTCACGTCATCAGCATACATAAAAAGGAGAATCCCCGACAAGAATTTCATCAGAAATTCGCCAAGATCATCCACAAAAACATCAAACAACAGAGGACCAAGCACGCTACCCTGTGGTGAACCAAGATGAACATCCAACAAATCGGAAGAGACTGCATCCAATTTCACAACCATTTTTCTATCAGTCAGAAATGACGTCAGCCAACTATTCAAAACTCCTCTAACTCCAATCCTTTCCAACTTTTCAGACATAAATTCAGGTTTCAGACAATCAAATGCTCTTCTCAAATCGAAACAGATAACAACCACGTACTCACCCTGATCCATTCGCGAAGATATGCCCTGGACCAGTTCAGTCATCAAAGTATTCGTCGAGCGCCCCGGGCGGAAACCGTGCTGTGAACTGGATAGTAAATTGAAGTCCTCAAGATAATTTATCAATCGATGATACATCATTTTCTCGATAATTTTAGAAAAAACACTCAGAACAGACACAGGACGATAATTATCTGGGACTAAAGGGTCGCCCTTTTTATAAATTGGAAGGGTCCGCGATACTTTCAACACCTCCGGAAATACACCTACACAGACAGATATGTTCACCAAATTAGCCAAGTAATCAGCTACAATATCCTTGCAATTCTTCAGTACAATTATAGGGACTTCGTCAATTCCAGCAGAAGACTTATTTTTCATTGAATTTATGACCTCGATAACTTCTAACGTAGTTACCTCTCGAAAAACCATGGAATCACGAGGCTGACATCTTTTCGTCGTACAATGATTGAGAGACATCCGAAAAGAGCTATTTATTCTCTCATAGAAGTTAACAGTGAAAAATTTCCCGAACACATCACAGATCTCAGTAGCATCATCCAACACCTCTCCATTCACAGACAACCTGATTGAATCCTTTTTCCTTTCCTTATTCTGAACCTTTCTTATAATACTCCATACTGTCTTCATCTTATTAGCACTATTCTGTATCACATTATAATTATGTTCTCGTTGGGACCTCTCTTGGAGTGACCTAATCTGCGCCTTCAACATTTTTCTTTCTTCAACAATCGAAGACGAGAATCCCGGAAACCCGCCCGACAGCCAACCGAGCAACTCCAACCTGCCCAGTAGATATCTCACCTCATCAGACACATGCACCCTTCCCGTACCACAGCACCTCACATATTTGGATCTGACAGGAAAAGCAACCTCAAAGCACCACATAAACTGCTGATAAAAATCGTCGAAGACCTTATCGACATCCACAATTTCAGAAGCATCCAGGTCTACGTGCAAGGATCTTCTCAATAAAAAATTAAACTCACTGAATGCTTCCTCGTTGAATACACGCCTTTTTATAATATCAGTCTGATGCACATGAGTAGGAGTACGATATCCAGAAACTAAGAATTCAACAAACAGCGCATTATGGTCAGATATGCCAGGATTAAAATTCCTGCAGCTATATATCGCCGTAGATTCCAAGTTAGTCAAAACATAATCTATGCAAGTTTTACTAATATGCCCGTCTACCGATCTAAATATCCTGGTAAAATCCCCATTAACATTCACTACATTGAATCCCTCCACAATTGCACGGAAACTTCTCGTCATTCTATCATTTGGCCGCTTCCAGTCAATATTTAAGTCACCACATAAGATAATCGAAGGGTACAAAACTGAAACCTGACTTAATAATTTGGTAAGTTGCTCTTCAAATACTTGATAATCTCCCGCATCAGAACGGTAAATACAAATAACGCAAACATTGTCCGCTATTGAAACGGCAGAACACTCGAATGAAAATTCACAATTTAGCTCAGACACTAAGGAGACCCTTTTACAGTAACGTTCAAGTGCAGTTTTAACAAAAATAGCACTGCCACCATTTTTATGAAAAGTTCTGCAGAATTCAGCTACTCTGATATAGCCATTAATATTAAACAAATTAAAATCATGTTTGTGTGTGAACCAATGCTCAGTTAAACAAATAATATCTGGGTTACTAAAAGTGTTTAAAAACGATTCAAAAATTGTTATTTTATTCGTCAAACATTGAATGTTGAGATGGAATACACCCAAGCAGTCATCTCTCATTGACTTAGTCCCACTATCTACATTAATTATGAAAGCTTCCGCTGCGCAAGTTTCCTTGGGATGGACGATATAATATTATTTCGAAAATTAGATTTTCCGATTGAACGTCAAATCATTTATTATTCTATAGCTGTCATATCCTAAGCCTCTTATAATCCTAATCTCTAAATCCATTGAATAAAGAAATACAGTTTCTTTACATCTCCCCCTCTAGGAGAGAAAATTTTATAGAAAGCACTAAAATTTCTAAAATTATCTGATTCATCTTCTTTGAACACTATATTACTTAGTTATCTTCTTCTTCTTGTTGCGTTGGAGTCCGGATTACTGGGATAAGTTTTGTTATATAAAAAAGGTTGGACTCTGATTTTCTGTGACCTGTGTTTATTCTATATATTGAGTCGGATATTCTTTCCATAATTTTGTACGGACCAATTTTCAACTCATCAATTTTTTTTCTGTTCAATTTGTTTCCATTTTCGACATACACCCAATCCCCTACATTGAACTCCAAATGTTTCCGGTTTTTATCGAATAATTTTTTGTTATAATTATGAGATGCTATCGTTCTCTTCAGAGCTGTCATTCTATCTTTTTTCCAATTATCTTCTGTTGGTTCAGATTTCAATTCATTTGGTAGAATTGTTACATCAGTACCGTATAATAAATATTTAGGTGCAAAACCAGTAACTGAATGATCGGTTTCATTGTATTTATCGACACATTCTCTGGCTATTGTTGTCCAAGCAATTGTTTTGTTTTTCTCATTCATTTTACATCTGATCTTATTCACTAAAGTTTGGTTTAATCTCTCATTTAGTCCGTTCGAGAACGGTGCGTTTACCGCGGTAAAAATCATAGGTATTGATTTTTCATTCAAATATTGCTTGAATTCTTTCGAATTTATTCCAGGGTATTGGTCTGTGAGTAACATTCCAATATCCTCTGATTCTGGTATACTCTTTACCAACCTTATGAAATCATTTGCACTCTGGGTTTTCGATGTTACAATAAATGCGTATCTGGTGAAATGATCTACTAATAAGTGCAGGTATTTCTTTGTAGATCTCGATCCCCCTAAACCTCCAATAGTGTCGATAGAGATTATTTCAAAGGGCTTAGTGGCTGGACCTAAATGAGACATGAGGCCAAACTTGTTTTGACCCCTTGATTTATTTTTTATGCAGATTTCACATTTCTTGCAAATTTCTCCAATGTTTCGAGTCAGATTTTTAGCTGTGTAAAAGGGCCCAATCTTCTTTTGTAATTGTTTAGTGCCGATATGGCATAGATTCTCGTTGTGTAGAACACGATGAAGTTTATGTGATACACATAAAGATAATTTACTTTTCAACTATTATTAATTGAGAAGATAACTTGAATGCGCATGCGCACATGCACACATGCGTACAGTCTCAGATTGTATATACAGTTGGTATATTAAGTATGTACAGTGGATCTGTACATAGCTGGCAACAACAGAAGTTGAATAACTACAAATTATTGTATAACATCAGTATGTACTTAAACTAAATAACATGACATCAGTCAATAGAAAAATCGAATTAACCACAAAATTGAAGAACATTCTGTTACAAATATAGAAAGATCACGGCAAGGGAGAATCAACCGTGAACAGGAAGCACAGCTATTTTGGATATGGATCTTAAATAAGTTTTATTATTCATAAAAATCTCAACCACTCTCACTTTCTTATCTCTACCATATACAACCCTCGAGATCCGACCAATAGGCCACTTTAGAGGAGGAACATTATCTTCCTTTACCAATACCAACATACCTTCTTCAATATTTGGTAAGGAAACTTTCCATTTGGGTCTATTTTGTAGTTGAAGAAGATAATGCTTATACCAATAATCCCAAAATTTTTGACGCATTCTTGAACATAATTTCCAAAATTTTAAATTATTTTGGGGAACTGATTGTTCCGCTTCTTCCGGTAAAGTATTAAAAGCTGAACCTGTCAGGAAATGAGCGGGAGTTAAAAAATTGAGATCTGATGGGTCTTGTGAAATCTGACAAAGAGGACGTGAGTTCAGTATAGCTTCAATCTGAATTATAAATGTATTGAATTCCTCATAAGTTAAGATCGAGTCACCAACCACTCTTTTCAAATGATGTTTAACGCTTTTCACCCCAGCTTCCCAGAGTCCACCAAATGTAGGGGAATAACTAGGAATGAAATTAAATGTGATGCCTTTACTGGCAGCATAATTTTGTATTTTCTTCTTATGACAGTTAGAATTAAATAGTTGATAAAATTCATCAAATTTACGTTTGGCACCTTTGAAGGTTGTCCCATTGTCACAGTATATAGCGGACGGTAAATTTCTTCTGGAAGAAAATCTTTTAAAAGCAGCTATAAAAGTATCTGTTTCCATGTCTGAAACAAGTTCCAGATGAACAGCCTTAGTAGAAAAACATACAAAAACTGAAATATAGGCTTTCGATACTAGAACCTTTCTCAAACGCGATTGTTTTATTCTGAATGGGCCACAGAAATCGATACCAACGTTTTCAAACGGTCTAGATACTGTAACTCTAGAAGATGGAAAACTTCCCATCAATTGTTCAGAAAATTTTGCTTTCAATCGAAAGCATTTTACGCATTTATGTAACACCTTTTTTATTTCTCTGATTCCATTTACCAACCAGAATTTTCTATTTAAATTGGCAAGTACAAGTCTAGTTCCCGCATGGAATGAATTGACATGTTCTCTTATAATTATCAAATTCGTAACGTGACAATTTTTGGGCAGAATAATGGGATGTTTTTCAGAGTACGGCACAGGTGCATTATGCAATCTTCCACCCACTCTCAGTAATCCAATTTTATCTATGAAGGGAAACAGAGATTGTAAACTTGAATTCTTATTAATCCTTTCATTGTTTTTCAAAGAATGAATTTCATTTCGGAAATAAGAAAACTGTACTGTCATCAATATAGTATCAAGGGCACTATTTAATTCAATGCATGTTAAATTTCTAAAAATTTTAACACTTTCCCAACTTTTACAGTTATGAATGAATCTTAGAACAAATGCCATGATTCTTTGCAATTTACTAATAGAGGAATAATTTTCAAACTCCATCAATTTCTGTGGAGTAGTAACAGTTAAAAGAATACCTGAAATATTTTCGGTTTCTTTCACGTCTTCTGTCACATAACAATGATTATTTTCATTAAATTCCTTTGGAACTTCATGATTTTGTTGGTAAATAATATGTATATTTTCTGGACCATGCCACCATAATTTATTCTCAGTTATTGAGTGAAATGACTGAAGATTTCTAGTCAATAAATCAGCAGGATTATTTTCACTTCTGATATAATACCAAGATGAAACACTTGTTAAATTTCTAATCAGAGTTACTCTATTGGCTACGTAAATGTTCAATTTCAACGGTTTCGATTTGATCCAGGATAAAACTACTTCAGAATCAGAAAACAACGAGATTCTCGAAATTTTCAAATCACCTTCAAAGACTTTAGATACCTTCATAATTAATTTCGACAACAAAACTGCTCCATTGAGCTCTAGTTTCGGTATAGTTAGCTTTTTATTTAATGGTGCAACACGAGATTTTGATGTTAAAAGATTGATCGAAAAATGTCCCTTATCATCTACATTTTTCACATAGATGCAGCAACCGTAAGCACTCATTGATGCATCACAAAATCCCAGGAGTTCAACCTGTTTTGGATCGTTAAAATCATTAACATTTCTCCTAATCACAATTGTCGGCAAATTTGACAGGTTTTCAAGGAATTGATTACAATTTTCATGAATTTCTGACGGCAATTTATCATCCCAAGATAATTTCTGAAGCCACAATTTTTGCATCAACAATTTAGAAGCAATAACTATTGGTCCAATTAGTCCCAAAGGATCATACAAACGAGAAATGATACTTAAAAATATTCTCTTACATAAAAATGTATCAATCTCAAATTTCGGAAAGTTGATCTTAAGACAATCACTTTCAACATCATATACCAATCCTAAAGTTTTCAACATAGGTTGGTCTTCTGATTCCTTATTCAAAGAAATTTCATTAAAATGACGGAAATCGGGAGGAATATCTGATATTATCTCTGAAAGATTTGAAGCCCATTTATGAAGCTCGAAATTCCCCAACTTCAATAATTCAATTATTTGAGACTTTGTATTCTTCAATTCCTCGACAGAATCTGATCCACAAATTATATCATCCATGTACGTGTTGTTAGAAAGTATTTTTGAACCAAGAGGATACAAATTTCTGCGAGTATTAGCTAACTCAGATAGACATCTTGTAGCGAGAAAGGGAGAACTTTTAAGTCCGTAAGTTACTGTTTTCAAACGTATAAAACTCAAAGGTAATGATGGATTATCTCTCCAAATTATTATTTGAAAATTTTGGTGAGAAGGATGTATGAGTATACTTCTAAACATATGCTTTATGTCAGTGATGAAAATATATCTATAAATTCGAAATAACAGCAGAATATCATAAATATCCCTTTGATCCATTTTGCCATTGTATAAAAAATCATTCAGACTTATTTTATAGTTTGTTTTCATGCTACCATCAAATACAACCCTTAATTTCGTTGTTCTCTTGTCATTTCTAATTACTGGATGATGTGCTAGGAAATAAGTTGGAGAGTTTTCTCTCATAATTTGATCGAAATCAATGAATTCAGCATGATTCATGTTCAAATATTCATGTACAAAGTGAGAGTAGTTGCGATATAATAATTCATCCTGACGAAAACGTTTTTCAAGGTTGAGAAAGCGTTTTAAAGCAAAAGAATATGAATCACCCAAAACTATATCGTCAATTTTCAGCCTCAAAGGCAGTTTTACCTGAAATTGGTTTTTAATGATTTCTACACCTTCTCTAAAACTATTTTCGCAGGCTTCCTGCTCATCAGTGAATTCCTCTTGAACTTCTGGAATACTCTCAGCTTGCCAAAACCTTTCCATCAAACCATCCAAATTCTTGTTATCTATAGCACAATAATGAGAAAAAATGGTATTAGAATTAGTTTCAAACATATTGGTGGGTATTGTTCCACTAATGATATAACCAAAATGAGTGTTTTGTAAAATTGGTTTTTGAGGACCTAATTTTATTGACTCAGACAATAAAATGGAGAAAAATATGTCTGCTCCCAATAGTATTGAAATTTCGTCAGGTTCGTTATAATTTGGATCTGCCAGACATATATTTTTTGGGATATCTAAATTTTTGGTGTCGAAATGAAATTGAGGCAATTTAGAAGTGATCTTGTCCACCACCGCACAAGATATATCTATTTCATATTGTTTGAGACAGGAAAAAATTTTGAAAGACGCTATTTGATTAACAGCAAATTCCCTTTCATTCACGCCAACTAAATTCATATCAGCCTTAGAAAGTTTACATTTAATATTTTTCACTGAATTTTTTGTAATCAATGAAAGCTGACTACCAGAATCGAGTAGAGCCTTAACTGTGATAAATTCTCCATTATTGGATAAAACTTTTACTTTTGCTGATGGCAACAATATATTAGTGAAAATTGATTTCTTCTCACGAATAGTCAAAGAATTAGGATTTGGATCATTTTCAGAGTGTAACAAAATATTATGGAATTGATTACACTTTTTACATTGAGTAGGGTATTTACATTTTGAGTAATGTTTATTCAAACACATTCTACACATACCATTAGTGTTAATGAATGTTAATCTTTCAGAAGAAGAAATTAATTTGAAATTTGAGCAATTATAAATTTTGTGGCCTGAACCTTTGCAATAAGTGCATTGAAAATTAGCATTGTTTTTTGATTTATTTGTTCTGAAAGAATTTTTATTGTTTGATGATTGTTCATCATTTGTAGAAATATTTAATAAATTATTGGATGCTCTTGATTTAGCAACTTTAATTGATTGAACTGATGAGGCCTCAAGAGCAGTAGCTCTCGATTCTAAAAATTCAATAAATTCTACCAAAGTTGGGAGAATTTTTTGGTTTCTGCCAACCTGGTAGGCCCTATTAGTGAAGTTATCCAATTTTTTAGATAGGATACAAATTAGTATCATATCCCATTTGTCAACAGGTTGTTTCAAGTTTTTCAGCGAACTAATTTCCTGTTGAATTATACAAATAAATTCTCTCAATTGAGAGGCAGTACCCTTTTGTAAAGGTGTTATGTCAAGTAAACAATTTAAATGACTATTGATCAAAATAGTTTGATTGTTATATCTTTTATTCAAAAGATTAATGGCCTCGTCGTAGGAATCATTTACTAAAGGCAAATTGTTGATTATGGAAAGTGCTTCATCCTTCAAGTACTTCTTCAGATAAAACAATTTCTGTACACTAGATAAATTTGAATTTTCATCAACTACTGCATGAAACAAATCCATAAAAGATTTGAACTCACTCACATTCCCTCCAAAATAAGGGATATCAATTGAAGGCAATGACGACCCTGGCATTGCATCGTTCAATGTCGTTGATAAAGATGACGAATTATCAGTACTTTTCAAAAGTCTTCCTATATTTGAAGAAATTTGCATGAATTTCGTTTCAATGTCACACATGTTTTCATTATCCTCTGCATCTAATCCGAAGATTTCTAATTGAGTTATCTCGTACTGTTGAAATGCATTGTCTAGTCTAGTTTTTCTAACTTCCAATTCTTCTCTAATAAATTCAAGATTTGTGTCAGATTTCAACAGTTCGAGAATATATTTTTCAATTTTTGTTATCGTACCTTTATGATAAGCACGCTTCGCTTTCAGTTTCTGAAGAGGCATGATAATTTTTTATGTGTTACAATTCGTTAGATTTATCCATTAAATTTTTAGTTGTGAAAATCGAATGAGAATGAAATATTATGAACGAGTTTTTACAATATGATTTCAGTTTTTATACATGTGTACTTATCTATGATTGTTGGGCGCAGATGTTGGCGTTGAATTCTCGTCTTTGTGCGAAGTGAAATCCTTATCTTGATTTCTCGAAATGGAATTTTCCTCGCAGTGGAATGGAATTTTCTTGAAAATTCTAATGCTCTTGAAGACGTTGAACTGCTCTTCGGTTCTTGATTGGATTGGGAAATTCTTCTTCTCTGCGGGATGGATGGTAGTTTCCGGGTACTCCAAATTGTTGAAATTCTACTTTGAATTTTTTGAATGTTCAAAAAATCGATTTTGAGGCAATAATGCCTTTTTCTAGTTAGCTCGAAGGACCACTTTTATGTGTAGAACACGATGAAGTTTATGTGATACACATAAAGATAATTTACTTTTCAACTATTATTAATTGAGAAGATAACTTGAATGAAATACTCTTTATTTGTCTATATTCGACTCGTTACAGAATTGTAATGTATTAGAAATGAAATATAATTCAAATTATAACATATGTGAGCATGCGCACATGCACACATGCGTACAGTCTCAGATTGTATATACAGTTGGTATATTAAGTATGTACAGTGGATCTGTACACTCGTGAATATCCTTTATGAGTTTAACGCTAAATTCTTCTGATAGGATAATTTTCTCTTTCTTTTTGGTCTTCCTGTAATAAATTTTTTTTCTTTCAATTAACTGGTCTTTCTTATTTTGAACTTCTTCATTTTTCTCTTGATCTATTAAGATGTCCCACTAGTGCCGCAGCGGACGATATACGCGTAACGGTCCGAGTTTTGCAAAATTTTTTGATGCAGACTTGATATACTCCAAGAAGAGCACCACCTAAAAATATTTTCGAATATATCGGGTGGCCCACAAAAGAGGAATAGCGGGTGACTTTGTTTTTTCAAATGGGACACCCTATATTCAATAGTGTTTTTCAATTCTCTGAAACTTCCTGCATGCTTTCATATACTTTTCACATATTTTTATTCGACAGTTTTCGAAATATTGGCCATTTTGACAAAAAAATGATACTTGTAGAGGCTATGTTATCCAATTATATTTCACGAACCCTTGCGCATACCTACCAATAACAGTTTTATATGGATTGAAAGACAAGACTTCAAAGTATCCTACCCAGCTATAATAAAGCATCTCCAGCATACAGAGTGTCCACAAAAAGACTATCAATATGACGAATTTCAAATCGATTTTTCTTCATTTTTTCAAATGCAATGCATATAATTTTTTTCATCATTGTAATCATCATTCATTTCACTTCATTTTTTGTCGAATACATGATATGCATATCTCTGAAGGAATAGGATTTTTAAGAGTTTTTCCTTCAAATTCACATTTACTTTCGAATTCAAAAAGCAGATTCGGCTTTTTTGTGGTTATTGGGAACTGTCAAATTATTCTACTCAAAATTAACATCATTCCAGCTTCAATTCAAATCATCATAGTTTTTACGGATTGGATGAATACTCACACAATGATGTAAAAATTCAAAAAATACCAATGAGTTGAATGTACAAGTTATGAATGTTAAAAAAAAAACGAGTTTCGAAACTTCAGAATACAAAAAAGTGCCCGCTTTTATACGTATACAATTTTCTTCGAAAAAATGATATTCATAGTTTCCCAGGCACGCAAGCAGATCTTCAAGCTCGCAAGCTCAAAGCTTGTTTGAAATTTTTGGAAGATTCGAAGTTCCAAGTAGAAACATAGAAAATTATCAAAAATGTATTGTGAAAAATGGGTACAGAAAGCAAGTTTCTGTCTTCAGTAACTGATTTCATCACATTTTTGAGTAGATATATCAAAACTTTCTAGTTCCTCATTTCGCTATAATATGACTTGAAGCTGCAATGATGATAATTCTAAGTGGAATAATTTGACAGTTCTGAATAACCACAGATAATCCAAATCTGCTATTTGAATTCGAAGGTATATGTGAATTTTAGGGAAACATTTCGAAAAATCGCTTAAAAATCCTATTCCGTTAGAGATATTTGACAAAAAATGAAGTAAAATGAATGGTGATTACAATGATGAAAAAAAAATTATATGCATTGCATTTGAAAAAATTAAGAAGAGTCGATTTGAAATTCGTAATGTTGATAGTCTTTTTGTGGACACTCTGTATGCTGGAGATGCTTTATTATAGATGGGTAGGATACTTCGAAGTCTTGTCTTTCAATCCATATAAAACTGTTATTGGTATGCGCAAGGGTTCGTGAAATATAATTGGATAACATAGCCTCTACAAGTATCATTTTTTTGTCAAAATGGCCAATATTTCGAAAACTGTCGAATAAAAATATGTGAAAAGTATATGAAAGCATGCAGGAAGTTTCAGAGAATTGAAAAACACTATTGAATATAGGGTGTCCCATTTGAAAAAACAAAGTCACCCGCTATTCCTCTTTTGTGGGCCACCCGATATATTCGAAAATATTTTTAGGTTGTGCTCTTCTTGTAGTATATTAAGTCTGCATCAAAAAATTTTGCCAAACTCAGACCGTTACGCGTATATCGTCCGCTGCGGCACTAGTGGGACACCCTGTATATACAGTCACAGGCACTTTCTCCCAATAAAAACAAAGAGGATACTTCTGGAGTCACTAGTTCTGTCACATTTTAGTTTTTGTAGCTCGGTTTATTTTCCTTGCTTGGATTCAGTACACCGTTATCGTATACAGAAGGTGCAGAACTCCTGTGTTAGACTTTTGTACGGTGTCAGACGGAGAGAACATATATCGCCCTTCGTTCAGAAAGTGGGTTGGTTGAACATGTCGAACAGGGCACTTTTGCATGCGAGTTGCTTTTATTACAAGATTTTGAAAAACCGAACACCACCCTACCTCTGTAACAGAATAAAATTCCATACGGATGTACACAACCTGAACCTGAGAAGGAGGGACCTGTTGACTATACCTAAACACAAAAAGGAGATTTTCAAGAGATCGTTTTCATATAATATTGCTCACTTTATAAATGCTCTGGGTATTTTCGAATTTGGTCGGTCCACCTCGTCCTTCAAATGTAATCTGAAGCGTTCTTTACTTCTTGATCAGAGCCAACACTGATTAGTTTTATACCTATTCTATAATGAAAATGTGTTATATTTGCCTTTTTTGCTTCCTTTTGCTTCCTTCCATCCTACATCCTTTCTTCCTTGTAATAAATTTAATCGTGAAATTATGATATGGCATATTGTATTAAGAATTTATTACCGATTGTTACGAAAATCACTTTTTTTAATCTGCGGCTGGAACAGAATCTGGTATTCTGGAATTCTGACACACCAGGGCCTTTTGTTTTTCACTTATATTCTAATTGAAAGAACGATGATTAGTTGTACTTCAATTGTTGTGATTTGGACAATAAATGTATTAAAAATATAAAATAAAACGACTGGTACTTCAGTGTGTTCTATATTTATGTAAGAACCGAGCGCTTTCGACCTTAGGTCATCATCAGGGTTCCCTGAAAAGGCATGAGTGCATTCCCCTGGTTTCTGAGCTCCTTCACGAGCATGGCGTTTCCGACTCAGAGCGCGCCGATATTCACACACTGTTGAAGCTCACATTGTCCCAAGACTTTTTTATTTTCAACAATACTACATATAGACAAGTTGATGGACTGGCAATGGGTTGCCCCTTGTCTTCAATTTTGGCTGACTGCTTTCTTGAAAAACTTGAGGATTCCATCTTGAACTGTCGGAGTGGGGTGGTGCGCTGGTATAGATACGTAGACGACATTTTTGTCATACTCAACGGTTTCCCTGAGGATGCGCACGACTTGTTGGACTTTATCAACACAATGCATCCAAGAATAAATTTCACTCTTGAGCTTGAGAGTGATAAAAGAATAAATTTCCTTGACCTCACTATCTCCAGATCAGGTGGTGATTTCCTGAACTTTGATATTTATAGGAAGAACACACAAACTGACCACATCATCTCTTCGAGTTCATGTCACCCCAGAGGCCATAAATTGGCAGCCCTACGATGTTATGTCCATAGAGCCCTCAAGGTTCCTTTGACCGACGATAAGCTGGAAAGGGAGCTCAACATAATTAGGCAAATAGCCTTTAATAATGGCTATGACCCGGAAGTTGTGAATACAATCAGGAACAACATGTTGATTAGACAGCGACGGGCCTTAGCATACAATGCTAACGTAGACGATGGCACCTCGAGATACTTTTCTCTGCCGTACATAGGCTACCTCTCAGACGGTATTTCTCATATCCTCGAACGCTCAAAGGAGGGAATGAGAGTCTCCTACTCGGGTGTGCGTTCACTTGGCTCATTCTTGCTGAACTCTAAAGATAGGGTTAACAAACTTAATTGTAGTGGCATTTATAAACTCCACTGCAGTGAGTGCGAAGTCACCTACGTTGGTCAAACTAGGAGAAAGCTTGAGACACGTATCAAGGAGCACTTAAGCAAACCACAGTCGTCAGCATTTGGCCACCACCTTAATTTTTCCAAACACCAATTAAGCCCCAACAGAAACTCCAAAATATTACATAACATCACATGTAACAGCTTTAATACCAAGATGAATCTCTTTGAAGACCTCGAAATTGTTCGCGAAACCGCTCAGAACACCCGATGCGTGAATACTCAAGTTAACCTCAACAATTTTTGTCACCCCTATATTTAAGAGGTTTTAATTGAGAATACCGGTAAAAACCTTTTAGGCTGATTGACGTTTTTCGTCATCCTCTCGTCACCCGTTTTTTTTTATACTTTTTATACCTGTTTTATCTTTTGTTTAGTATTTATTAAGAGTGTCTTGAACATAATATGTATTGTACCGCTCATTCATGAAAAAAGCTTTTAACTGTATTTTATTTTGATGTTGTCACCGTCTCACTTTTCCCTCAGAATGTCACGCCCCTGCGTTTCGAATGAGAACGCGAATTGTCATCTTCCACTGTTACCAACTTTGTTACCTACAAAATTTAATTCCACTAGTTTTTGTTCATTTTGGTTGGATATTTGATGACAGTTGAGGGTCGTTTTATTTGAATTTGAGACGGTTTCAGGAAATATTTGTTTGATGTATTTATGAGAAATCTTTGTTTGACTGATCTTACCACGCTGACATCGCCTCTGTATTGCACCTTCTCACATGTTTGTACCTGTGATTTCATTCCTGGACGGGTAATATTTTCATTTTATTGTCATCCTGGTTTTAATAGTGTTTGTTATTGCCTTTTCAGGGAACCCTGATGATGACCTAAGGTCGAAAGCGCTCGGTTCTTACATAAATATAGAACACACTGAAGTACCAGTCGTTTTATTTTATATTCATGCTAAGTGTGCCCAACCATCATTTTAATTAATAAATGTATTATTTTTTTTTATTTTTTTTACGTCCGTGTGAGGAAAAAACCCTTTATGGGCACCGCGAGGGCCCGCACTCTCGGTAGTGTGAGAATCCAAGATCTTGTTTGGTTACTCACTAAAAACCCCTCACACTTAAATGGAGGAGTTCTTCATCCTGCCCTCGTAGCGTCCCTTAACGAAAGAGATGAGCTGCAAGTGGCTTCTAGAGTTCATGGGACCTGATGATATGAAGTGACCCGAGCAACACTGCTTTCTGCATTCTGTGCGCCAATACCTCGGCCAGTGATCTACAGGCCGAAATAATCTTCAATTCATCCACGTAGTTGGCTCTCATTCCACCGAGACATCCTATGATGTACGACCATCCTAACTTTATGACCTGGGTATAAAGTTCCAAGCTCGAACATAAGATCTTTGTACTTTTGCCTCTTCTGTTCTTCTTTCATCACAACATTATTTTCAGCAGGGGAGGAGAATTCCACGACAAATAACTCCTTCAGCTCCTTGTCCAGAAGGAGTATGTCTGGTTTAACAGCATTGATCTTTCGTGTTGTTGAGACAGGATAGTTCCAGCATATGCGAGCTCTTTCGTTCTGGACAACCGCTTCAATCTCCAGACTCCAGAGGCACATATGGTAGCACCGGTTCCTTGTCTATCTCATACGCGGCTCTCAGATGGAAGTATAGAATTCGGAGAGCCGCGTTGTGTCTCTCTACATATCCTGATGGAGCATGGACTCTGCAGGCTGAAAGGATGTGCACAATCGTTTCCTGTTGCCTATGGCAAGCTCTGCAAGTTGTTGGGGTATCCATTTTCATGATGTTCTTTCTATACCATCTCGTATTTAGTACTCCATCCTGACACGCCATCACAAATCCCTCCGTCTCTGACTTGAGGCTAGCGGACTTCAGAAAGGCGATGGACAATTCCTCAGACAGGTCCTGGTCTTTTAAACTCCTGAAATATATGGAGTGCAAGTTCTTACTCATATGATGTTCGAGTAATTTATCCGCCTGAGACTTTCGGATCAGTCTCGCTAGGCTTCTTTGTTCCGCTTGAGTGATCGGTGTTCCAGCGAGCTCGGGATTGATCGATACGCCGGTTATGCTGAGCTTCTCCACGGCCCTTTGTGCAGCTCGGAAAAGAAAGGCTCCATGGTTCGCAATTTCATGTTGAGCAACAAATTTCAGGAGCGGATCTTCACTTCTTAGAATCCTTACTGCCATTTCCAATGTTTGTTGATAGTGTTGATATTCCAAACATTGCAATCCTCTACCCCCCTGGCTTCTGGGAAGGTATATCCTCTGTATTGAACTGTTGGGATGAAGGCTACGATTCATGTTCATCGTTTTCCTTGTTGACCTATCAAGATCTAGGAGTTCGTTCACCGTCCAGTTCACCACGCCGAAAGAGTAGGTGAGAATCGGGATGGCTAGCATATTTGTAGCAGATAATTTGTTCTTTCCCGACAGCTGCGATTTCCAAATGTCCCTCAGCTTTTTTTTGTAGCTGGCTGTTAAGGCATCCTTTATCTGGGTTGTCTCCAGTACACCCCTCTGTTTCATCCCAAGAAACTTGTAAGTTTCTCCGTCTTTGAGGTGTCGAAAAGTCATTCCATCTTCCAGTCGAATATCTTCTCCTGCGTCTTCAGCTTTTCCCCTGCGCAGATGAAAAACAGCACACTTGTCCAAACCGAACGACATTCCCATTGCTGAGGTGTAGTCTAAAACGATATTCAGCAGTTGCCGTAGTGCGGACTCGGAGGGAGCGTAGAGCTTCAAGTCGTCCATGTACAAGAGATGCGAGACCAGGTGGTTCCTTCTGCCTGGTGGTCCGGCCTTGTATCCTATCTTGCTCTCCCTTAACTCAATTGTTAGTGGTATTAGAGTCACGCAGAATAATAACGGGCTCAGCGAATCTCCCTGAAAAACTCCTCTTCTGTATCTCACCCATCCCGTATAAACGGTGCGACCCTCTGCTCGGATGGCAAACTTCGTTTTCCACAGCGCTATGATCTTTTCTATCGCGTATGTTAGGGTACACTTTCAGCATTTTCAATAACCGTACTATCAGTTTGTGCGGCGTGGTGTCATATGCTTTCGCGTAGTCCAACCATGATGTGTGTAGGTCGCGCTTGTAGTGTCTGGCGTCTAGACATACGCTCTTGTCTATGAGCAGGTTGTCCTTGCATCCTTGCACTCCTTTCTTTGCTCCACTCTGTTCGTAGATACTGTTCCACACTTGTCCAATAACCCTCAGTATTTGATCTTGAATTACACTTGTGAGGATCTTAAACAGTGTATTGAGGCAAGTGATTGGGCGGTAGTTCTTGGGTTGCCATAAATCACCTGATTTTGGTATCAGCCTTGTTCTACCCTTCACCAGCCATGACGGAATAGGCTCACGGCGAGTCAGCATCCCGCTGAATAATCTTGCCAGGTGTTGGTGTGTAGCTGGAAATTTCTTCCACCAGTAGTTTTGAATTCCGTCCAGTCCAGGTGCTGTGAAATCACGCTTGTTCTTGAGGGCTTGTCTTATATCTTCGGTCGATATCTCAGAAGGTTCATCGTTCTGCTGTTGGTTTTGATCACAAATTTTTATTATTATAATCTTTGATTTGTTGTTCAGATACATTCTTTCCCTTTATTCTACCTACATAGATCCATCTGCGTTTAGCTGCTTCTTTTATTATAGAATTATTCGTTATTTTTGTAACTGTGCATATTACATTTCTTCTGTTCTTGATTTTGTTGTAGATTATCATTTTCCATTCTTTATCTTCTCGATGCGTAGATGTTCGCGTTTTATTTTGGCTGAGTTGACTTTCGACATCTACTAAGTCTATTTGACCTATTTCTGTCCTATTGTTTTTGACATTTGTTTGGTTAGGTCTGGGAGGTGGTAGTCCCAGTGTCCCTAGAGCTGTTTTCTCTGCGTAGGTTCTTTTATTTCCTTCTGTCGTTATGTTCTGTCCTTGTTTCTGTTGCTTACTCTCTTGCCTGCTCTTGATTTTCGGTTTTTTCCTCTTTGTTTACGGTTTTAACTTTGCTTAAATTTTTGGTTTTATGATTTCCTGATCTTGTGACTTAATTTCATCCACAAGGAGAGCATTATTTTCTATAAGTATTTTGTTCTTTTCTTGCGATTCCTTTAGTAACTCACGGAGATATGTTACTTCAATATTCAAGACATTGTTATCTCTTTGTAGTTCTCCAATTTCTTTCGCCATTTTGTTGATATTGGCTTCTTCGTGCTTGCAAATTGCAGATTTTCGATTTGCAGCCTGTTCCATACATTTTGGGTGGAAGTTTTCTAAGCACTTATAGCACTTAAATGGTTCCACAACCTTTTTTCTTGCATTGGATGCACTTGAACTCAGTTTCTTTAGCACTTTCAACAGAGTCATTTTCACCTGCGTTATCTTCGCCCGCCATCGTAACTCGTTATAAGCGAAGTTGTTCATATAAACCTAGATGAAACTGTCAAATTCAGGACGGACACTGTATCTTTCAGCCCAAAATTATTACATACTCCAACTCATTTAATATACATGAGAGATATAGAAATCCAAGATGAAGCATTAAATATTTTATAATAATTGTTGTGGGCTCTGTGTTAACATTTACACTGATTCGGTGCGATATTTGTCGCGAGTGCGCATTCATCGTCTATGTTTGTTTACGTTTTAATAATTGACCTATGACTGGTTCCTTTTCTTTTCTCTTCGAAGAAGTGGTGTACAGGGTATCCCATTATGGGCACTTTTACGGGATATCTCCGTTATTTTTAACGTTAGCGGGATGCGGTTTTCGCGACTGTGTGCTACTTTTTTGTGAAACTAAAGATGGCGCAATCAGTTTTCGCATAGCCCTCTCAGTTTTTGCTATACAGGCTGGAAATGAAAAGTATCACTTTTTAATCACCCCCCATATCTCAGTTGTGCTTGAACTTGGAGAAATGGTTGAAACGCATTCCTATAGATTT
The DNA here is from genome assembly GCA_910592335.1 of Adalia bipunctata. Classification (NCBI taxonomy): domain Eukaryota; kingdom Metazoa; phylum Arthropoda; class Insecta; order Coleoptera; family Coccinellidae; genus Adalia; species Adalia bipunctata. Next base: position 41,467,291 of record OU342950.1, read on the forward strand.
TTTTCCGTGGAATCCAGTGGCTTAGTCAGTTTTTCAATTACACTTTCCGTTTTTGAGTTATTGAGCAGACATATGTTTTTTTCAAATGGGACACCCTGTGTATTATTTTTCATTCTTATTAAGCACAATCTCAGCTTTCCAAAAACATATTATTTTATGCATTTATTTTCAAATTATTTGAATTTTCAAAAAATTGCAAATTAAATTAAGTTAAATATTAGATCATGTAATGTAGATATTATGTTGACATTATTTTCGATTTCTAACGAAATCTTGACATTTATTTTTTGTTTTTAATAAACAGTCATAGCCTACTACTTAGTTATTGACAGTTGAATTAGAAAATCTTGAATTCTGAGCTTGGTTTTGAAAATAAATGCATAAAATAATATGTTTTTGAAAAGCTGAGATTGTGCTTGATAAGAATAAAAAATAATATACAGGGTGTCCAATTTAAAAAATCATATGTTTACTCAATAACTCAAAAACGGAAAGTTTAATTGAAAAACTGACTACGCCACTGCATTCTACGGAAAAAAATCTATAGGAATGCGTTTCAACCATTTCTCCAAGTTTAAGCACAACTGAGATACGGGGGGTGATTCAAAAGTGATACTTTTCATTTCCAGCCTGTATAGCAAAAACTAAGAGGGCTATGCAAAAACTGATTGCGCCATCTTTAGTTTCACAAAAAAGTAGCACACTGTCGCGAAAACCGCATCCCGCTAACGTTAAAAATATAGGAGATATCCCGTAAAAGTGCCCAAAATGGGATACCCTGTACTTCGGTTAAAAATTTACAGATTTCGCAATCCTTGCAACCATCAGAGACATTGGAAACGATAACATCACATGTGAATATTACCAACATTTATTTGCATTTGGACTTAAAATAAAATAGTATTTTCAATAATAATAATGAGCAATAAAAATTGCAAGAAACAATCAACATTCCCAATTCCTAACATAAACATGTGAGAGGAAACTTGTCACCGTATTTTAAAACAAAAATGTTCTTTCTAAAGTAAGTATTCTTAAGATATAATAATAAAAAATAAAGATATAAATAATTGGATGGAGCTGGGTCCATTCTGTCATTCCTCTCCAATATTTTCGAAGTGAGTTTTGATTTTAGCAAATCTGGGTTTTCATGAAATTGGCTTTAGATAGAAGGATTCAGTTTTTACTAAAATTCATGAATCTTACATGTACTCGGAGTTAACATCATCAGAATAAGCTGAGTCCACCTCGTCCAATATTTTCGAAGAGAATTTTTATTTTACCAAATCTGAGTTTTCTCGAAATTGGCTCGAGATAGAAGAAGGATTCTGTTTTTACTAAAATTCATGAATCTTATATGTTCTTAGATCAACTCTCATCGGATGAAGCTGAGTCCATTCTGTCCAATATTTTCTAAGCGAATTTTTATTTTACCAAATCTGGGTTTTCATGAAATTGGTTTGAGATAGAAAGATTCTGTTTTCACTGAAATTCAGGAATCTTATATGTACCTTCTCGGAGTAAACATCATCAGAAGAAGCCGAGTCCACCCGTCCAATATTTTCGAAGAGAATTTTAATTTTACCAAATCTGAGAATTCTCGAAATTGGCTTGAGATAGAAGGATTATGTTTTTACTAAAATTCATTAATCTTATATGTAGGGGAGGACGGGGGAATTCCACGCACCTTAGGGAAAATGCTCACAAAAACCTTCCTATGTACACACAAACTTTCATAATTTAACTGCTGAATCATGAACCCATTTGGAACTTTTTCATCATGAGGATAAGGTTCAACTACCTATACCAATTGAGAAAAAAAAATAATTCTGAAAACTGTCTTTTCGCGGTCTTCCCCCACGTACTGGGTAATACCGCGCATGCGATGGTATAGGATTTTGTTGCCAGACTGTGCAAATCCGTTTCTTCAGTGGATCAAATAACGAAATAATTGCCCAATCTGGCAACGTTGCGGCGAATATGACGGGCCGCTCACCGCGGCCCAGATCTCACTTGATTAAACAACAATATAAACACTCGAAGTTCTAATGAAGGAAATAAAACAATGATCTATCCTTCAAATACCGGAATAATTGCCTGCGACGAATTTGACGGGCCGCTCACCGCGGCCCAGATCTCACTTGATTAAACAACAATATAAACACTCGAAGTGCTAATGAAGGAAATAAAACAATGATCTATCCTTCAAATACCGGACTAAGTGCCCAATCCGGCAACGTTGCGGCGAATTTGGCGGACCTCCCACCTGAGTCCCACCTCGGCGCAGTTCGCCGATTCTCGTATGCTGGCATATGCATGCCCAACACACCTACGTTAATGAATCACGCGATAACTTTCGAATGCTTTTTTGGTCTACTGGCGACACTTTTGTCTTTTGACCTTGAACAAAAACTCGTAATTTACCTGCAATATACGAACATAAACATTTCCAATGTTAAAAAATCTTATGGTCCATTTTTATTTTCTATGTAATTTTTCGATGAATGACTTGAACCACCAACAATTCAGTTAGCAGTTTTTGGTAGTTTTCGTCCGGTTGTTCTTCTTTGTTGTCATGATTTCATTATGTTTTTTCCACCCTTGAAGATGAAGAAGCATGAATATAAATATATGCGAAACGGTGTTGGTTTCATTGGTTGTCCTAGTCCCTGTTAATTTTCAGTTCCTTATTCTTAAGCTAAGCGTCGACATGTCCGCACCGGACGCATCGGACGGATCGGACGGATCGGATCAAACGGATTTCGGCATTCTTTGTATAGAAACTCGTGCAAGTCTGTCCACAGTTCCGCACCGGACGCATCGGAGCATCGGCATTTCTGCAATGGAGATCCGAAAATCCGATCCGCTTAGCTTTACGAGGACGCGAAAATATCTGAAATATATTAATTAGTTTCTTTGTTTCTTCCTGTGAAGAATCAGCGATGATTCCTGATGTTTTCTGGTAGACTACGATAAATCGATATATCGGAACCGAAAATATCTATAGTGGAAATCCATTATCTCCAGTCCGATTATTTCGGTTTATGGTTGCCATCCCTATACTGGCCTAGTCCACTTAAAAAAGCCGCTGTGGAATCTTTCCATCATTAAACAATTCAGTGAAATAGTCGAGTAATTCGAAGTTTCTATTCTTTATTGAAAGTCTCGATGTTATGAGGGTAAATTTTATAACAATTAGGGCGAAAATATTCTCTTATGCTAACCCTCTATGAATTTACCATGATCCAAACCTCCTGGAAATCTGTCCAGAAGATTTAATCCCATAATTCGAGCTGAATGATTTCTAATCAATACTTAATGTAATGAAAAAGCATTTTTAATTTTTGCATAACAGGCATACCCCACCGACTCCCGTAGGGTAATGAACCCTTAAGAATCAAAAGGGTGGAAAATAAAATCTCAAGTGTTTTCTGAATGACGACTGATAATGCATTGGCGAAATAAATTGTAAACGGTGTGGGGGACAGATGGTGATAGTGAAGGGGGGAATTCAGCATCAATCAAAATATAGATAGAAAAGATATACTAGGTATAAGAGTGTTTCAACGCTTGTCTTTCGAAGGGCTAGAATTCTCGGATAATGAACAATCAGTAAAACCTATCAGTGATGATATATTCGTTGTGGAACTTGGACCAATTGATAAATCGGGTACTTCAATTACCATTTTGTGAAGTAATTTTACTCTAATAGAATTTTAATCTCGGTTCCTGATCACTGGGAATCAAAGGAGTAAGGAGACCAATACACTCACCAGCAACGAAGAACGAACGTTATTGGCCCAGAACCTTCTGTGGAATATAAAAATGCTCCTACAAAGAAGAAGTTCGGGAGAAGGAAGGAACCGAAATCTTTCAAGGCTGGACCATTCCACAAATTTCCTAGTGTTGAATATTTGAAACCGACTGTTTGACTGCTTTTGATTGACCCATCTCGCCGTCCATTTGTTTCCTTCCCTTTTTTTGCATTATTCATATCGGCGTTGACAAAATACGAACGTGGATTTCATAGCAACGAAAAGTGCGTAGAAGAACGTAATTACAAAACGGGTTTCAGTGCTCAAATAACCGAGAGATTATTCTTGATTTTTTCCCGAATTTATAACGCAGTCATGGGAAAAATTCAATTTTTCAATATCGAACACGTATTGATCATTCTGTCTCATAATTCTGATGATTGAAACATTCATAATCTGTGGATGTATCCCCGGCTTCCGCTTTTCTCTCTATGACACTAATGAGCATTTCAGTTTAAAAATTGAATTTTTCCTTCCCATTGACTATTATCCACGTAAAAACGTGAAGAATCCTCCGAATAATAACATGCGCAACACTGAAATCGTATCTGTACTGATAGTCCGCTTGGATGTGAAAACCTCCTTTGTCCCTATTGCACCGACTTGGACCTACGAAACCCATACGCAGTGAGCCGGACCGACGCTCGTGCTTGTTGCATCAGTCGACGCATATATACATAGTGAGTCTCTGACTTGTACATATATTTTAATTGTAGATTCTTGAGGCCTAAAGAAACCTTTTTTTCATTTTCCATTTTTCCGAATTCGGCTCGGTAAAAGAGATATAGCCATTTGAAAAAAAAATTGTGCTAAATGCGTGCCTGATATTATTCTCTATTAACACCTCAAAGTTCCTATTTTTCAATTGAAATTGATGTGATTTTCAGATATTCTGGGTGATACATTCAGAAAATACTCAAGCACTAACCTTATTTGAATAAGAATGTTGCAAATAAATACGATATTTCCTAACAAAAACGCCAAGTTTCGTCCCATCATTTCTGCAATTGAAATGCCATATTTCTCACACCAAAAAAAAATTCCTTCTTCGATTTTCCTGAAGATTAGTTTGTAAACACTAATAATTTGTTCATATTTGCCTCGATACCCTGAAACTATCTCATGAAAATAAGTTTCTCACTAACCTATCCTAACTCCATTAATCAAAGTCATCTGATTCGAGGTCAATGACCTAACCTAATCCATCACCTCTGTGATATATCACAGAATTCTAGAGAAGACGATGCCAGATTGCCGTTTTTCTCATTAACAATGGTATAGGCGAACTCAAGATAGCAGTCATCCCCTATCGTTAACGGAAGAACTATAGCAGAGGCACTAGTTTTGTTTACTTTTCGCTAAAGGCTTCTACGCATTGCTCTTTGGAAATGCCAAACGAATAGTTCTGATTCTCGCCTATATAGCGCTACGATCCAAATTTCAGTCGCGGTGCGCTGCCGGCTGCGAGTGCGATGTAGCCGCCACGCAAGACAAGACGTTGTTCTGTTTCTCCAGAGTCCAGTCTGTGTTACAATGAACGACGCTTAAACGCCATAACCTTTCTACATGGATTCGATTTATTTATTTATTTACTTGCAGAGAATAAAGCAAACAGGTAATGAATGTGATGTGAACACAATGTAGGGTCGATTAAAAATTCCAAGAGGATATTGTTAAGAAGATAGATTTTCCTGAAGGACGGGTATCAATAAATTTTCAATAGAAACTTCTTATTAACTATGTAATTTCATGCTTCTATGTTGATAAAAATTGACAACATTGTTAATTTGTTAAGAGACCAGAGAAGAAACAATATTCGATAATATTTAATCCAGGGAAGCATTCAGAGTTTTTATGAAATTCATGATTTTTTCCTCAAATTTCTTCGTATACATTTAGGAATAACTCGAAAACGACGCGTTTTATTGAAAAAATATAGGAATACTTTTATTCTCTAAAATGGTTGTTTCTTTCGAAAATATGAACCGTTTATCTTTTTCAAGTGATTTGATAGTGTTTTTGCATGAATTTATGAGACGACCACCCTGTAACTTTTAAACTAGGAGAGATATTGAATGAGTTTCGATCGAGGAATATGCACAATGAATAGAGTAAAGAATCAACCAGTTCATTTGAAATAACGGTTCCGAAGATATGAACAGGAAAGTGTTTTTTTCGTGGATTTTCGACACCCTGTATCTTTCAAACGAAACCGAATTTTGAAATATGGTATGGAAAAAAAGTGTTTCGTTTGATGAGAGGAATCTACAGTTAAAATATATGTACAAGTCAAAGACTCACCCTGTATACAGGGTGGCCAAGAGATTGACGTCAAAAAGAAAAAAACAGATCCCTCGTGTCATGGGCTATTCGAATCACCCCCATTTTTGTTATGCGATTTTTCACGGTTTTCGAGTTATGAATTTTTTTATGAACTTGGAGAATTTTCGACTTGACCATATTAAAAGAGATATTAAAAAAAGGTACAAAACTTCTCTGTGAAATTTTTTTTGTAACTTAATCTCCATGAATTTCACTTTATTTTTATTTTATTTATTTTTATTTTATTTATGAAATAAACGGGTCATACCCTTTTATACAATAATAACAAACAAACACGAGTAATCGTGTGCAACACAATGAAATGGAAAAGATTTACAAATTTCAGTATAAGCAAAATGATAACAAAAAGCAGTAAACAATACCAAACTCAAACTGAGGCGAAACTTGAAAGGCAGAGCAAAAAAAAAAAAAAAAAGAAGAACAAAACATTCTCAAAAATTAAAACAAAGTTTGATACATAAAATAACCAAATTCGTAACTTCGATAAAAATTATGGAAATGTTGATCTCAAGTGAAAAAGTTACGTGAATTGAATTATGATCTGAAGTTTCGAATCAAAGTTAAAAATGTGAAAAGGTGAATTCACGGTTTCTTAGTATGCTTAAAAACTGCGCTCAACAGTCAGCTTTTAGAATCATTGATAAAAAATGGTACTTAACACTCTACTTTCGCTAGAATTAGCCTTCAAAGTCATCGAGGTGAAAAAAATCAAAGAACTAGACATTTACTACAGAATTATTATTTTTTTGCCATTTTAAGATTTTTCTTATCAAGTTATGATAGAAAATGCTGAAAATGAAAACTAGCTTCAGATGTTGGTCAAGAAGGGTTCTGATAAAAAAAGGAAAAGCTATGGCAATAAATCACACATCATAATGTCAATAAAAAGAACTTTATTTATAAAATTTACAGTAGGTTTTCAAAGTGGCCACCTCCAGCCTCAATACACATTCTACACCTTCCTCAGTAATCACTTGAATGAACGATACCTGAACAGATGGATCGGGCGCAGCGGACCAATCAAGTGGCCCCCACGTTCACCTGACCTCAATCTCATGGATTGTTTTGTTTGGGGTTATTTCAAAGAAATTGTTTACGCCCGAGAATGTTCGAGTAAAGACGAGCTGCGACTGAAGTTAAGAGAAGAACAGGGCAGGTATTATGCGATTGAAAGAAAATTTCTCAGAAGGTGTAGAATGTGTATTCAGGCTAGAGGTGGCCACTTCGAAAACCTAATGTGAATTTTATAAATAAATTTCTTCTTATTCACATTATGATGTGTGTTTTGCCATACCTTTTTCTTTTTTAATCTAGAACTTTTCTTGACCAACATCTAAAGCTTATTTTTATCAATTTTCAGCATTTCCTTTCATAACTTGATCAGAAAAATCTTAAAATAGCAGAAAATAATTCTATAGTAAATGTCTAATTCTTTGATTTTTTCCACCTCGATGACTCTGAAGGCTAATTCTAGCAAAAGTAGAGTGTTAAGTTCCATTTTTTATCAATGATTCTAAAAGCTGTCTGTTGAGCGCAGTTTTTGAGCATACTAAGAAACCGTGAATTAGCCTTTTTACATTTTCAATTTTGATTCGAAAATTCAGATCATAATCCAATTCACGTAACTTTTTAACCTGAGACCAACATTTCCATAATTTTTATCAAAGTTACGAATCTGGTTATTTTATGTATAAAAGTACAATTCGTGGAGATTAAGTTACAAAAAGAATTTCATAGAGAAGTCTGGTACTTTTTTTTTTAATATCTTTTTTGAGATGGTCAAGTCGAAAATTCTCATAGTTCATAAAAAAATTTATAATTCTAAAACTGTGAGAAATCGCATAACATACATGGGGGTGATTCGAATAGCCCATGACACGAGGGACCTGTTTTTTTCTTTTTGACGTCAATCTCTTGGCCACCCTGTATATACACTGGGTGTCCCAGAAGTCGCGCACCCAATTGAGGGGATCGAAAGAGAAGAATATGCTAAGCCCAAAAATCTATGTTTGGAATTTTTTGATAACGTAGTTAATTAGTAATTAATTAAAGAAAGTGACCAATTAGGAGCGCAATACATATTTTTTCTCAAATCGAACAATATATGGCATAAGGCAGGTGTGAAGAAATGGCGACAAGAAACAGAATGTATATAAGCAAAAACATCTGTTTCCCGCTCCAAATCTAAGTGTTAGCAGAGGGAATGTAAACGGGGTACCATACAATTCTGCGTATGATACGCATGCATAGAAAGGATTGCAAAATCCAGTTCAAACGCCGGCACCGACTGACCATCAGGACTGATCATCAGACCCACGTGAAACAGCTCCATATTTTTTAATGAGACCATACTCACCATCTCCATCGGATACCTTCCAACGAATGCTTATTTCATGTCTGATAATGCAGTCTATTAGAATTCGAGCGGATACCTGAAGAGCATTTGCTACATGTTTATCATCCCTCTTAGTAAACGATACAAAATGAACAATTATGGGATTGCGGTGTATTCGCAGAAGAGAGAAATAAACGGGTAATTTAGTAGATAATTAAATGGATTTTCCCAACAACGCCTGAAGTTGTAATTAGAATATGTAAAGTTCGTACACTTTGTGTTGCGGATGCCAAGGCGCACAAAGTTTTTAATTGTTACAAATTGCACAAGTTTCATAACTGTTTAATTAACTCTACCATCTCAGTACGTCAACTAAAAATCCACCGTTTCCTTTCATTAGCAGCGAGATCCTTAACTAAGACTGCAAGGGGGAGTTGTTGAAGATTATTCGTAGTGCAGCACATTATTCGTATATTATGTAGGTATGTAGCATTACCAGACGAATATAATGAGGAAACTGTAGATTTCATCCTCCCTGACGCCATACTCATTTTCAACAATTCATTTCTATTTACAGGGCGACCAACATGAAATAGTCCGGACGTAGGTATATCCACGGAATGAGTAGACTCGATTACTCTCGACGATAAACCTAGATATATATTCAGAGTGAGTTTGAACCTCGAAAGCCGCGGTCAAGTTTGTTGGTAAGCTAAATTCGACCAGAGGTTCCGTTAATGTGGCCGTTCGAAATTTTGTCTTCCTGATAATTTCAATCTCTTTGTTTCCTATCTACACAGAGATAAGTCGTAGAACGAAGGTCAGAGATATCGTGAAGGAGGTTGCGGAGATGAAATGTAGATGGGCTGGCCACGTGGCGAGATACGCCTACAATAGATGGAGACCAAGAGAGACAAAACGGAGCATGGGTAGACCTCAGGGCCTTTATTCTTGAAAACCAGGGAGTAGAACGATCGAGAGAACGGTGACGTGGCCCTACTAATCAGTAGGGCCACGTCGCCGTTCTCTCGACTGTTCTACTCCCTGGTTTTCAAGAATAAAGGCCCTGAAGGATGGGAAGACGACATAAGGGCAATAACAGGCAGACAGTGAATGCGATTGGCGAGAGATCGAGAAGGAATGAAACAATTGGGAGAGACGTACATTCAGGAGTGGATGGAAAACGGTTGGAGAAGAGACAGAGATAATTTCAAATTTACAAATTCAATCGACATGAGATCAATAATCAGAACAAAATCAGAACCTGAGAATTCTGTGATCTGTATAAGCCCTAAGCCATAAGCCATACCAACCATTGCATGCAGAATTATTCAGAACAACAAAATATAAAATATTATATTTTCAATTCTCCCAAAGAAAAGTAACTCAGGCGATATACATGACTTCCAATCAGGAACATGGATGAATATGAACAGATCTGACCAATGCACATCGTTGCTATTCGAGATAACTATTGGATAATGCTCAGGAGAACGATTGGTAGTATAATTTATTTTTCCGTCGAACTTAGAATAAAAGCTCATTTTAACGCACTCGAAATCATCCATTAATGGCCTATTTTAATGCATGATTTCTTATTAATGCATGATTGTCATGGCAACCGAACATAAAATATTCAGTCAGAGCACTATCGAGCTTGGTTGGAAATCAACTTCTGTCACAGAAGGGTATATTGACAACTCCATTCAAAATAAAATAGACTGCAGAAGTAATTTCAGGTGATACAAAATGCAAAGTAGATAATACTTCAACCTCCACTTTCTCTACACGTTCCTTATGAGATATCATAGGTTTAATATAGATGCAAACTAAATGTAAACTATTCAGAATGTCACAACATGTCCAATATAGGGAGCATAAATATCAATATATCGAAATGAACATAGAAATTTACATTAGGTCAAATTTGTTCATTATGCAAAATAAAAATTAATTTCTATCGAGAATTCATATTCAATTCGTTATGAGATCGCCGGAAAAATCTTGTAATCAACTCGTTTATTAATTCAGCGAATAAACTAGATGATTAAATAACTATTTTCTGTCGACCATAGAATAAACGCTCAATTTAACTACAGTGGCTTTATACAGTACAGTGGCGACAATAGACGTTCACGTTTTGATTGGTCGGACTGTTTTCGACCACTAATGGCGAACTCTCATTGACTTGTTGTCATGTCATAGTGAATAAAGCTCAAAATCGAGTCAAATGTCAAACAGCACGACACTCAAATGTTAACAAATATCCGCCATGTTTGTGCAAAAACGTGTTCTATGACCCTATTGTCGCCACTGTCTTGTATAAAGCCACTGTAATTTTAACGCACTCGAAATCATCCATTAATGACCTATTTTAATGCATGATTGTCATGGCAACCGAACATAAAATATTCAGTCAGAGCACTATCGAGCTTGGTCGGAAATCAACTTCTGTCACCGAAGGGTATATTGAAAACTCCATTCAAAATAAAATGGAAACTGCAGAAGAAATTTCAGGTGATAAAAGTTGCAAAGTAAATAATACTTCAACCTCCACTTTCTCCACACTTTTCTTATCGGATATAAAGGTAATGAATGATATAAATGTGAACTATTCAGAATGTCACAACATGTCCAATATTCCCTCTATGGATTTTTCGAATTGTTCCATATAGAGCATAAATATTAATACATACATATATCGAAATGAACATAGAAATTTACATTATGTCAAATTTGTCTATTATGCGAAATGAAAATTTATTTGAAGCCTGAATTCATATTCATTTCGTGATGAGGTCGACGGAAAAATCTTGTAATCAACTCGTTTATTAATCTAGCGATTAATGGTCTCAAACATTAACGCGTGAGCGGAGCGAGCGCGTTGAAATATTTCGACCATTCATCGCTGCCATTAATAAACTAGTTGATTAAATAACTATTTCCGTCGACTATAGAATAAAAGCTCATTTCAACGCACTCGAAATAATCCATTAATGACCCATTTTAATACATGATTTCTTATTAATGCATGATTGTCATGGCAACCGAACATAAAATATTCAGTCAGAGCACTATCGAGCTTGGTTGGAAATCAACTTCTGTCATAGAAGGGTAAATTGACAACTCCATTCAAAATAAAATAGAGACTGCAGAAGAATTATCAGGTGATACAAGTTGCACAGTAAATAATACTTCAACATCCACTTTCTCCACACGTTCCTTATCGGATATCATAGGTAATCATATAAATGCGAACTAAATGTAAACTATTCAGAATATCACAACATGTTCAATATTCCCTCTATGGATTTTTCGAATTGACCATATCCATTAGCTATCGGTTGCAGCTTTTTGAGAATCTTCGGGTTGGTATTAATGTGTCATCAATGTCAATGTGCAATGTCAAACCTCATTCATGTCAATTGTCTTTGATTGTGTGCTGGGACGGGGTTTTCCGAATAATGGATGTAGGATTTAGAGAAAATAGTCACAGACAGAAATTCTCAATTTAATGAATCTAAAAAACGTTTATCACATAATTCACAAAATTCAAACTACAAAATCATTAATCTTACCTAAAAAACGTTGACCAAGCTCAAAAGTGGTATCCTTACCGTTATGACAGCAAGTGAATCAATCCAATGAACTCAATAAAAGGCTCAATGCAATAAATTCATAAATTAAGATTCGTTATTCAAGAAGATGTCGATTTGTGAAATGATTGAATTAATCAAGAGAACAAAAGAAATAACGCCACACATGGACAAGCGATAAGATTTCCCGCAACATTCGGATTCCTACGAAAATGGAGCGCCTGGTTTTCAGACAACCCATCATACACATGACATACAGGATGTCTCTGTACAATTGTTTACAATTTTTGAAGTTTTGAACGTGCTATCTATTTTGAATTTTGATAGAACGAAAACAATTTTTGGTAAAAATGGATGCTAAAAAGGTGTAAGTACATCTTGTGTACACCTAAATTTTATGAAGAATATAATGAAACCTAAATGTTAATGAATTGGCGGGCTTATTTCAAATCAGTAATGACAGTGATGACATAATCTTATTATTGCTGCCAACCCAAGAACGCTCAAAAAGCTGCCACCGATAGCTTATGAATATGGTCAATTGTTCCATAGGGAGCATAAATATGAATATATCGAAATGAACATAGAAATTGAAATTATGTCAAATTTGTCCATTATGCAAACTAAAAATGTATTTCAATGCAGAATTTATATTCAATTCGTGATGAGGTCGACGGAAAAATCTTGTAATCAACTCGATTATTAATTCAGCGATTAATGGTCTCAAACATTAACGCGCTCGCTCCGCTCACGCGTTTAAATATTTCGACCATTGATCGCTGTCATTAATAAACTAGTTGATTAAATAACTATAATAGATAGAATGTAATGGATCTCATCGGTTCGTGCTGGTAGTTATAAACACAACAAACTAGGGTCCTCGACCTTGAAATAAGAATATCAGTGAGCCTACAAGGGTTACACATAGTACAAGAAGTTGCTTAGATAATGTTTTTGTTAATTTTAAGGTTGATGCAGAGGTATTCAAGACCACTGTTTCAGATCATTTCGCTCAAAAAATGAGTTTTGATGTAGCTACAGAACAAGTTAATAATAATTGTGTCTATCGCAGACTTTATAGTGATGAGGGAATAATGAATTTCCGAAATGATCTGCAACAGGAAGAGTGACAGTCAGTGTTTTCTACTGATGAGTCGGATGTTGACTTGCAATGGCAGGCTTTCATGATATGTTTCTCTCGCATATTTGAAAACCATTTTCCTTTGAAACTGTGTAAATTTGAAAAAAAAAATTTAAGAACTATTATGATACCAAGGAGGTCAGGGACAGTAAGTTCAAGTTGGATTGCTTGCTTACATTGAAGTCATGTGATAATTCTCATAAACCGTTATATAATACTGAAAAACGTAATTATGACAAACTTCTATCAGCAGCCAGGGCTAATTATTATAATCTGAAAATTCAGTCATCTGAGTATCTGACAATAAGAATAAAACTATGTGGTCTATTTGTAATGACATTAGGGGCCCAGAATATAAGAACGGTTTCAATATTTGAAGGTTTTGGTGATGTAGCTGAAAGGTAGGTATAACAATTTCTTAGTCGAAAAAAATTCCTATTTTGCTGAATAGTTTGGATGATAAGACCTTTTCTTGTAAATTACCTAGTAACTCCAGATCTATTGATTTACAGCCAACAAATCCTGATGAAATAGTTAAAATATTGGCGAAAATAAAGAATAAGTACTGTAGTGGCGATGACGGAATACCAGTCAATATTATAAAAAGTTGTGCAAATGAGATAAAGTTTGTCATTTCATACATAGTGAATAATTCACTCAAATTTGGGATATTCCCAAAACAGCTAAAACTAGCACTAATAAAACCCATTTATAAAAAAGGTGAAGAAACTTCTTTTGAAAGCTACAGGCCTATCAGTATTTTGTCCAGTTATTCGAAAATATTTGAACATGTAATGTGTGAGAGACTGTTGAATTTTATGAATGTGTGCAATCTATTTAATGATTCTCAGCATGGATATTTGGAGGGCCGATCGGTTCAAACTGCATTATATCAGTTCACTGAAAGAATAATAGAGCTACTGGAGGATGATAAGCTTGGCTTGGGTTTGTTCATCGATCTAGCTAGTGCTTATGACTGTTTATTTAGGCCTTTTTTATTGAAGAAATTAGAAAGGTTGGGAATAAGGGGTAGTGCAAAAGAATGGATAGCTTCACATCTGTCAGGGCGTTTGCAGAGGGTAGCCACTAGCCATTGGTATAAATATTAAATAATTATATAATTGAATCAGAATATGGAGTACCTCAGGGAAGTGTTTTGGGCCCCATTCTCTTCATTATTTTCATTATTGATATATGTGATATAATTGACGAAATAATTAAGTTGTTAACTTCTTTTGTTGATGACACAAATTTAATGATTGGTGGTAGTAGTTTTGATTAAATCAAAGCAAAAGCTCTTTCAATGTATGATCAATTAAAATCCTGGTTTGATAGGAACAAATTGATAATGAATGAAAGCAAAACAACAGCTGTATTATTTAGCACAAACAGATCACAAAAAGTGAAAGAGAGTGTTTTGAATCTGACTGATTGTAATGTGAGAATTGAGGAATCTGTTAAGTTTTTGGGAGTCTATCTGGATAGTTTCTTAAAATCATCTCACATAGAGTACCTTTCGGGAAAGTTATGTCGTGTAGGTTTTGCTATTAAAACATTGTCAAAATATTTGAATGTAAATAATTTAAAAACTGTTTATTTTTGCAAATTTTGAATGTCTGTTGAGATATGGTATTATTTTCTGGGGATCGAGCTCGGAAGTAAGCAGGTTGTTTGTTCTGCAGAAGAGAGTTTTGAGGTATACATGTTCAAAATGTCTTATATTCAATCGTGTAGGGGAGTATTTAAAGAAAATGATATGCTGACTGTTTTTGGTATTTGGTATTTATATATTTGAGTGTTTGGTGTTTTTCTTCAAGAATTAGTATATTTTTTCAGTTCACACTAGGAAGACCGAATATCCTTTAAGATAACTAAATTTACATTATCCTGTACATAGATTGTCTCTGTCAGAAAGGCATCCGTCTTACATGTGCATCAAATTGTATAACAATCTACCTAATAGAATCAAACTTTCAAATAATTTTAAGATTTTCAAGAGAAATGTCAGGGAATATTTGATTGCTATGGAACCATAATCTTTGAATGATTATTTGAGGTGATTTGTAATTTTGTTTTTGACACTGTTCCTTTTATGTGGGAGTTTTTTGTACATACTATGGAATAAAGGATGTTATCTTTCCATCTATCTATCTATCTATTATCAAATATAAATGGAGCATGAACTTATATGTTGAACAAGATGCCGTTTGGATATCTATAATGGAGGCCCACAACAACAGGGGAGGTTTCTTTTACGGAAAACACACTCCTCTCTGAAACCAACCTTTTTCGTTCTCTTAAACCTAAAAGACCTTCCCCACAGAATATCTCATCGATTCCATAGATCGATTAATGATGGCCGATTTCCCAACGTAGCCTGACTACCAGCTGTGAAATACAACATGGCAGCGTCTTATGTTATTTCTTCCACGTACACTTTCAGCTATTCGTGATATTTCTATATGAATTATTGGTCTCTAGAAATCTGGGGATACTTCATACTTTAAGACGGAGACGATTCAGAGATTCCTACCTTCTTGATTGGAATCTTTTCTTGAGAAGGACTCTCCAGTCAGGCAGTAGGAGGAAGAAATTGGTCAAAAAGGGACAGTTGCAGGAAGCAGCAGCTGTTAGGAAAATTTTTTTTTTGATGAAGAGAAAGTGATACGCCTAGACATCCAAAAGAACCCGAAGGTCCGGAAAATATGGGCTCAAGGTCTCAAGATTCTCAACAATCCAAGATTTAGTTAGATGCTGGAGGAATACAGGTGTCAGATGGTTTATCATCTTGTCATACCTGGATTCTACTATAAGGGAAGCAAATGACAATGGAATGACTCTAACATAATTCATCAAAATCCAACTATGTTCGATTTCTATGACAGCTTCTTATGGCACCTTGGCACAAATTCGAGTATCTGCTAGAAGTTTGTCTGTTGTTGTTGACAGAAGTTTCCGAAAAGTTGACTAAGGGCCGGTTTCATAAGGGCCAACCGAAGATTCAACCGTTGCGTCAACAACCAAATTCCTCACTATCTGGTAGTTGGCGCAGGGTTCAACTGTCTGTTCGCCCTTTATAAAGCCGGCCCTAAGAGAAGTATCATTATTCATTATGGTGATTATTTAGAACTAAAAGAACCGTGTTGGAGACGTGAACAAATTTTTAATCACCAAGTTTGGGTCCCAGATTACAAAAATGACAACAAGAAGTCTGCAATCCCCTTAGTATTTCCAAAAAAAAAATCTTAAAGTTTCCGTTTGGAAAATAAGGTTATACATTTTTCTAGCCAGTTTTCCAGTAGGTATTTTGTCAATCAATACTCTTTAGTAATGGTTTATTCATCAATTTCTGAGCGTTCATTCATTTCGTCAAAATCGACTATTTTATGCATTGTTTACATTCGTTCTGCCACCATGGGTCGCCATGGTATTTCTGCCTTCAAAAACTGTCAACCGTAGCGAATGTCGCAAACCGAATGGCCGGTAACATTAAAATTATTAGTGTTTGGGATTGGAAGAGCCCATTTTTGTTTACTTTTCCAATATGTGATGAAAATAGCAGCAACTAGGTATATGGTTAATATGCAGCTTATTCCTTCTCACCTGTTTTCAAATGTTCTGCATTGAAATATGAGTAACATTCATCTTCTTCTCAAATATTATATCCTTAAGAATGTGTCAAGATATTTTACGAAGGTAATATTACGTGAGTTCAGCAATATTATATTTTTTTTGCCCAATTTTGCTTCGTCAATTTCAACAATTTGCCCGGCCCCCCTTAAACCCTCATTATTCTGTGTGTAATACACCAAACACCAGATTTTGCTCCGACAATTTCCACAATTTGCTCGACCGCCGAGCTGGTGGTTGAAATGGACGAAGCAAAATTTGGCAAAAGAAAATATAATACAGGCCGTTTCACCGGACTTTGAAATATTTTGCTGAAATCACGTAATCTACCTTCGTATAATATTTTGACACATTCAAATTGGTTTTCATTTTCGTAATCTGGGGCCCAAATCTGTTGAGTTAAAATTTTTCCACGTCCCCAACACGTTTTTTTCAGTTCTAAATAATAACCTTCATCTTCATTATTATTGTTTTGCTTCATTCTTCATTTAATTACCCGATAGGCAGATTTGGTCCAATGTACGAAAAGACACTGACGAGTTTGTGGACTATTTTGAACACGCAGCAACATTGCGGGGAAAACTAATTGTTTGCCCTCCCACACTTGGATAGACGTTTTATATTGATATATGTACCGGGTGGCCCACCACTGAGATGCTCATTTTGAGGAAGTAAATGAGGATATTTTGAAATTTTTTTGTGATGTGTGAAGGGTAATCAGAAGCACAAATTAAAATTGTATCCATATATACAGGATGTTCCAATACAAAGATATAGACCAAAGTTACACTTTTTCAAATCTAACACCCTATATATGACCTCAAAAATGGAAAGGCAAGCTCAAATTATGATGAGTTTCTTTAGATCACTCTTCACATTTGATACACCATTTACGGGAAAATCGCGAAAAATTGAAAATATGCAGTATTTTTAAATGGAATTATATGAAGAAACCAGTTACGCCAGCGATACAGACAATGGTTTTTTGAATAGACATATTAGCTCCTTCTCTAAAGAAAAAAAAATTAAACTCTGGAATATGCAGAGGGATCATAATTAATTTTCAAAAATCTACTACAAATAATGGCCAAAAACTTTCTTATTTCAAATGGCACACACCCAGTATTTCTTTATCCCGTTGAACGCAACAATTTACGTCGAAACTTTTTTCATGAGGTGTTCCTATACCTTAACCTCATAGTTTCCCACCCATTTTCAATTCAAAACTAGTAAACCAACAATTATGAGTTGTGATAATCAATAGAAAAACGATCTTTGATGAGTGATTTGACAGTCGCACAATATATCTCAGAGAATTAATCCATATTAACTGTCGGTATTAACAATTCGTCAAATTTGTTTGAGTTTATCGTAGTTTACCTATTCAATATTGAAGAATTTCCAAATAAATGGATAGGTCGAGCGGGTCCACAAAATTGGCCTGCGAGGTCACCTGACATCTTTTTATGCAATATGATACTTATATGGGGCGTCCTTCGAGCAATTTCTGTTAATTTAGAATTTATTGATTTCTGTAATAGGTACTTGTTGTTGTTTTGTGTTTTGTTCCTTCATTTCATGTAGTTCCATTTTTGTTATGATTTTCAAATATTTGAGTACCTAACCTTTCAAATTCGATACTTTCCATGTGAGCTATTATGTAGTTGTTTCAAATTGGTTTTGTGATCTATTGCATTGAATTGATAGTTTATGCAATAATGAAACAAGAACTGAATATTCGTTTTCCCAAATGAATCTATGTACTTTCTCTTGACAGAAAAACAGTCAATATAACATTTTGCACATCCCCACAAACACGACTGATACAACAGACACTTATGGCATTTAAGTGGCAAATAAAGCTGAAAAACCTGTGAGCTAGAAATAATATAAAATACGTTTTGGTTAGTCGTGAAATAGTACTAACTGAAAAATGGTATTTTTAAGTTGAGCGCCATTTCATTCTGATGAATGTCCGATTTATCTGTGGTGTGATGTATCTGAGTGTGGTGAATTGAAAATCGAAAATTACATTACATTGTCTGTATGGCTGGCGTAACTGGTTTCTTCATAAATTGCTATTTAAAAAAACTCCATATTTTCAATGTTTCGCGATTTTCTCGTAAATGGTGCATCAACTGTGCAAAGTAGTCAGAAGAAACTCATCATAATTTGAGCTTGCCTTTCCATTTTTGAGGTCATATATCCCTATACAGGGATGCATCACACCCTTGCCCTAAAGTGGATATTAACTCAGAAAATATCCATTTTAGGGCAAGGGTGTGATGCATACACTCACATTATTTTTTAACGTAGATTCAATATCTGCCATAAAAAAAAATGGGGTTCTAATTTGAAAAAATTGATTTTTCACGATTTTGTCATCCCTAACTTTGAAAGCGATTTTTTCACCCCCTGTATCATGAATCGCGATTTCGATTTTTAAAGTGGATACATCAATCTTACATCTTGAAAAATCCCAAAAATGAAAATTTTCCATCCAAAAACCTCGAAGTTATTCTTGTTTCAGCGGAGCTCTATTTTCGATTTTTTTTTCGAATTTTCCCGCTCAGAGAGAATTTTCCAACCAAAACTGAAAAATGTTACATCAAAATAACTTTAAATTTTCTAAGGAATCTATTTCTGCAATAAAAAAATGGTGTTCTAATTTGAAAAACGGAAGTTGACGTCATTTCCGGAAAAACCGGAGGTGCTCATGCCTTGAAAATATTTTAGATTTCATCAGCATCGTGAAATACTTATAAGTGCTGAATTTCATGAAAATACGTTCAGTAGTTTCCCGTATAAATATGGGTGAGGTTCCTCGTGAAAGACCCTGTATATGACTATATATGTTACATTTGAAAAAGGGTAACTTTGTTCTATATCTTTGTATTGGAACACCCTGTATATATGGAAATAATTTTAAATTGTGCTTGCAATTACCCTACACAAACCACAAAAAAAGATTTTCAAAATATCTCCATCAACTTCCTCAAAATGAGCATCGCGTCAGTGGTGGGCCACCCGGTGTATTTGTTAATTCTGGACTCTGGTTGTGATTAACCTAAAAAAACGACCAAAAAAATAAATTTAATTCAGGTTTTAACCTTGTTAACACTAATCAGGTCTAGTGGACATAGTTAAGAAAGTATCTACTTTATTCCACATAATTATTGTTGTCGCGGATAATATCATAAATGAACTCCTACTTTTCGATAGTTCCACTCGAGAGGAATCGCGAAAAATTATAGATATTTCTTTGATGCATGACAATCATTAATGGCGAAAAAAATAAATTTCCCATTATTTGCAACATATTCTATTTCCTGCAGAAAAATCTATCAGATATTTCGAAGTATATTTGGGCAGAATTCTCTATATCGAAAAACGACTATCTTCAACTAGACTGGGTATATATAAGACACCCTTTATAGATCACAGAAAAATCCTCTACCCTTAGAATGAGGTTTTCTATGAACATGTTTTATGGAGCTACTATCCCCAATCTTGAATAAGTGCTATACATGCTCGGAAATAAAAGGCAGTTTGTAGTCCGTTATGATACTTCGTCATACGATAGCAATCTTGTATTTCCCGCGCTTGACCAGAAGACGGTCATATATTCGCAGGGGTGAGTGTTTATCTAAATAGAAAAGAAGCAAAGGGACCTCAAGAAAATATGAGTTTTCCGACACCTCTGTGATTGGAATTGAGTGGATATTATTTTCTTCATAGGTAACATATATTCGGTGTTAAAGAATTCGGTCTTGATATAGCGATAATATTAATATTCATTTATATCCAACAAAGGTTTGGAGTTTTACGGACGAATAATATGCCTAACATTATAATATAAAATAGAAAACTGCTTTGCGAAGTTGTTTGTGATCAGATATCTTCATGTATGAGATTATAAAGCCTCTAGTGTTGCTAATTGGTTGAGGTCAGGGTTGAAGGAAATCAATTAGATGAAAATTCTGCCGACGTTTCGATTATATTTAAATCATCTTCGGGGCTCTGAAAGAGCAATACAGGGACATTATACAACGATATAGAAAGGTTATCTTAAAACAAAAACTAGAAATCAGGGATCCCGAACCTGAACAATTACCAATTAAAAACAATCATTTAAAATATAATGAACAATAGACGATTGTATAAAAAAAAAGGGATACCTATCTGACAATATAAACGAAATAAATCAAGTAACAATGAAAAGATCCAATATAGGAAACAATTGAACTAGTTACTAGTGAATAACAAATTTTCCTAAAATCGAGTATTATTAAAAAAAAAAGGTGTTTTATAAAAAAATATATTAAATGAAATTGTGTGTAGATAATAGCTATTTCATTTTTGAGGATGAGTTTTACAGGCAAGTTTTCGGCCTGGGCATGGGTAACTGTTTGGCTCCAATAGCTGCAGACATAGTAATGTTTGAACTGCAGAATTACGCGCTTACTACACTGTCCTTTCAGGTACCTTTTTTTCGGAGGTACGTTGATGATATAATTACCTCAATTCCATCAGATTGTGTTGATGATATATTGACGTCGTTCAATTCATTCCATCCCCGGTTGCAGTTTACGGTTGAGGTAGAGAAGGATGGTAGATTGCCCTTTTTGGATGTTTGGAAACTTTTTCGGAGAGGTTTCTCAACTATAATTCATTACATCCCTTCGTTCATAAGCTCAATTTAATCAAAAACATCAAGCACAGAGCCCTCACCTTGTCAGACAGTAGTTTCCATGATCAGAACATGACGAAGATCAAATATTTCCTCATAAAAAATAACTATCCTTTGAACATGGTAAAAAGGATTCTCTCTGAACGTACGTCCGAGAGTAGAATGGGGAATCATGGGGATGATGTAGAACTGAGGTACTTCTCAATACCATATATAAAGGGTCTTTCTGAGAGGGTTGCTGGTATTCTAAGAACTGCAAGCACCATGGTATCCCTCAAACCAAGCAACACAGTCAGACAGTTGTTTTCCAGTTTAAAAACTAAAACACCAAAATTAATGCTGTCTAATACAGGGTGAGTCTTTGACTTGTACATATATTTTAACTAAAGATTCTTGAGGCCAAAAGAAACCTTTTTTTCATTTTCCATTTTTCCGAATTCGGCTCTGTTAAAAAGATATAGCCATTTGAAAAAAAAAATTGGGCTGACTACGCCTCTGAAATGGTCTTCTGGAATTGATGCAAAGTTCATATTTCTCGATAGAAATTGAGTTTATACATTTAGGAAATACTGAAGTACTAACCTTATTCGAATAAAAATGTTGCAAACACGATAATTTCAACAAAAACAGTTAGTTTCATCGGATTATATCTGCAACTGAAAAGACACATTCATCCCACCAAAATAAGTTCCTTCTTCGATTTTTCTGCAGATTAGTTTGTAAACACTAACACTTCTTCATATTCTCCTCGAAATTCCCAAACAATACCATGAAGAAAAACTTTTCATTCAGATTTATTATTAAACAATTATCAAACAACCTAACCTAATATAATTTGTATCGATTCTGTGAATGTTAGCACAGAAATTTCAAGAAAATGTTGTCAGCTTGTTGAAATTTTCATTGAGGTTAAGGATTTTTTACGAAACATAGTATAAATCACGATACACTTGTGTACCGTGGTATAAATATCTATGAATTCTGCCGTTTCCAATCGACTTCGCGCCAAGTTTTAGCACGCATGCGTAGAGCGAATGATTGGTTATGTTTATGTGGACGCCAGCTATAAACAATAACAAACCAGAGTCTCTGATGAACAAACTGCAAACATTATGTGAAGTTCTGAATACATTCAGTGAATTATTGTTCTAATGTGATTGTTTTGTGCAGTGAATTAATATAATCTTAACCGTGTCGAGTTTATAAAATTCCAAGAGGATATTGCTTAGATATAAACATCGACACAGATTATAAGGTAAAGGTATCATTTTATTTTTCATTAATTTCAATTTAATAAGTAGTTTGTATCGAGATTCATCATTCATATCCGAATTTAACTTCAATATGGACCGGTAACTATGAATTTTCAATAGAAACTGTGCGTGTTAAATCCTCCTTGGTCGCCTTGGTGTAAAATTTTATCTCTCAGTTGTGGAATTTTATTATTAAAATATCTCGACAAAGTTGATAAATATTGTGACAACATTGTAAACTCGTTGAAAGACCAGAGAAGGAATAATATTCGATGATATTTATTTCAGAGACGCATTCAGATTATTCTTGAAATTAATGATTTTTTCGTCAAATTTCTCCGGGTAAAATTGGAAATAACTCGAAAACGACGCGTTTTATTGAAAAAAAATAAGAATACTTTTAGTTTCTTAAATGATTGTTTCTTTCGAAAATATTAACCGTTTATCTTTTTAAAGTGGTTTTATGGTGTTTTAGCGTGTATTGATGGGTCGACCACCCTGTAACTTTTATACTAGTAGAGATATTGAATAGGTTTTGATTGAGGAATATGCACCATGAATAGAGTAAAAACTCAACCAAAATTTAGTTCATTCGAAATAACGGTTCCGAAGATATAAACAGAAAAGTGTTTTTTTCATGGATTTTCGACACCCTGTATCTTCGAAACCAAACCGAATTTCGAAAAATGGTATAGGAAAAAAGTGTTTCGTTTGATGAGAGGAATCTACAGTTAAAATATATGTACAAGTCAAAGACTCACCCTGTATAATTTATGAAATACCTTGTAAGGACTGTGATTGTGTATACATTGGACAGACGGGTCGATATCTGGAAACAAGGATTGGTGAACATCGCAGAGACAGCATTAATGTGCACAACCCAATTAAGAGAAAGGAAAATAACACGGCCTTAGCTGAGCACTCCCTTAGGGAGCTTCACGCTTTCGATTTCAACAATGCAAGGGTAATGGGACATCAGCGAATTTTGAAAAAGAGATTGATACATGAAATGGTATCAATTCAACAAAATAATAAATCCGTAAATAAAAGATCGGATATTGAGAATTTAAATACCGCTTATTTCAATATAATTGCCAGGTTAAAAGAACACGGCTGAATTTATAGTCATTAAAAACGGAATTCCTTATTGTTGTGTTTTGCATGCCGAGAACCCCCTTTTTTTTTCAATCATAATCAAATTGCATTGTCAACCTGCACATCGTATGTGGTTGCATTTTCAGTTTCCTTCATGTCTCGGTCCTTCATGTCACGTCTTACCTGTATTTTAAAGCGACGCTGTTTTACATGTTTTATGAGTGGACAATAGGAGTCAACCGATGATGTGAGTCACCATTTAATATATTTTTTTATAAAACACCTTTTTTTTTTAATAATACTCGATTTTAGGAAAATTTGTTATTCACTAGTAACTAGTTCAATTGTTTCCTATATTGGATCTTTTCATTGTTACTTGATTTATTTCGTTTATATTGTCAGATAGGTATCCCTTTTTTTTATACAATCGTCTATTGTTCATTATATTTTAAATGATTGTTTTTAATTGGTAATTGTTCAGGTTCGGGATCCCTGATTTCTAGTTTTTGTTTTAAG
This sequence comes from Adalia bipunctata, assembly GCA_910592335.1. NCBI lineage: Eukaryota > Metazoa > Arthropoda > Insecta > Coleoptera > Coccinellidae > Adalia > Adalia bipunctata. Next base: position 41,491,705 of record OU342950.1, read on the forward strand.
ATAACCTTTCTATATCGTTGTATAATGTCCCTGTATTGCTCTTTCAGAGCCCCGAAGATGATTTAAATATAATCGAAACGTCGGCAGAATTTTCATCTAATTGATTTCCTTCAACCCTGACCTCAACCAATTAGCAACACTAGATCAAATTGAAGGTCATTAAACTTGATACTGTGAATTATAAAGCCTGTTGTTTAAATTGTTCTTTGCCTGTTTACTTTACATGAATTGTTGAGTCCTTAGGATATGGGAAGCTACTGGTTTCAACTTTTAATTTATTCAATAATCCCTCACAATATAATTGCGTCATTTCCCTTTCTTGAATTGAATTGGGGGAAAGTACCTACCCTACTTGTATTCTTCAGGTCAAATCTCAAAATAATATTTGCAATGAATGTCTCCATCAGTGTGTTCAACTATTATTGTGAAAGGGGAAGTAATCGCAAACACACTATGTTTTGAACGATACTCTATTGGCGATTTCGGCAATTGCCATCATCAGGCCAGCTGAAAATACACAAGATTACACAAATCAGTTTTAAGTAGATGTAACAGGATTAAATTTTCTGGAAATATCTTGGCTTCTATGCATGTAATATTATTTTATCCGACAAATGTTTTTTTATTCTCTAGGTTAGAGGTATGCTCACCGTCCAAGCAGTACAAATGTCCAAGCTCTATCATAAAATTCCTTTTTGTGTTTATCTTAATTGAGGCAAGTATCGAAAAGTGTCTTGATCATTAATTGTTTTGATATAAGTATTTCGCTGTATGATATTTCTCCTTCTTTTAACTTTGGCTTTTGAGTTGATGTTGTGGGATGAAATGTTCTAGAAAAAGTATCAAAATGATATTGATCTTTCTGTAATTTGAGAAGGATTCTGTAGAAATGATGCCTGAAACACTTTGAACTGCTGTTGATTCAAGGGCGGATTTACGGGTGGTGAGGGTAATGGGTAATGAGTAATGGTAATGAGTATCGGAGACCTGAGAAAAAATTACGTTTCAAAGTTTTTTTGAGGATGTTGTGTACCTGATTTATTGGTTTTCAATCCAATACCCCCACCTCCATGAAAAAGAGCTATATCCACGCTTGTGTTGTGTTGACTTCAAAGTGATTTCAATCTCGAACTGAATACTGCTCTGATCGATAACTTCTGTACTTATAATAATTATGTATGTTATGACTCAAAAACTCAAAATATAATACCTTCAGATTGATAGAGTTTTAACTTGACCTTGTACTAGTTTAAATATAATGGTTGTTGGGAATAGGTCAATTATGTAGAGAAAAACCAATTACTCTATGGCCGACGTTTCGGCATATATTATGCCATCTTCAGGGCTGAAGTAAAACGGTCCTCTTTTGTCAAAAACAATGATTCGTCTTTTCGATATTTCAAAGAATCAAAATGAGCTGATGTGGGCTGCATGAAGGATTCAAACATGCAACAGTAAGCATCATTCGTTTTTCAATAATTTTTCATACTTATTTTCAGTTATTTCAAGTAATATGAAAAAGTTACGCATTTTTATATTTTCAATAATTCATTTGCATCAACCTTCAAATATATTCATAGTACAAAATGATTCCACATTTCTATAAACCGCCCCCGTAACAATTTTGTAAGAATTTGCCATAAAAAGATTATTCACTCGTAATTTTATTTCCATTCTTCAAAAGCAATAACTCCACGCCACCGGATTTTTCAAAGTTAGATTCTGCAATATACTGACTGAATTTTGGCTTCATCAATTCCCGAATTCATGAATAAGATGCTGAGTCTCCTCTTTCTATGGTCTAAGGTTTATATGTATTATATGATACATGCATAATATTGTAGAGAAACACTGATGAATTTACAGGTTTCTAATGTGACGTCGTAAATAAACACATTTTTTTGCGCTTACATTGCAAATGCTGACTGAACCCCACGAAATAACACCATGCATCCGAAATCGTTGAAATGAGGACTGATATTTTCACAGTCGAGGATATTTCCAACATTATCAAAAACACTAGTAACTGGAAAGCGCCAGGACCCGATCGACTTCAAAACTTCTGGGTTAAACAGTTTCCAGCATGTTTCCCAAGTCTGGCTAGATGTTTTTCGGAGGCGCTAGAAGACCCCTTCAAAATTCCAGCTTTTCTCACTCAAGGCAATACCTACATGCTCCACAAAAAAGGAGACCCCAACAATCCAGAAAACTACAGACCAATAACGTGTTTGTCAGTGGTGTACAAGCTGTTCACGTCGCTTGTAAATAATGCGATATATCGTCATTGTGAAGCCAATAATATTCTGGAAGAAGAACAGAAAGGCTGCTCTCGAGGATCTGCAGGATGCAAATATCAACCCACCATAGACGCTGTAGTGCTGTAGTGTTGAAGCAAGCCCAAGCGAGAAGGAAGAACTTAAGTCTTTGTTATATCGACTACCAGAAGGCCTTCGATACGGTGCCCCACGATTGGCTTGCGAAAGTGCTCGAGATTTATAAGATCTGCCCGAAAATAAAAGCCGTGCTATCTTATGAGTAAGTATGTATGGCACTGAATCCTCTTCCTACTCTTTTGAAAATCACCACGGGTCTGTATCCTAATACAGACCCGCAATGAGGAATCCGCGAAAACTGTCCCATTTATTGTATATAGATGATCTGAAGCTATTTGGCGAGAACCAAAACCAACTTCACTCGCTCATAGATATAGTGCGCTCCTTCAGCAGAGATATTGACATGTCCTTTGGTCTCGATAAATGCGCTATCATCAATATCAAGAGGGGTAAAATGAAGAACACTCAGGAACAATTTCAGGACATCTGCAGTTTGTTGCCAGAAGAGACCTACAAGTATCTGGGCATTCCTCAAAATCAACGGATTGACCACACCCGTTTGAAAGCTGAGTTCACTGCGAAATATAAAAACAGGGTTACCAACAGGGTGCTCAACACCAAGCTGTCTGCTAGAAACCAGATCGATGCCTTGAACTCTTGGGCCACGCCAGCACTGACCTACACATTCGGAGTCTTGAAGTGGTCAGATGCTGATTTGAATGAGTTGGACCGACTAACCCGTCGCCTAATGACAAAATTCAGATGTCTGTACACCAATGCATCGGTGAAAAGGCTTTATCTCCCTAGAAGAGATGGCGGACGAGGTCTGTTGAACATGGCGAGAACAAGCATTGCACGGCAGATTTCCCAAGCACCTTGAGGGGGAAAATGTCGATAAATTAGCTTCTTTGTCGTGGTTGAATGCGGGACACTTGTATCCTGAAACTGAGGGATTTCTGACGGCTATCCAAGATCGAGTTATAAAAACTCGCAACTACGAGAAATACTGTTAGAAGCTTAACGTGGAGGACAAATGCACGAAGTGTGGCGCAGTTGGCGAATCTATTGAACATGTAATCGCCGGCTGCCGAGTTCTTGCCGACAACGCATATCTGGGACGACACAACCAAGCACCAGCAGTGTTTTGGATACTTGTCCACCATATTATAAGTATCAACCTGCAGCAGTTTTGGAAACGGACGCAGCGGTTCTCTATTTGGACAGACCCATAACAACGGATAGAACAGACTACAATAGACCGGACCTTGTGTTCATTGAGAAGGATCAGAAGTAGGGTGATAATTGATGTGGCAGTACCATTGACTCATAATATCGGAAAAACGGAGTCCGAAAAAATAACGAAATACAAGAACTTGGCAATAGAACTGAAGAAAATGTGGCAATTGTCGAAAGTCACTATTATACCGTTGGTGATTTCGGCTGAGGGAGTCATGTCAAAATCATTCGAGAGGAATCTTCAAAAGATCGAATTATCCCAGAGGATCGCGGGATATGCACAACAGGCTGTATCATTGCAAACCTGTCACGTCGTGCGGAACTAGTGGGAGGAACTGAAATGTTTTTTCACTGGTTCCTAGAAGAAATACCAGCTCAAGGTGAGACCGGGAGACCGATGATGAAGGATAATAATAATTTATAGACCATCAACAAATGCATGGTATGTCAAATAGAAATGAGATAAGGAAACAAGCAAATAACCATATACACTCATACATAAATACATATAACAAATGTAGTTGACAATGAAATAGGACAAACTTATTTAATTAGAGCAATACTGAACAAACTCCTCTACGCTATAAAAACAATTTTATTTCCAAACGTTCGATAACAACGTCATTTCTAGACAGACAGGATCATAGAGAAGTTCTATTTCTCCGCCTAGGCGGAGAAATAGTTGCTATGGCCTACTTTTCCCTCCGGCGCGGCGGCAGGAAAAGTGTTGTTATGCAAGGGACTAATTTTGCAAGACAACCGTAACTATACAAATGTTACATTTTTCACTCAATTATAACGATCGTAAATGTCAATATTATTCAGATTTCCAGGAATTTCAAGATGTTTGAAAATAAAATAACATATTTCATTCGAAGGAGGAGTGACTTTTCATGGGTCGGTTTCAATTACCCGCCTCACTACGTTCGGCGGGCAAACTAAAGCTCGCCATGAAAAGTGATACTTCTCCTCCTTATAAAATAATATACTATTCTATGAGACACGACTTCAGATCTCGTCTGAACGTCCTGGCGCTCAACCTAGTTAGAGAGCAGGGTAACAAATTAAACAGCTTAATACCTGCATGATATGGAGATCGTTCATGGAAAGAGTGCGAGTGCTTTGGTATAAATAACTTATGCGTATTCCTAGTAGAATATTTATAACACTCAGATCGTTTTGTCAAATTTTTCTTAATATCGTGAACAAAGACAAGTGAATAATACACATAAATACAAGGAAATGATAACAAACCATGAGCCAAGCGCGGATCCAGGGGGGGGGGTCATGGGGGTCATGACCCCCCCCCTGGACTGGACGAACCCTCAAATCTTGTGTTTGACAAAAAAAAACCAATTGGCGGGTATGTAATCCACCTGACCGTGACCCCCCCCTTTCTCGAGAGCTGGATCCGCCACTGCCATGAGCAATGAGAGCGGGTCTGACGGACGATCTCGAATCGATGCCAAAGAGCAACCTCAAAATGCGCTTCTGAACAATGAAGACACCCTCCAGTCCACAGCCGTCCCACAGACGACAACATTATACCGCAGCAATGAAAATATGTTCGAGAAGTAATAGGTCAGTGCAGCCTCTGTGCCAATAAATTTCCGCACATTATACAGTAGTGTAGTAGCATTTATTCAATTTCTTGCAGACTTTACTCATCTCAGCAGACCATTTAAGATTACTGTCAATATAGTACCAAGAAGGCTAACCTGAGATGATGCCGTTAAAATGCTTCCCTTGAAATTGAGCGACCGCAAAAATGGTTCTCTATACTGATTATGGAACTCAATCATTGTTGACTTCTCTGATAGCCCGGGAGCCAGTGATAGTTTTTGGTGACCAATTTTAACCCTGGCCATAATTGGTATATAGCTTAATTTGTATTTGTCTTATAGCATAGTGAACGTCAGCTGGCGCACCAGTGGTGGGTTTGCCAACGGGAGCAACGAAAACACGTAAAAAAAATATTGAGTTTCAGTCATTTTAACCCTGCTGAAATTTACAGAAATTGTAGTTTAAATAATTATTCGAATAAAAAAAATCGTCCGCTGGCTGTACGTTGGTGGAAAACCCGTCCGCTGGACATGAAAACTTGTTTTCCACCAACGTACAGCCAGCGGACCATTTTTTTGTTCGAATAATTATATGAACTACCATCTTTGTGAATTTTAGAAGGGTTAAAATGACAGAAACTCAAATTTTTTTTTACAAGTTTTCATGTCCAGCGGACGGCTTTTCCACCAACGTACAACCAGCGGACGATTTTTTTTATTCGAATAATTATATAAACTACCATCTCTGTAAATTTCAGCAGGGTTGAAATGACTGAAACTCAAAATTTTTTTTACAAGTTTTCATGTCCAGCGGACGGGTTTTCCACCAACGTACAACCAGCGGACGATTGTTTTTATTCGAATAATTATATAAACTACCATCTCTGTAAATTTCAGCAGGGTTGAAATGACTGAAACTCAAAATTTTTTTTACAAGTTTTCATGTCCAGCGGACGGGTTTTCCACCAACGTACTGCCAGCGGACGATTTTTTTTATTGGAGTAATTATACAAACTACAATCTCTGTAAATTTCAGCAGGGTTAAAATGACTGAAACTCAAATTTTTTGCAGAAGTTCCCATGTCCAGCGGACGTTTTCATGTCCAGCGGACGAGGTTTCCACCAACGAACAGCCAGCGGACGATTTTTTTTATTCGTATAATTATACAAACTACCATCACTGTAAATTTCAGCAGGGTTAAAATGACTGAAACTCAAATTTTTTTTTACAAGTTTCCATGTCCAGCGGACGGGTTTTCCACCAGCGTACAGCCAGCGGACGATTTTTTTTATTCGAATAATTATACAAACTACCATCTCTGTAAATTTCTGCAGGGTTAAAATGACTGAAACTCGATATTTTTTTTACATGTTTTCGTTGCTCCCGTTGGCGAACCCACCACTGTTGAGCCAGCTGACGGTCACTTTGGCTAAGAAAACAACCAAATCAAGCTATATACAAATTATGGCCAGGGTTAAAATGACTGACTAAAAAATGTCACTGGCTCCCGGGCTATGAGTTTATGATGAGTTTGTTACGCGCACACCAGTCATCAAACTGATCAACATTTCTCAAGTAAACGTTCACGACACCTATCACTGACTACTATTGATGTGTCGTCGGCACAGAGGAAAACCTTACCTTCGGTAATGAACTCAGGCAAGTCATTAATCAACATCAAAAACAGCAAAGGCCCCAGCACACTACCTTGTGGGGTGCCAATGGGCACAGTGAACACATCGGACCGCTCGTGATCAACGGCCACAACAATTGAGCAATCTCTCAAGAAGGATATCAACCATTGATTCAAGAAATCTCTAACACCTAAATACTCCATCTTCTCGGACACAAAAACTGCATTGAGACAATCAAATGCCTTACGCAGATCGAAGCAGAGCATTATCACGAATTCCCCTATGTCCATACCTGAGGATATATGCTGAACAATGTCGGCTACTGCCGTGTTTGTAGACCTGTTTGGTCGAAAGCCGTGTTGAGACTCCGACAGCAACCCACCTCTCTCAAGAAAATTCACGAGCCGACGGTCCACTGTTTTTTCTAAAATCTTGGAAAAAATTCCAACAATTGTAATAGGTCGATAGTTGTTAATATCAGTGGGACTGTGCTTTTTAAGCAGAGGTATTGTGCGCCCGGTTTTAAAATATTCGGGAAAACACCTTTCAATACGGAAGCAATATGATGACTGATTATATCAACGGAATATTTCAGAACCGAAACCGGAATCTCATTTACGCCTGTGGAACGCTTATTTGGTAGCGCGTTGATAAGTTCATGTACATATTTCACCAGGTGTGATGGGATCGAAATACATAGATTCCGCAACTCTACATCTCGTGGTCGTGCATCCAACTTCGTCTAAGTCCCGAAAATATTCGTCTACCCAGGCACGTAGCGAGGGGGGGGGGCCCGGGGGCCCGGGCCCCCCCCGAAATCTCAAAAAAATCAAAAAATGCCTGTATATTTGACAAAATTTGCAATGTGTACTTATTGTGGCTCCCCCCCGAAAGTTGTGGGCTCCCCCCGAAAGAAAATCCTGGCTACGTGCCTGCGTCTACCCTATTCTTAGCAGAATTTGCAAAGAAATTTGCTGAACTCGCGACATACATCCGCGGTATTAGTAATCATATGTCCACTCATTTCTAATTTCAGGTCGAGTCGAAGGGAAAATTCCGATTTAATTGATTTAATTATTTTCCATATGGTCCTGTTTTTATTCGTGCTATCAGTAATTTTGTCAAAAATAAGACTCCGTTTTTCCTGTTCAACCGCACGCGAAATATATACTCCTGGAAAAGGGCCAACAAAAACGTCGGCGAAGATATACCTATGTCTATCTCTCACGGATAACCCACAATAACCTTTTTTATCCTCTACATTTCACGGGAAAAAAAAACCTTATTTGGGAAGTTATTTTGAGCATTACAGCATTAATCCTCATCCAATTGAGTACCTTAAATACATTGTCCATTCAATATAGATCAATATGGCCCTGTACAGCATGTCAGCATGTAATTTAAATGAATTTTTCCGAAGATTTTACAGATTTAAAATGGGATATAGCGGTGCGGCGCCGGCACTACCTATAATTGGATAGGTCATCTGGATTTTTTTGTGATATGGTTTTATAATGGTTATCTTGAGTGCATCTGAAAATTTTCCTGTTTTGAAGAAATAATTGGTGATGTACGAGAGTGGGTCCATTATGTTGTAAATAATGCTATTTCATCACATTTAGGAGAATGTCATCATATCCGGCAGACACCTTATCAGGTATTCTTTATGGAGACAATGCTTAAGGAGCACAGGCTCCGTGCTGTGGCTAGTGATCGCCTATAATGGATTAATAGTTTTTTCTTTCGTGTTGGATTGAAAACTAATCGCAGGATATCTCCAGTTCATTATGAAAATTCAATAGTTCTGAATTATATCGAGAAAGCACAAACAACAGATCTGGTTCGCTCTTCAACCGTTCAGCATCTTCTGGAAATTTGACGCATCTTCGTTTACACGCCGACTGCATCAGAAGAGGGTGATGTTTATCGTGTTTTTGTATGTATGCATATAAATATCTGATTCTTGTCACGTTCTTTAGCCCAACGGCTTGATAGATTTCAAGTTATGAGTTGCCAACGGATCGGATTAATATGAATTGTGTGAGTGATATTCTAAAATGGAAATGTTTTTGTCCTCAATAAAGTGATATGTGGAATGAAATAGTCGAATAACGACAGTAAAACAGAAGCCGATCAAATACTATGCCGACGTTTCGCCTTTAATGTTTAAGGGCATCTTCAGTGCTGAAAAACAGTCAAATTATCAAAAGTTAAGAAAACAATCAACGAACACAAAAAATTCACCTCGTACCTAAATTATCAGTTGGCCAATAAAAACATGAGTAGAGGATTTCATGATTTCTCGATATAATCTTGGGCAATTGCAAAAATATGTCATGGAAATAGCTAGTTATAAAAGAACGATTAACATGAATTTGAGCCAAACAATGGCAGATGTCCAAAAAAAGATGCACAAGACCAACATGAAAATAGAGAAAACTTGTAACTTGTTCACAAGAACAAAGGATATTGTACTATTGGGTGATAGATCTGGTTTAGTCGTTTAGTGTATAGGATGAGTTGTTTGAGTTGTGAATAAAATTAAATATTTAATATTAAATAGTTGAGACAAAGCAAACATTGTCCAAACGATCATAACAACATAATTACGACTGTCGGTTTTATAACGAAGATAAAAATGAGAAGACTGCATCGACACCATTTCGATACAGGTCATAATTTTAAGTTTGAACATTCGAAGATTTTGGCTAAAGAGACTAATTGGCAAAAATGAAAAATTCTTGAGATGCTCCACATTAATTAATTCAATAACACCACTGTTAATTTCAAAACAGATACCGCTTGTCTGAGTGCCATCTATTGGAATTTGTTAAAAAGATGATAGTGTGAAAAAAATTAAATTTTGATAATTAATTACAGTTTAATCACAGTTTTCTTGTTTGATTATTGTTATATCTATTTTCATGTTGGTCATGTGAATCTTTTCTGGATTTGGACATCTGTCATTGTTAAGCTGAAATTCATGTTAATTTTTTTTAATGAATAGCGGTTCTCATGTTATAGAGAGATTGTTCTTTATTGAAAAAAAAACAGAAATCATTAATATTCATGTTATATTTCTGCAATTGCCTTATGCCTATGATTAAATCGAAAAATCCTGACATCCTCTACTCGGCGTAGTATTTAATCGTCCATTGTTTCCTTCCATATATCAATATGTTTCATTCTGATGAAACATTTATTTGGGAGGAAAATACTGTTCATGTTAATTCTGTCGAAGAAGAATTGCTTAATAATTATCTGCTCTATCGGCATGCACTGGGCCAGTAGTTGGAAATATCCGGAAACAAATCACTCCAATTTTGTAGATCTGATTGCATATTTTATATCGTAAGGCTATCATCACACAATAACCAGTTTCCTTTCTGGAAAGTTTATGATTAATATATTCCATCCTCAAAAATGTTAAGACTGATACTGTAATCAATTCATTGAAATTAACCTGATAGCTACTTCTGGCAATAAATTCAGATCAAAATTTTTTTTTACAACCTAGTACTTGGAGTTATATTCTCGAAGAGGTTGTAGGTTTAGTAGAGCATGCATGTTAATCTATTCTTCGGCACGCTCTGTGGTTCCGTGGATTTTCTCGATTATTATATTATAGTGTGAAGTGTCATCAGATTCGTCTCAATAATTTGGGTAACATAGAATCTCTTTCTTAGAGCCTCCTAGTGCGAAAATACTACTAAGGTGATTTAATACGAGAAAAATTGGGTAATTGTTCGTTTTCCTTATTTGCGCTGACCAAACCAACCGCAATTGCTACGAACAAACTATTATGGTTTCCTAGTTGTTCATAAAATCTACAAACAAATTGACTATAAAGATTCTTCCATGTGTCGTGACGCCTTTGTCGAATGATTATTGAGTTAGGGTACTGCAACGATTGCTGTGATTTTTCAAACTATTGAAATTTCGAAAACTGATTCCTTTGCTTTGAAAACCGATAAGAATATTATTTCCAAGTCCGAGAATATATCACTATCCAGTAGAATAGTAGCCGATATCTTTCATGTATTCTTTCCCTCGAGCTCTAATTCTAGTCACGTGCAAGCCCAATCAGTACACAAAGGGTCGAATTTGCACGCTATCTAAAGTGGGATTGAGGAATACAACACGCGACGAGATGTCACATTGGTGAATTGGCGGGCCTATTCACCAAACAGCGTACAATGTTAAATATTCATGGCGTATTGTTCGACTATGAAGATAGAAGTGGAGATGCGAAACTTTTCATTAGCAGAAAATGGGGCTTTGTGTAGGATTGAATGCGGAATTGGGACCAAGCCAAACGGAAAATTGATGAACTACATCGATAACAATTACGAATCTGATCTTTTTCTATCAAATAAAATCAAAAATGTATTGAAGCAGAGGACAATGTATAGAATAACTAATAGGTACATAAGAATTTTTTATTTCAATTAATGATTCATCCTTTCAAGTTATTATATTTCTGAACTATTCTCGTTCTTTCAAGAATTGCTTCAACTACAACGGATCTCGGTATAAAGAACTGGATTCTAAGGCGACGATTCGGCGTTCTCAGGCTACAGTGAAAAACGGAACAAATTAACAACATTTGTTTGATTGAGTGGTGTGAACAAACTCAAAAAAGTCTTCAGAAATCACTACCAAAAACATTTAAAGCTTCAATGAAATACACTTCTTGCAGAAATTCCCTGTTCGGAGACTGACCAGATTATTATTCATAAATTTTCACCCGTCATTTCTTACCTAAGAAATCCTTTATTCTTCAAGGGCAGAATTGGTCAATAAATGCGTGCCAAAAAAGTAAAGCAACTCATGAACAATTCTTGTACGGAGAATTATTAAGAAAAATTCTCCCAACAGGTCTCCCTTTTTTGAATTTATGCTCCACACCCCTCTACTGTTTTTAACATTGGAAATGTTTATGTTCGTATATTGCAGGTAAATTAGGAGTTTTTGTTCAAGGTCAAAAGACAAAGTGTCGCCAGTAGACCAAAAAAGCATTCGAAAGTTATCGCGTGATTCATTAACGTAGGTGTGTTGGGCCAGCATATGCCAGCATACGAGAATCGGCGAACTGCGCCGAGGTGGGACTCAGGTGGGAGGTCCGCCAAATTCGCCGCAACGTTGCCGGATTGGGCACTTAGTCCGGTATTTGAAGGATAGATCATTGTTTTATTTCCTTCATTAGCACTTCGAGTGTTTATATTGTTGTTTAATCAAGTGAGATCTGGGCCGCGGTGAGCGGCCCGTCAAATTCGTCGCAGGCAATTATTCCGGTATTTGAAGGATAGATCATTGTTTTATTTCCTTCATTAGAACTTCGAGTGTTTATATTGTTGTTTAATCAAGTGAGTTCTGGGCCGCGGTGAGCGGCCCGTCAAATTCGCCGCAACGTTGCCAGATTGGGCACTTATTTCGTTATTTGATCCACTGAAGAAACGGATTTGCACAGTCTGGCAACAAAATCCGCTTATGACACTGTTCGCCCATGCTCAAATCGGCCTCTAACGCCCGTTTGCACCGCTTACCCTCAAAAGTTCCTCGTTGCTAGGTACCACTTAGACTTAAGTTCCACTCAAAAATATTTCCATTTGCACCGGTACCACTTAACAGAAATTTAGCTAAGGATCACTGCCATTTGGCAACGCTGTATGATTATTCAAATATTGATACATTCGACCTACTTGAGAATTGAAAAGAAGAAATTCTATGCCGGTTTCTATGATCTATGACTAACCTATAACATAACAAATAACAGACAACGTACAAACATCGTACAGATAATTTGTGTTTTTCGGTTTTTCCTTGTGAAGTGTGAATTCAAAATGGATAGTGTTGAAAAGAAATCAACAAGAGCTCCAAATTTCTCTTCTAATGAGAAAAATAAACTTTTAAATTTGGTGAATAGTTTCAAGGGCACCATTGAAAATAAAAAACGAATGCAGTTACTTGGCGTGAAAAGACGGAAGCGTGGCAAGAAATTACGAATTTATTCAATTCACAATCCCCTGATGGACATCCAGTTCAATGAAAAGGCAATTTTAAAGCACAAGGAGCTCTGTAACATGGATAGCAGCATATTTTTAACATTGGAAATGTTTATGTTCGTATATTACAGGCAAGTTTCGAGTTTTCGTTCAAGGTCAAAAGACAAAGGTGTCGCTAGTAGACCAAAAAAGCATTCGAAAGTTATCGCGTGATATAGGTGACATAGGGTGTATTGCGCCAGCATACGAGAAGCGAGCATAAATTAATTCTCACGAATGCCTAACCATTCAGATTCACTCGATTCCGAGTGCTTCCGAATGCACCCGCGTGGAAGATCGTGAGAAGAAGCCGTTGCCCGTTATTCAGATCGCGCGTTTTGTCTTTTGTCATTCTTCATAAACGAATCTGATAGTGAAATAGTTGAAAACGGTTGGAACTTCGAACAGTTAACAGTTTGATTTTTATTGAATAGAATATCTAGCAAAATCTATTACAATTTCTCATTATGGACGTTTCAAATAAATGCTCGACTTTATTGCAGAGTGAATCCACTTATTTGCATTTGCGGCATATGTGGGAAAGAGTTTACCAGCGTATCTGTTAGAAACAGGACAATCCATAATGATGATTCCGCTAAAGTGGTGAAGAAGCAATATATTTTGTGTTCTCTTTGTTCTACTGATGAAAACCAGGAAACTTTTTCTACATATGATCATTTGAGAATAATTCATGGTGTTCTGTATGATTGATATTTCTTACATTTCCCCCATCTAAGAAAACTATGATACAACACACAGTTATATTGCCATATTTCAAAATACATATGCTAAATTACCTACTTAAATTCTCACTTTTGAGGTTTTTGTAAGCGCATATGTGCTTTTTTACAAGCTTTTATTTAGTTTCACCTGTCCCGGTGTCTGTCTGTCTGTCTCTATCTAATCAAATCTTGCAAGTTAAATATGACACACTTCTAATCGTCCGATTGATTTGAAATTTGGAAGGTGTACATAATTCTGGTGACAATGCATCATGAAATATTTTTCATAGAAAAAAACAAAATGGCTGCTCCAAAATGGCGGATGAGTTTCGTAATTATCATCCGATTTCATTCAAAATTAGTATCTAGGGGTTTTTGGGTTCGACAATGATGATTCTTCTGTCAAAATTGAAAAATTCAAGATGGCGGCTAGAATAGGCCGGACGAGTTTCGTAATTATGATCCGATTCTATTCAAAATGTGTATCTAGGGGTGTTCTGGGTCGGAAATTACGATTCTTCAAAATTGAGGAATTCAAGATGGCGGCTTCAAAATGGCGGATGAGGGTTGTTTTTATAAAAGATTGTTTCAAAGAATGATTTTTTTATTATAGCTTGTTCTAAATGCAAGCGGTTATAGCTTTTTTTCATGGGGGGGGGTAATAACTATTGAAAATCAGGTTCACAATTTATGAAATTTTTTTATGTGCACCACATTGCGTAACTTCCTCTAAGGACTTTGATACTCATGGGGGGTAATTACCATAATATAAATCAAATTGTTCCAAGTTCCAACCGTTTTCAACTATTTCACTATCAGATTCGTTTATGAAGAACGACAAAAGACAAAACGCGCGATCTGAATAACGGGCAACGGCTTCTTCTCACGATCGTCCTCTCGGGTGCATTCGGAAGCACTCGGAATCGAGTGAATCTGATTGGTTAGGAATTCGTGAGAATTAATGTATGCTCGAGAATCGGCGACGGCGACCAGTGAGCCGCGGTGAGAGGTACGTCAAATTCGCCGCAACGTTGCCAGATTGGGCAATTATTCCTGTATTTGAAGGATAGATCACTTCGAGTGTTTATATTGTTGTTTCATCAAGTGAGATCTGGGCCGCGGTGAGTGGTCCGTCAAATTCGCCGCAACGCAACGCCAATTCGCCACAGAAATATAATAAACATATGAATAAATAAATATTTTATTATATTTCTGTGGATACAGCGCACCATCTCGTATTTGCCTTGCCAACATCCTCCCGTAATTTAAAGATATTCGTGTTTTTATTTTAGACCAGGGAGCCGATTGTTCGTTTCACGATGCTATGATCTAATTTTCGAGAGAAATTGGAATCGTGGAAAGTACTTCTATTATTAATTTCTAATGAATCTATTGCATGACTATTTTCCTTCATATGTGTAGATTATTTAATGCAAAAGAACAATTACATAATTGTATTTCGTCATCTAATGTCAGTGATTAGTTAGGTTAGGTGACTCACACTGGGAGAATAACGCGCAGCTGTAGCGGGGTAATTCTTCAATAATATTTTTTGTACAGTCCTGGAAATTTGTTTAATTTACATTGTACTTGTTTATTACCTAAATAATGAAATATTTTTTCGAGTTTTTCAGCTGTTCAATATATGCGCATAATTATACCATCGCATGCGCGGTATTACCCAGTACGTGGGGGAAGACCGCGAAAAGACAGTTTTCAGAATTATTTTTTTTCTCAATTGGTATAGGTAGTTGAACCTTTTCCTTGTGATGAAAAAGTTCCAAATGGGTTCATGATTCAGCAGTTAAATTATGAAAGTTTGTGTGTACATAGGAAGGTTTTTGTGAGCATTTTCCCTAAGATGCGTGGAATTCCCCCGTCCTCCCCTACATATAAGATTCATGAATTTTAGTAAAAACATAATCCTTCTATCTCAAGCCAATTTCGAGAATACTCAGATTTGGTAAAATAAAAATTCTCTTCGAAAATATTGGACGGGGTGGACTCAGCTTCTTCTGATGATGTTTACTCCGAGAAGGTACATATAAGATTCCTGAATTTTAGTGAAAACAGAATCTTTCTACTTTCTATCTCAAACCAATTTCATGAAAACCCAGATTTGGTAAAATAAAAATTCGCTTAGAAAATATTGGACAGAATGGACTCAGCTTCATCCGATGAGAGTTGATCTGAGAACATATAAGATTCATGAATTTTAGTAAAAACAGAATCCTTCTATCTCGAGCCAATTTCGAGAAAACTCAGATTTGGTAAAATAAAAATTCTCTTCGAAAATATTGGACGAGGTCTCAGCTTATTCTGATGATGTTAACTCCGAGTACATGTAAGATTCATGAATTTTAGTGAAAACTGAATCCTTCTATCTAAAGCCAATTTCATGAAAACCCAGATTTGCTAAAATCAAAACTCACTTCGAAAATATTGGACAGGAATGACAGGATAATTCATCCAATTATTCATATCTTTATTTTTTATTATTATATCTTAAGAATACTCACTTTAGAAAGAACATTTTTGTTTTAAAATACGGTGACAAGTTTCCTCTCACATGTTTATGTTAGGAATTGGGAATGTTGATTGTTTCTTGCAATTATTATTGCTCATTATTATTATTGAAAATACTATTTTATTTTAAGTTCAAATGCAAATAAATGTTGGTAATATTCACATGTGGTGTTATCATTTCCAATGTCTCTGATGGTTGCAAGGATTGCGAAATCTGTAAATTTTTTAAATAGTAGTATGTATATGGATTGTGATATATCAAATGAAAGGACTGTTACAGAAGATTGTTAAATTCACATTGTTATAGAATTTTATATTTGACAAGGAGTTGACAGAAAGAGATTTAAAAAATAGTCTTGTCAGTGTATCATCAAAATAAAAAACCTTATATTTCATATAAAAGAAGTAATTCATTGACAAAGTGTGGTCCTTCGAGCCGGATAGTTCCAGCACTAGGGTGTACAGTCAGAATTCACACAAAAATTAACATGTCTTCACCAAAATTGGTAGTTCGAGATATACCAAAATTGTGGGCGAAATTGAGAACCGCTGGTGACAAGAATTTACTGAACGATATTCATTTTGCTTTATATGGAGAAGAAGCCAAAGGAAGATCCGCAAGAAGACATATATCATCGTTTTCTGGATTTGAATTCCGAAACTCCACAGAATATGATCAGCACTGTGAATTATTGAGTAAATCACTCAGTTTTTTCAGTTTAAAACGATTGTGTGACTTTTTCGAATACAAATACCCGAATAGTGCCAGTGCAAGTGATTTATCCATTATGTTCCTCAAATCTTTCATGGAAGAATTCAATGTTTCTCATGATGAGACAGAAAAGAAAAGTGAATCCATGTCAGTAAGAAGTGGAAAAACAAAATCTCGAATTAGTCATTCCCAAAAGAAATACGAACTGAGATCGAAACTGTTAGAAAAACAGAATGAAATAGATTCACTTCAAGAAAACCTTTTTTCGAATCAGGAAGAAATTGTCGAATTAGAATGTGAAGTTGAAGAAATGAAAAAAACAGCACAACCTATTGAGGAAATTGAAGCGAAACAAAGAGAACTCGACAGAAAGCAGAAGCTTTTGAAGATAGGTGAAGCGCGTTTGAAGAATAAAGAAAATTCACTCACCAAATATCAAGAATTTCTGGAAAATGTTGAGTTAAGTATTGCAGAATGTTCTTCTGAAGAGGAGGTTGAAAGTGTAAAATCAGTAGAAACCCGTACATCTTATGTTCGAGAGTGGACAGATAAGGTGCAAAATCATTTCGATCAAAATGATGAAACTTCAACGACACAAAAAAATGAGATTGAATGCCTGACTAAATCAATCAACAATATGCTTTCCCGACAAACAATAGGGAACCAGTTGATGACGTTCGATGGCTCTTCGTTCCTAAAATGGCCCATTTTCTATTCTCAATTTAAGCTGTCCAATGAAACCTGTTCGTTTTCACCGAAAGAGAACGTTTTGAGATTGAACAAAAGTCTGACAAACGATGCAAGAAAATGTGTCGAAATGCTTCTCATAACCGCTCAGAAACCCGATGAAATTTTGGACATTCTACAAAAGAAGTATGGTCGTCCTGAAATGATAATGGAAGAGTTATTATCGGAAGCCTGTAAACTGACTATTGATGATAGCATGGAATCATTCATGAACTTCAGCAATAGTATAAGAAATCTGGCAGCAGTGGTAGAGGGTGAGATTGAACAAATTTTCGACCAGAGACAACTGTTAGCAAGTTTTGTTTCTAAATTGCCGCCTCATTTACTAACTCAATGGGGAAGTTACCTGATTGAGAAGAAAATTCCATGTAGAAAAGAGACATTGAAAGATTTTTCGAACTGGATACAAAAAATGTCCGAAGTCGTTTCCAGAATTACTTTTGTATCCAATGCAGTCAATGTGAATTTTCTCAATTCAAATTCAGATGAAACCCAAAAAGTTAGCAATATGGAGGATCGAAAAACAAATAGTACAACAGGTACCACTAGTAAACGATGTAGAGTTTGCAACCAGAATCAACATCCTTTGGAAAACTGTAGTCATTTCCAAAAAGCACAAGTGAAGGAACGTTGGAAAATTGTTCAAAAATGCAATGTTTGCTATTGTTGCCTACGACAGCATCAAGGAAAATGCAAGAAAAGAAAAGTATGTGGTGTTAACAACTGTGATCGTTTTCACAACAGTTTACTACATAAAAATGCCGAACATTTTAGATCATCTGAAGTTACAACTCACGTAACACATACAAACAGCAATGCTTTGTTGAAAATATTACCCGTCAAACTGAAAGGTCCAAATGGTGTCATGGAAATTGTAGCTCTTTTGGACGAAGGAAGTACAACTACACTGCTCGATTCTAGCGTAGCAAAACAGTTGGGTTTGACTGGTCCGATATCACCATTGTGTTGCAAATGGACAGGCGATATTTTTCGGTATGAAAATAATTCTCAGGTTGTTCAAGCGGAGATCGCAGGAAAAAAAGCAACTATATTTTATGAGTTGAAAAACGTCAGAACCGTAGATCATTTAGATCTACCACAGCAGACTTATGACCTCGCTAGTTTGATACAGATGTTTCCTTTCCTTCAACAAGCCTTTTCTCCATCTGAAATAATTGAAAAACCTGTATTATTGATTGGACAAAATAATGCTCATCTTATCGTCTCCAGGCAGGTCATTCAACCCACTCCAAATGCCCCAATTTTATCAAAAACTCACATTGGATGGACAATCCATGGTTCAGTGGGATGTCCAGACAGAAATGAGGAAAACACTGAAGTATCCTTTGTATGCTGTGAAGAAGCGGATGAGAAGCTTCATGAATTGGTGAAGAGTTACATGACAGTGGAAAATTTTGGAGTAGCAATCACAAAAATAGATAAAAAAAAGACGATAGAGGAAGAAAGAGCGATTTTGATAGCAGAAAATTCCATTCAGCGATATAGAAATCAATATCAATTAAGATTGCCGTGGAAAGAAAATGACATAGTTTTGCCAGACTCCTTTTCAATGGCGAACCAAAGACTGAAGTGTCTCGAGAAACGTTTGTCTCGAGATAAAAAATTGGCGATGTCATATCGAGATGAAATCCAAAAGCTGCTGGAGAAAAAGTATGCTGTCCCAGTAACCGCAAAACAGCTCGAAAATGCAAAAAGAGTTTGGTTTCTACCTCATTTTGCAGTTCTGAACCCAAATAAACCTGATAAAGTTCGAGTTGTTTTTGATGCAGCCGCCAAAATGAATGGTTTGTCACTAAATGATTGTCTACTGTCTGGACCTGATTGGCTGACATCCCTATTCGGTATTCTCTTGAAATTTCGACTACATAAAATAGCCTTTGCCGGCGACATTCGAGAGATGTTCAATAGAATTAGAATTTCAGACGAAGATAATTTTTCACAAGGTTTTTATGGCGTAATCTTGACTTCAGTAAATCTCCAGATGTCTATAGGATGACTGCTATGCTGTTTGGTACTGCATCCTCACCGTTCTTGGCGCAGTTTGTGAAAAATTACAATGCGAATCAACACCAACAGTATTTCGAAAAAGCCGCTGAAGCAATTATTCATAATCATTATGTAGACGATTACTTGGATGGGACTGAAAATGAAGAAGAAGCTGTGAAACTTATCAAAGACGTTATATATGTTCATAGTAGAGGAGGTTTCGAAATAAGGAATTTTATCTCGAATTCTCCTGGAGTTCTCAAACAACTTCCAGAAAACCTTGTGGCCAAACAAGTCAACTCGGAAGTAGATAGACGAGCAAATGAGGAAAAAATTTTGGGTATGCTATGGAATTCAGAGAAAGATTGTTTTACTTTCAACCTAAAATTCCACAAAATATCCAAGGAAATATTGAATGGTACAAAAATCCCTACCAAAAGACAAGTGTTAAAAACTGCTATGTCAGTTTATGATCCAATTGGACTGTTATCACCGATAACCATAAAAGTAAGGATACTACTGCAAGAAATATGGCGTTCGGGCATTGGGTGGGATGATTTCATCACAGACAACATTTTCAAGAAATGGTCCATTTGGCTGCAAGAACTGAAAAGCGCTATGCGCATAGAAATACCTAGATGTTATTCTTCGGAGCTGAAGAGAAGTAGACGAATGGAACTTCATACATTTTCAGATGCTAGTGAACTTGCATATTCTACTGCAATTTATTTAAGACTTGAATTCTATAATCATGTCGAGATCATTCTTATTGCTTCGAAAGCACGAGTCTCACCCCTAAAAACACTAACTATTCCCAAGTTAGAACTGCTAGCTGCAGTGTTGGGAGTGAGATTATGTACTGAAGTTATAAAGCATTTGAAATTGAACATTGCTGCAAGATATTTCTGGTCTGATTCACGAACAATAATTCATTGGCTCAGAAGCGAGAAGAAACTGCAAACGTATGTAGCTGCCCGAGTTGGTGAGATTTTAGAGAGCAGTAACATAAACGAATGGTATTGGTTACCAACGACAGACATTGTCGCAGATGACTGTACTCGGGACACTCCAAAGGAACAATTGCATATCGAGAGCCGATGGTTCAGAGGTCCAAAATTTCTTTATGAAGAGAAACAAAGTTGGCCAAAAATTCCACAGCCTCCAAATAAAAAGATGGATAGTCTCGATGGAGTACGAGTAATCTTGGTTACCGAAGTATCGTCACATGTATTACCTGAAATAAAATCCCACTACACTTGGGTGAAATTGCTTCGCATAACAGCACGAATTAAACGTTTCATCACGAACACAAGAACTAGCAATTCATCGAATACGTTCTTAACATCTGACGAACTGGAATGGAGTCAAAGACAATGGTGGAAATTTGTTCAAGCTTCTGGTTTCCCTGTCGATTTATCGAATTTGAAAAAAAAAATTCCAAACAAAAATGGTCGATTGCACAACATGTCTCTCTTCCTTGATAACAACTGTATTATGAGAGTGTCCAGCAGAATCATCAATATGGGAGAAATCACTGTGATTGAAAAGGAACCCATAATTCCAGATGGAAGTATCCTTATACACATAAAATGATTATGCATATCCACAAAAATAATGCTCATCAAGGAACAGAAACTGTTATTAATGAAATGAAAAGAAAATTCTGGATTCCACATGTCAGGACAATTGTCAAGAAAGTAATTCGAGAATGAATTTACTGTAGACGTATGAAAGCAAATCCACCACAACCGAAAATGGGTTTATTACCCCCAGAAAGGCTTATGAAGCATGAAAAACCATTTTCAGCCACTGGTGTTGATTTTTTTGGTCCATTTGTGGTGAAAATAGGACGAAGAACCGAGAAACGTTATGGAGTTCTTTTCACTTGTCTGACAATGAGGGCAATACATGTCGAGATTGCACATTCCTTGAGTACGGATTCTTGTATTATGGCTATCAGGCGTTTTTTAGCTAGGAGAGGATCGGTGGATGTATTCTGGTCTGATAATGGCAGCAACCTGAAGGGAGCAAGTCGTGAACTCTTGGAGGCTTTGGATGAATTTCAGATAAATAGGGTGATAGACGATATGGCAAATAGGGGAATAAATTGGAAATTCCTGCCACCTCTCAGTCCAAACATGGGAGGTAGTTGGGAACGTCTCATAGGTTGTTTTAAGAGGGCTCTAACGGCTATATTAAAAGATCGTCACCCAGCTGAAGAAGTTCTCCAAACTTTGTTCTGCGAAGCAGAGTATATAATTAATAGTAGGCCCCTTACTCACGTATCCACAGATCCTCAGGATGGAGTCAGTATTTGCCCGAACGACCTACTTATTGGTAAATCAGTCAATATCATAACACCAGGAATTTTTAGTGAAAGGGATCTTCTATTAAAAAGACAATGGAGAATTTCTCAATACTTAGCGGACATGTTTTGGAAACGTTGGCTTCGCGAGTATCTCCCGAGCCTGATAAATCGCAGTAAATGGAATAAAGATAATCCTAATCTCGAAGAAGGAGAATTAGTCATAATAAATGAAAAAGATTTTCCAAGAGGAGTTTGGCCAATGGGTAGAGTTAAGAAAGTATATCCGGGCCCAGACGGAATTGTTAGAGTTGCTGATATTCAGACAGCACACAGAATCTACAAGCGACCTGTAAGAAAACTTCACCGGCTCAATATTCGTGCTAATCAAGAAGTTAGCACCGGGGGGGAGAATGTTACAGAAGATTGTTAAATTCACATTGTTATAGAATTTTATATTTGACAATGAGTTGACAGAAAGAGATTTAAAAAATAGTCTTGTCAGTGTATCATCAAAATAAAAAACCTTATATTTCATATAAAAGAAGTAATTCATTGACAAGGACATTCGATTGCACATTAATCGGTTTGACTGAAAAAAAAAATTTGTTGAGCTATTTGTTATTACAAAATTAACAATTTGTGGATGATGTCAGGTTCTTATTTTATTCTACCTTTCGATTCTTATTTTCAAAGTTTGAGAAATGCATGCAGTTTCAAACCTCAACAATTGTTTTTCTATTCGAAAGATATTGCCTGTAATATATCGCATCGAAGGTCATTCGATGACCAATTCGGTTATGTGAAGGAAAATAATATTCCACCTTGAAATTTTTGCAAACAAAATGTTACGATGAAAAAAATATTGTACATAAGTTGAAAACACCTGCGAATAAATGTATTGGATCGCAAATAAAACAACAAACAGATGAGGATGTTGTTGTCCACACACATGAAGGTGTTCTCAAAACAATGTGAGGAGTTTAATAAAAACTATTTCTCCACGACTGCCACAGAATACAGCTCTTCCAACATCGAATTTGACCATAGAATGTCAGTATTCTATCACTTGATATGTAATATTCATTCTACAACAATTATCGATTTCAAGTAAATAACCAGTTATGACCGCGGTTGTTGTTCAGTTTGGTCCTTGGTTTTCGCCCTTTATAGATTACCACCAATAACCAACTCGAGCTTGAGTATAATCCTTGTTTTTTAAGCATTTCGACTGAATTTCATTCTCGCACAGTGTGTGAGAATATTCATTCCGTAACACTTTTGAAAACATAGAGAATAAATCTATGTGTCTGCAGCTCTGATTGTCATATTTATTGCGGTTTTCGAAACGTCATAATTCATCTTAGTATTCTTTTTTCTTTTATTTCAACATTCGTGGAGAAAGTATAGTCTGTTACTCGGTTAGAATGAAAATCCGATACTCGTGATTCCTCAGGCTCGCCTCCGGCTCGCCCTCGGAATGATTCACTCGTATCGGATTTTCATTCTGCCCTTGTTACAGAATATACTATTATGGTATCGTTTTAGTTGCTAGCTGATCCCTGTTAGTCGAATAATATCATATTTACCGAGAATTTTCCATTGGATATGAATCAATTTAGTGCGAATAGAAATCTTGATATTTCTGGAACGTGTGGATAGCAAGCGGACCTATGAACAAGTGTGCCAAATTTTTAATGAGCGTTATCAAGACAGAAATCGCATGGGTAAAACTGGTGGTCGGGTGGTTAAAAATTTCGAACAAACTGGAAATGTGTAACGAAGTTACTTTTTTTTGTCCTGTCTCACAAAAACATTTTCCGATCGAGTTTGATTATTTCCATTCAATGAATTCGATCTCATAAATTAAACCCGATAAATCGAATATTCCCAGTCCGCGTGTAAAAGAAATCCCATAAGGTGGCATATGGCCGCTGATAAGGTCTGTTGAGTCACATAATGGACTTAACAGAAAATCTAAATTAATTTAGGAAAATATTTCGATGTTAGTAGGTTAAGTTCAATTCAATAGTTTTCGTTGTAACACCGTCTGGCTTTGCACCAAATAAACGAAAGAAAGAATGCGTACGTGAGCAAGGTCGGTACGGTGAATCAGTAAGCTTATTACAATTGTTTATTATTTTCAATATTCAACTATACCAATCCCCCAACTCCACCAATCTTTTCTAACAATACGAACATCCCTCCATCCCCATACAAACTGCCGTAGGTTCAGTTCCCTGATTCTACATTTGGTCCTTCGAGCAAGTGAGCGGACGACAAGTTCGTCGAAGCAGGATTCAGCGCCAGTGCCAAGGAACAGCGCCCGTGCCAAGCAGTCCAAACCTGAACTTGAGAGCCTGTGCCGAGAAGAAGCGCCCGTGCCGAAAAGTTCACAAAACAAGACTCAGCGCCAGTGCCAAGGGAAGCGCCCGTGCCAAGGAATCATCACCAGACTCAGTGCCTGTACCGAGAAGAAGCGTCGGTACCAAGCAGTCAAAACCTGAACTCAAGAGCCTGTGCCGAGAAGAAGCGCCCGTGCCCGAAAGTTCACAAAACAAGTAAGAAAAGAAATTAATCTAAACATACGTTGTAGCAGATAGTACAACACGAGGGTAGAGGAAGAAAATTGTTAGGAAAGATTGAAAAACCAACACCTCCAGCTTGAAACATGGTAGACGAGACAAGAACCGTAATGACAATTCAAAAAGAAGCAAAAGATGAAGAAGACATCCACACTTCATGGAGTAATTCAGCAAACAATTGCATACTCCCGAAGGCAATACTGGATACCCAAAGGCACGAATAGATGGAGATTACTACAAAAACTGAAAAGGGATTTCTGGAAACGATGGAGCTCGGAATACTTATCACGACTTCAACACCGAACAAAGTGGCATCAATCCAATCAAGACCTAACGAATGGGACGTAGTTCTAATCAAACAGGACAACATCGACCCAAACAACTGGCCTCTAGCTAAGGTAGTCGAAGTGCACCCTGGTCAAGATGGACTCATAAGAGTCCAAAGGACGTCCAAATTACGATTCTTCAAAATTGAGAAATTTGAGTTGGCGGCTCCTAAATGGCAGATGAGTGTTGTTGTGAAAGCTTGTCTTTGAAAATTATTTTTTTTTAAATACCTTGGTAGATCTCGTCGCTGGTATGATCAATTGAAACTCGTAATTGTTACTTATTTATTTATTGTATTCGGACTGTATCTTGCAACGTAATTTTTATAAATTCGTCCACTTGCATCTAACTGCTAACTATGAACTTATTAAGAACTCCGATTGAACTGTGTACGTGACCTGAGACCTGTGACCACGAACTTGTTGATCGCGGCAGACTCTCTCCTCTCTCTTCTTCGTGGTGGATGGGGTGACAGCATCGTATATGATCGAGCCTTTTCGGGTCGTTCCTTTCGACTTATATGGCGAAAAGATTCGAAATTATGACGTTACCATATACCACCGGCCTTGAAAATACTTAATTTCAACCAGTTTGAAACATGCTAAATACAGCAGATACAATGAAAATGAAACAATAAATTCTCAACAGGTGAGTACATAAACAACATTATTGGGCGGAGTAGAATTCAATGAGACCTCTTGGGGAAAAAAATTGTAATTGAAGCAACGAGTAAAACAATTCGTGATGCATTGTTTTTATTCTGTTTTTTGTCTTCATTGCAGATCAAGTTTGATTTTTTTTGTACCTTTTTTAAAGTTTTATACTTTGAATTATGTCGCTGCATAATCGAAACTGTTCTGTATTTGGTTGCACTAGCCGTGAAGGGAAAAATCCCGATTTATATTTCCATAAATTTCCTCCCATGGGAATGGTAAATATTGAAAATGCGTTTGGAGTTCTGGAAAATATATCTCAAAAGGCTTAGGCAATGAAACTAAAAATGGGGAAACCAGTTATAGATAGTATGTCCGTGTGTTCCTTACATTTTAAAAGGGAAGATTATAGTCAAGGTTAGTACCAAGTGTGTAAAACATAGTTATAAGTTAGTAGTGGATGGTATAGTTTATATTTCTGAAGGTGAACAATACAGAGAGGGCCATTGAAAACGAAACAGCGGCTCTGTAGGTCGGCAGAACCGAGTTATATAAAAACGCTCGAACACGTCAACAACAGTTTCGAGGGGGACATCGTTCATTTAAAAGGGAAGACTAGTCAAGGTTAGTACCAAGTGTGTAATACATAGTTATAAGTTAATAGTGGATGGTGTAGGTTATATTTCTGAAGGTGAACAATATATAAATGAGTAACATATTCTTCAGGTCTTAGTAAAAAAAAGTATCTTCTTTTAAATGCAGTACCTTCCTTAAAACTACCACAGTCAAGCCACGAAGTATGTTCCAGAAAACGAAGAGAAAATAAGTCGGTATTAAAAATTCCAAATGATACTCAATACAAACGTACCTTCCCTGCAACTTTTGTAGATATGACTATATCAAAAATGAAATAAAAACACGAAATCAGACCTAAAACTAAACAGTTAATTGAATGCTTGTTGTACTTTTCACAAACATCAACCATACTTATTACACCAAAAATAAAAATATTGGGAGTCAAAATTTAGATTAACAACACAAAGCACTAAAGCACAATCAAAGAAAAACCAAAAGTTTCACAAAACACCCCCTGAAAATAACTCAAACAGCAAAATAAAACCACTTCAATATCAAAGGGCTCATACGACATCTGATTTGCTTTACTCGTTGCTAAGATGACATTGACATTTCAGAGCGCCACCTATCGAATTCTACTTTTCCCAATAATTTAGGGACATCTTGTTTCCTTGGTAACAGGTATAGTTTATTTACAGGTCTCTTTAACACACTGTCGTCACTTAGTCGCACTGCCACAACTCGCAGAACACCATCAGCACCCGGAAAACACTCCACAACTCGTGCCATCTTCCATATAAGTGGTGGTAAGTTGTCTTTCTTGATGATAACTAAACTATCAGGTTTTAGTAGATTGGCATGATGAGTCTACCATTTCAATCTGGTCTGCAGATTCCCCAAGTACTCGAGGCTCCATCTTTTTCAGAAGGATTGAACTATGCGCTGTCGTTATTGATACACTTTGAGACGATTCTCTGCGATGCACGTGAAATCGTCTTCAGGTAATGAAGTCAAAGTTCTTCCAATCAAGAAATGTGCAGGAGTGAGGGGAAGGTTATCTTCTGGATTAGGATGCATGGGGTATAAAGGTCTTGAATTTATAATAGCCTCAATCTGACACAAAATCGTAGAGAAGTCCTCAAAATGTAAGCTTGTATTACCTATCACTTTTTTCAAATGGAATTTCAAAATTTTAATATTAGATTCCCATAAACCTCCGAAGTTAGGAGCTCGCGGTGGTATAAATTTCCAAATAATTCTCTCATTTGCAAAGTGTTCTTTCGAAAGTTTCTCATTATTTTTGAAGAAGTTACGGAGTTCATTATTAGCACCGACAAATTGTGTACCGATATCAGAAAAAAATAACTGCTGGTAGGTACTCCTCTTCTAGCGATAAATCTTTTGAAGCATTCCAAAAAGGCATGACGGGTCCGTGAAGTTAGCGAAAAGTTGGAAGCACTAATTCTGAAACTATGATCAATTTTTTTTTTTTTTTTAATTTCACACTTCTCGTGGTAGCCGTGATACCCGGGCGCATGCGCCAAGAGTACCTCCGTGAGCTAGTGGGGATATATTATTTTTCTCACTATGCTGACTGTTATGTAGCGTAATTTGTTGCCGTATTGTATACCGCGGTTATATTTTAACTACAAAATAATCACAATCAACGAGAGATTTTTAATATGTTTATTTACTAAAAGGGGACAATGACTGTCCGTATATTTACAAGTGTAAATCGAAGTATAATCGAAGAAAATGACGCGTGATCTTAAAGGCTTAAGATGGTCAAAACGGAGCGTAGATCAAGAAGGAAGGTTCAACAGAAACATCCCTATTTATCCATGAATCCCCTCCAGAAGGGCGGTTTCTGTCGGTTGAGTATGGTGGGGCATCTTCGTCTTCTGTGGTTCCCGTTTGATGGCCTCAGTATTTTCTTCATCATTCTTCCGAGTGTTTAACATAGCGGCCTCCTTGAAAAGCACCAGCTTTTCAACAAGAAAGATTGGGATCCGAAGTTTCGATATTAGGTGTTGGTAATATGCAAAGTTTGCATGCTGGTCGTCGATAAATTCCGTTGACAGTTTTTACGTCCACTGCGCGGACTGCGCCATCGGCTCCAGGAAACATCTTGACGACTCTTCCAATGAGCCATTTTAAGGGGGGTAGTCCATCTTCTTTCACCAGCACGAGCGTGTCTACCTTCAGTAGTTGTGGGTGGTTTTGCTTCCATTTGGATCGGACTTGCAAACCCGAAATATATTCTTTGGACCACCTGGTCCAGAAATGCTGCATCATCTTCTGTATGTGTTCATATCTACTAAGTCGATTGATTGGCGTTGATAGCCAGTCGTGATCGGGAACAGAATTCAATCTGTCTCCAATTAGGAAGTGTGCAGGTGTCAAAGGTAAAGGATCGTTGGGGTCATTGGAGAGGGCGTATAAAGGTCTACTGTTGAGGCAAGATTCTATTTGTACTGAAAATGTATTGAATTCCTCGAATGTCAACGCGGTATCACCAACTATTCACTTGATGTGATACTTAACTGATTTTACACCAGCTTCCCAGAGGCCACCGAAATTTGGTGCCCGGGGAGGAATGAAACTCCAATGAATGCCCTTTTGACTCAATTCATTCTGTATGGATTCATTTGAATTTTCAAGAAAACCTTTCAACTGAGTATTAGCACCGACAAAATTACTACCATTATCAGAAAAAATCTTCGAACACAACCCTCTTCTCGCAACAAAACGTCTCAAAGCGGCTATAAAGGCATCTGTCGTCAAATCGCTCACAACCTCCAAATGCATAGCCTTGGTTGTAAAACATATAAAAATGCAAAGGTATGATTTCGTCATTTTATAATTTCGAAGCTTTCTGTCTCTCAGAGGAAAAGGTCCGCAATAATCTAATCCGGTGACGGTAAACGGTCGGGATGGAGTTAGTCTTTCTCTTGGAAGATCTCCCATAATGTTTTTTACAGTACTTGCTCTAAATCTGTAACACTTAATGCACTCGTGTACTACTTTACGTACAAGATCGCGACCGGATATTGGCCAAAATTTCTCTCTTATCGATGCCAAAAGAGCTTGAGGACCTGCATGTAATAACCGCGAATGTTCATCACGAGCCATCAAGATGGAAAATCTGTGCGATTTTGGTAATACAGCGGGATGGTTTTTGTACATATCGAATTCTGACTGTTTAAGTCGTCCGCCGACTCGTATGATACCTAGCTCATCCAAAAAGGGGTTAAGATTTAACAATGTACTTTTACCCTTGACAAATCCACCGGAATTTAAAGATTCAATTTCCATTGGAAAAGTTTGACGCTGTGTAAGGTAAGTTAATTTTAGCATCGAAGTATTCAATTCTGCTGGTGATAATGGACCTATTTGCCTTGAATTATTTGATCTTATATTATTAATGAATCTCAAGATATAAGCTAATACGCGTTTGAGTTTATTGAGTGTGGAGTATTTATCGAGTTCTGGAAAATTTACGAAATTATTTTGCTTCTCGGTAGTGGAAATTAGAGTTTTTGTGCGCAACTCAGGAATACTAGGGGATGGGTTGGGTGAAAATGAATTTTTTGGCCAACGGTTGTCGAAATTTAGAAGCCAGTCAGGACCGTTCCACCAAAGTTTGGATTTCATCAGATCGTCCGCAGGTATGCCTCGCGATAAAAGGTCAGCGGGATTGTCTAGCGTATTTACATACTTCCACTCGGTGATACTCGTTAGTTCTTGAATTTGGGAGACCCGATTTGATACAAAAACTTTATACAGGTGTGGAGAACCCTTTATCCATGAAAGCGTTATGGTGGAATCGCTCCAATATGAGACCCTTTGAATATTCAAAGAACAAGTGCTGAGCGAAGTTCTAACCTTATCCATCAATTGTGATAACAACAACGCGGCACAAAGTTCAAGCCGAGGTATCGTTAGTGACTTTAAGGGAGCAACTCGAGTTTTTGCAGTAAATAAATTACAGTTGAAGTGATTAGATTCGTCTAGGGATCTTAAGTAGACACACGCACCATAGGCAGACTCAGAGGCATCGGAAAAGCCGTGAAGTTCTAGTTGTATGGGTTTTTTGCATATAACGTGTCTCGGGATTTGAAGCATATTCAGTGTTTCCATGCCACATCGTAATGCGGACCACATTTTGCTAATGTTGCTTGGGACGGGGTCGTCCCATGAGACATGAAGGCTCCATAATTTTTGAATTATTATTTTTGCCATAATAGTAACAGGGGATACTAATCCAAGTGGATCGAATATTTGGGAAGTATAGCTTAAAATACTACGCTTTGTTATAAATTTCATATTCAGGTGGTCACTATCGAATTTTATCACATAAGTTAAAATATCTGAATTGGGGTTCCAAGAAATCCCTAATGTCTTGGATTGTTCTTTATTGCCGATATTCACGTTATCATCGGAGGGGGTGCCGATTGTATCGGCGATTTGAGGACAATTAGAAACCCATTTTCTTAATAAAAATCCGTATTCAGCAAGCACGTTGGCGATATTCTGTTTGAGATTCAAGATTTCTTCGATACTGTCACCACCCGTGAGTAAATCGTCTACGTAAAAATCATCACGAATGATGGAACTTAATTCGGGTTTTTTGTCTCTTATTTTATTGGCAATCTCATGTAATGCACGAATACACAGGAAGCTCGCGGATGATGTGCCATAGGTAGCGGTATTGAGTTCATAGGCGGATAAAACTTTAGTGGGATCAGGACGCCACAGTATTTTTTGAAACTTTCTCTGTTCCTCCTTTACTAGTATTTGTCTATACATTTTTTCGATGTCACCAGCAAGCACAACATTATGTACTCTGAAACGCAAGATGATAGATATCAAATCATTCTGTATAGTTGGGCCGACTGCTAATATATCATTGAGGGAGAAACCCGTTGTGGTCTTTGCTGAGCCATCAAATACCACTCTGAGTTTTGTTGTCGCGCTTGTATCTTTAAGGATACAATGATGCGGTAAGTAAAATCCATCTTCAGAAATGGTATCTAATTTAGTCATATGATTGAGAGCAATGTATTCTTCCATGAAACTGCTATATTGATTTTTAACATCAATATTTTTTGACAATCTGCCTTCCAATGCATAGAATCGCCTTTCGGCAGTTTTAAGTGAATCGCCCAATTTGGAGGTGGGTTCTTTCATTGGAAGACTAACAATGAATCGACCGGATCCATCTCGTGTGGTATTGGCTTTGAAGTGTTCTTCACAAAAGGTTTCCTCTGGTGATAGTAACCGTCGAGATGGCAATTCCTCAATACTCCAGAATTTTTCAATTTGGTCGTTAAGTTCGTTGTTTTTTATTCTGCCCATATTACAATTAGGGGACTGGCGACAGGGTTTATCTAGATGCAAGGGACCCGAAATTATCCAACCGAAACGAGTTTTTTGCAATATAGGTAAACTGGGACCTAGTTTAATTTGTCCATCACACAACAAGTTGTAAAACAGTTCGCTTCCTATGAGCATGTCTATTGAATTACATTGGTTAAATGTTGGATCTGCCAATTTCAGATTGGATGGTATTTTGATATGAGTAGCATCAAATGACAATGAAGGAATATTTCCAGTTATCCGCGATATCACGAAACAAGGCAATGCAGCTTGATATGAATTATGCCTGGATTGGATTCTGATAAATGTTCGTTTATCCAGAGAAGATGAGGCTTGGTTTAAACCAGTTATAATTATTTTGCATTCTTTCGTGTCTAAGTTTAGTTTCTCGCATAGTTTTGCAGTTATGAAACTACTCTCGGAGCCGCTATCCAACAATGCTCTGCAACTGTGCGATTTTCCATTAGAGTCCAATACGTCAATTATGACGGTTGACAGAAGTGTATGCCTTTTATTTTTTGTGGAACACGCTGAAAATGATGATGCCACCGAATCGCGAGCTTCAGATGAGGTAGAATTATCATGAATGGATGAATTTTCATTATTTTTCGTTGCGGAAGAAGACTGTTCACCCTTCTTGGTGAAATGCAATAAGGTGTTGTGGGACTTTCCACACTTTCGACATTTACTCGCTGAGCATTGTATGGATGAATGGTTTTTCCTCAAGCAATTTATGCACAATTTCAAACGTTTAACTTCATCATACCTGGCATTTGGATCCAACTTAAGGAATTTTTGGCAATTATAATACAAATGATCTCTGGTGCAAATGACACATTTAATATTACTGGTTGATACGAATGTTTTAACTGTTTTAGAAGGCGCTGCGGGTTTCTCGATGTTCAATGTTTCCAACAGACGACATTTTTCCTTCAAGAAATCAAGAAAATATTCCAAAGTTGGTAATTCTGAGCTGGTATTCTTTGATTCCCATTCTCGCCTGGTGTTATAATCGAGTTTGGATGCGATTAAATGAATAATCAAAGAATCCCAATGTTCCACAGGTAATTTTAAAGATTTCAAAGCTCTCATATGTTGATACGTCCCGTCAAGCAATTGACGTAAGTTAATATGCGATTCTTTGATTATCGAGGGGAGATTAAAAAGAGCTTTTATATGGTTTGACACAAGGAGAGATTTATTTTCGTATCTTTCGAAAAGACAGGTCCACGCGATTTCATAATTGCCGTCGGATATTTCCAATGATTTAATCACGTTGGCGGCATCATCCTTCAAAGACAATCTCAAGTAATGGAATTTTTGAACTGATGATAGTGACGTATTATCATGTATAACAGATTTGAAAGTGTCTCTGAAAAATAACCACTCATTGTATTGGCCGTTAAAAATTGGCAGATTTAGTACCGGCAACTTTATATTGAGATCTGGAGAGGTTTGACGCGAGACTGAGTTATTACCCGAAAGCGTTTTGGAATTTGCCGTAATGTAGTCTTCTGCAAAACAGGTCAACTCATAAAATTTATTTTCAAACGACTCAGTTTCTACCTGTACAGCCTTTAGGGTTTCCGGATCATCTGACGAGATGAGTTCCAGTTCATATTGAACTTCGAGAAAACGGGTCAATAGCGGTTCTACATCTTTTAGCCTTTTTTGTACCTGGTTTGTGTTCAAGGTTGATTCATCGATGGTTTTTTTGGTTATGAATATTTCAAACCGACTAAGCTGGGCTTTAAGCGTGGCGCGTTTGCGGATTAATTGTTCCATTGCTATGTTGTAACTTGATTGAGTATGAGAATAAAATTGCAAAAAGGGATATCAATGTGTTTCACTATACTTTACGAATTGAAAGCTAAATTATTGTTATTTTCAAAAGAATAAACAAATATGTAGTGAATATATGTACGAGAATGTGCAAACTGGATTGCTATCAATAGAGCAAAACAATTTACAACGAAATACAATATTTGTCTCTGAAACTATTCGATAAACACACGAAAGTTTCCAACTAGATTATAAGAAACACAAAGTTTTATATAAAATCTTGCCACAAATATATAGAAATGGAAAAACGGAACGAGTTTTTAAGGAATGAAAAGGAATGATCACCTGGTATTGTGTAGTCCAATGTCTGGGTTTCCTAGCACAGACTTGATTGCTTGTATTGTAGGTGGCTTCTTGGTACGTCCCTGGAAGTTGCTGCTTCGACGATGTTGACTGGATTTATTTTGAGTTCACTGATTCAAATCCGGCTCGAAGGACCATGTTATGTAGCGTAATTTGTTGCCGTATTGTATACCGCGGTTATATTTTAACTACAAAATAATCACAATCAACGAGAGATTTTTAATATGTTTATTTACTAAAAGGGGACAATGACTGTCCGTATATTTACAAGTGTAGAAGTATAATCGAAGAAAATGACGCGTGATCTTAAAGGCTTAAGATGGTCAAAACGGAGCGTAGATCAAGAAGGAAGGTTCTAACAGAAACATCCCTATTTATCCATGAATCCCCTCCAGAAGGGCGGTTTCTGTCGGTTGAGTATGGTGGGGCATCTTCGTCTTCTGTGGTTCCCGTTTGATGGCCTCAGTATTTTCTTCATCATTCTTCCGAGTGTTTAACACTGACAGTTCCCAGGATTACTGCTTTCTGCATCCACGTGATGGTGTTGTGCGGCAGGTCCAGTTCATTTAGATGTTGAGTGGTCTTTCGGTGTACGAGGCCATTCACGCTTATTATTAGGGGCATTATAGTTACTGCTTTGAGCCTCCACATGTCCTTCATTTGCTGTGCTAGTGCCTCATATTTGGATATTTTTTCGGCATAGCTTTTCGCTAGGTTGTTATCTTGCGGCACAGCAAAGTCAATAATAATGACGGTCTTCTTTTTGTTATCCCATACCACCATGTTCGGTCTATTGTGTTCCACACCTCTGTCTGTTGTGACTGCCAGATCCCAGTATATTTTGTGCTGTTCGTTCTCTACTATAGTTTGTGGTTTATATATGTGGTGTGGTGTGAAGTGTTGGACTAGTTGTTTTTGGAGGCATAGTAGTTGATGAACGACTTTACCCATATTGTCATGCCTGCTGAGATATTTCGTGCCTGCTATTGTGGAGCATCCTGAGGACAGGTGCTGGATAGTTTCTTCGGCCGCGTTGCACATCCTGCATTTAGTGGATTCCACTTGTTGTTTTAAAATATGCTTCACATATGTTCTGGTTGGGACAACCTGGTCTTGGATGGCCAGGACTGTTCCTTCCGTCTGGGGAAATAGGTAGCCTTGTACCAGGTAGGTATTTGAGTTCTTTATATCTACATCTGGTTGGTGTAAACTTGTGTAGAATCTTCCGTGTAAGGCTTTTGTTTTCCAGCTCTGTCTTAATTTTGCAGGTGGGTCTTCTCCTGCTTCCTGCTCGTTGTGTGTTTCAGCGAACTGGGCCGATATCCATTGATGTACACGTAAGTTGTTCTCCCTGAAATAATCTCTAATTTTTCCTTCCTCTTTCAGACAGATGTGTTGCAAGCTGCTCAACCCACGTCCTCCTTCAATTCTGGGTAAGTAAAGCCTCTCTATTGCCGAATTTGGATGTAGCATGCCGTTCTGTGTGAATGTTGTTCGTATTCTTCTGTCTAGTCTCTCCAGATCTGTTTTGGACCAATTGAGGATTCCAGACGTATAGGAAAAAGTTGGTATGGCCCTGGTGTTGATGGCTGTGATTTTGTTTTTTGCTGACAGTTGTGAGCTGATTATTTTCTTAACTCGTCTGATGAGTTCTGTTTCTGCAGCATTTTTATTTTCTTTCTGTTTTATTTCATACGTCTGTGTTATCCCTAGGTATTTGTATGTGTTCTCCGTCTCCAGGTTTGCCATTTCTTTTCCATCCGCCATCTTTGAGTTCCCTGTTTCCACCAGCTTTCCCCTCTTAACTTCCACCGTGGAGCACTTTTCTAGTCCAAACGACATCCCAATATCTGCGCTGAAACCTCTCACGAGTTCGACTTCTCCTTCGAGTTGTTTCCTCCCTCTAGCAAACAGCGTCAGATCATCCATATAGAAAAGATGGGTTATTTTGGTTTGCTCGTTGATTGTGCAACCGTACGCTGATCTATTTAGCATGTTGCTGAGGGGGTTCAAAGCGAGGCAAAACAGCAGCGGACTTAATCCATCGCCCTGGAATATGCCGTTTTTTATTCTTATTTCTTCTGTCCTATAGTTGATTGTTCGTGTTTTAACGGACAATGTTGTGCGCCATGTTGACATTAGGCTTTTGACTAGGTTTATTATCAATCTGTTTACCTTGTAGATTTCCAGGATTTCAAGCAGCCAGGAGTGTGGTATCGAATCATATGCCTTCTGGTAATCGATCCAGGCCATCGATATGTTCTTCAGTCTCTTTTTTGCCTGTTTGGTGAGCATCTTGTCGATCACCAGAAGTTCTTTACATCCACGTCCTTTTTTCTTGCACTCATTCTGCTCCCATGCCATTATGTTATTGTGTTTTAGGTGGCTTCGGATTTTATGGCCTTTCGTTGAGGTGAGTATTTTGTATGCTGACGGTAAACAGGTTATTGGTCTGTAGTCAAATCACCCTTCTTTGGGAGCATGAGGGTGGTTCCCTGCGTGAAATATTCCGGTATATTGCGTGGATCTTCTAAAGCCTTTCTTATCAGTCGTGCCAGTGCTTGCTGTGTGTGTGTGTGTGAAAGATTTCCACCAAAAATTCTGTATGTGGTCTATACCCGGTGCTGTCCAGTTCTTCATTCTTTTAATAGTTTCTTTCACATCTTCTTCGGTTATGGTTATCTCGGGCATTTCCCGCACGTTGTCGTGTTCTCTCTTTTCACGCTCTATCCACGCCGCTGTTTTCCTGTGTTCGCCTCTATTTGTCCAGATTTGTGTCCAGTACTGTCGCATGTCCTCTGGGTGTGGTGGGTTCGTCGTTTTCTCGTCTTTCTCTTCCTCTAGCTTTCTGAAGAACTGTCTTTGATTGTTGGAGAATAGGTTATTATCTTTAAATCTTTGGGTTCGTTTGTGGTATCTTCTTAATCTATTTCCTAGTGCGGCTATCTTGTGCTTTAGTGTTTCTGTGTAGACTTTAAGTTGTTCTCGCTGTTCTGACTTGGTCTTTGATTTGATCTTCAGCCTGAAAATGTATTTCTCTGTCTTCTTTTCGACTTTCTTGCTAGGGTTCGTGGTGTTTACGTATGCATGTAGGATACCTATCTCTTTTCTTAAGTTCGTTATTTTCCTCTCTATCCTCTGTTCCCATGGTGGTCTAGGTTCTTTATGTTCTTCTTGGGTTCGGTGTTCTGTTTTGCAGTC
Organism: Adalia bipunctata; assembly: GCA_910592335.1. NCBI lineage: Eukaryota > Metazoa > Arthropoda > Insecta > Coleoptera > Coccinellidae > Adalia > Adalia bipunctata. The sequence goes on from OU342950.1 coordinate 41,528,400, forward strand.
GCATTCTTCACCCTCTCCAGCTACCCATCACCGCCAAAAATAACAACCGTTGACTTCTCAGGGTTTAACAACAGGGAACGATCAGTCGCAACTCTATGGAAGGAATTTAATTCTCGATTTATTATTTCCTCCGCACAGTTCGAATTATCTTCCGGAAAAGAATAATAAATTTGCGTGTCATCGGCATAACAGTGATATTTACAGTGTCTAAGCGAATCAGGGAATCTAGATGTATAAATTATATAGAGTAATGGTCCAAGTAAACTTCCCTGAGCCACCCCAGCCAGCAGACCCAACCAATTAGAAGACTGACCACTGCAAACCACTCTCTGCACACGATTCGTTAAAAACGACTCCATCAATCTACAAGCAGTAACTTCAAAACCCACATAGTGCAGGATCGACAGGAGAATTTTATGGTTCATCATATCGAATGCTTCACTGAAATCCGGTAGTACCTCGGGTAGTACAAGTATTGTGACATCATTTCTGACATATGGAGTTAAAATAGCATCAACAACATCAGCCAATGCAGATTCACAGCCGTACCCCTCCCTGAACTGTTTTGATGGTAAAATATTATATAATTTCAAATGCTTCTTAATTTGTGTTGCCATTATACGTTCCAGTATTTTGGAAAGAGTAGGTAATACATTAATTGAACGTAAATGATTGAAGTCAGTAGGATTAGATATTTTGGAAGAGGATCGACCAAAGCTTGTTTCCAAAGGGTTGGGAAGTAAGAACTACGCAAGCATTCATTGATAATATGGGTGATATGGGGACAACACAGCTGAATTAGAGTGATATTTATCTGATCCACGCCAAAAGCTTTCGTTTCTATATTCAGAACGGTCGCAATTATCTCATTTTCATCAATAAGTTTAAATTGAAAACTATTGTTATCTATTTGTGGCAGAGTATGATCATTATAAAAGTTCAAAATATCTTGTTTTGGTGGATCACAATTAGCGGAGGCGCTTACGAAATGTTCATTCATTTTATTAACATTGTTGAGAACAGAAGGTATGACATGCTGTTTTCTTTTAATTATATCTAGCTTCCTCAACTCTGACCATTTTTCCGCAGTATTACAGTTCTTGAATCTTTGCGCCAAGTAAACCTTTTTTTCCATTCGAATTGCAGATGTGGTATAGTTACGTAATTGCCTATAATAGTCGTATGAACCAGAACTTCTTGTCTTCTTGAAAGTTTATAGTGCCCTGTTACGCAGTTTTTGTAAAAGTCTGATATTTTCAGTAATCCATGGGGTGTACGAACGGTTTTTACTTTTCTTTAACTTTTTGATTGGGGCATGCTCGTCGAAAATATTCGATATACAAGAATTCAAATAGTTCACTTTATCATCTATATTCGGCATATAAAAAATAGCATGCAATGAAAGTTGTTCCAGATCTGCCTGAAATTCATCGAAGTTGATTCCTTTCAAGTCTCTATAAGAAATAATTTCAGGTTCAGACACTGACCGATGTGAAAAAAGTTTGGAAGAAGTTGTGAAATGATCTGAAACACCACCATCCAACACACGCACACCATCAATATCCTCCATGTTCGTGAATATTAGATCTAAAAGAGATACACTGCTCGCAGAGATGCGGGTGGGTTCCCTTATTATCTGTTCCATTTCATAGGTGAGAAAGATGTTTTCCAACTGCGCTGATGAACTTGCACTACCATCCAACATATTGATGTTGAAGTCACCCATACATACTATATGGTCGTACTGTGTGTAAATATTCGACACACAATCCTCCACATGAGAAAAGAATTGCTGTAGGCTAGAATTAGGAGGTCTACAAACAAACAGAAATTAACAGGAACGAAGAAATAGAGGTCAGAAAATTGAACACACAAGGCAATACTTCAGCATTCAGCGTGGGAGTTTATACAGAAGAACTGTATAATTTGGTCTGCAGTCCAGCAGTATTACCAGAAGGAGTTGTAGTGAGGGAATTTTCGTTTCGAAATTTATTTCGAGAACGTAGGACCACCACAGACTAATCAAACACCATCAAATAAACAGCATATACCTATTTATACAACCAAAAATAGTGTAAAAGAAATATCAAACCATCAAAACGAAGGCAACATAAACTTGAAAAATAAGAATTATATAAAATTAATTCATCAAAATGTCCAATCTTTAGGAAACTCCATTAACCAATTGGAAGCTCTGATAAATGAAATACAAATGTAAAAATCTGTTGCGTAACTGAACATTGGAGATCAATTGACGAAATCAAACACTTTGGTATCGAAAACTTCATGTTGGCAAGTGCTTACTGCAGACTTAGCAGACAACATGGTGGAAGTGCCATATTCATACATAGAGAAGTATCGTACACTGGAAGAAAAGATCTCACAAAGAAATCCATTAGTAATATTATAGAAATCGCAGCGATTGACATCTATCTACATAAAAAAATTATAACAGTTAATAATAATAATAATAATAAGAGTTTATTCACAGGAACGAAAATCATACATATCTATCTCACTCAGACAAAAAAATTGTGAACAAACAGTAATCCGCAAAAGGCATGCCTTGAATGCGGGGTGCTTTTCACAAATAAATGTAATTCAGTGAGACGTGACAAAAACACCGAATTATTCATATGAGACCAGACATAATGGCCTTTACTAGGAATATAACGAAAATATCACAACAATACTAAAAACTAAGAAGTGAACTACAAATTATCGATATATACATAGATTTTAGAATTCAGACAAAAACGAAACAGAAGAATGGACTATAATATGTACTCTCAATAGTTGTAGCTGTTATTAACATCGACGCATTGGTGTATCCACAATCTGGGTTTTTCCTTTAACCACCTCTTTATACTATTTTTGAAAAGTGTACTAGAATTTATCCTTTTGAATTCCGGGGGGATCTGGGAGTGAAATCTAGGTGCCAGGTACGAGTGGCATCTTTGAATAATGCTTTTTTCGGGTTTAGGTATAACTACGGTGTTGTGTTTATTTCTGGTACCATACTTGTGTTCCATGAAGACAAGGTCAGACCTGCACTTATGTTGTCTGCATGTTGCAGTAAGAAAATACAACTGCCTCACATCAAACACGTTTGAGTCCAAGTATAATTGGTGGGTAGGGTAAGTAAATGGTTTCTTATAGATTATTTTCAACAAAAATTTTTGGACTTTTTCCAATTTTTTTAGATGTGTACTCAATGCTGATCCCCATGCTATGACTCCATATCTGAGGTGGCTCTCCGCCAGAGCATAATAAAGTATCCGCAGTTGTTCCAGGGTAAGCACCTGAGTTAGGTATTTTATTTTATATAAAGTATACATCTCAATTTTTTTGTGACATGAATAATGTGTGCATCCCATTTCAGGTGTCTGTCGAGGTAAACACCAAGGTATCTGAAACTTGATGTAGAATTTATTTTTATATGTGAACCATCGCAGTTCAACTCCATAAACTGGTAACTCGGTAAGTGTCGCTCATAGGAAGTAAACGGCATAAAGAAAGTCTTGTCAAAGTTAACTGACAAGAGCCGACCACTGAAACAGTTCACGATTTTCACAAAGTCGTTTTCAGCTTTCGTTTTCAATGATTCCCAGTTTTCAGCACTGTACAAGACCGCAACATCATCAGCAAAACCCACCATATCCCCATCTAGCTCAAGTTTGAACAGATCATTGATATACAAATTGAAGAGTAATGGTCCCAATACGGTTTCCTGCGGAACTCCGCATTCGACATTCACGGAATTGCTTATAGTATCTCCAATCTGTACCTGCTGTTTCCTGTCTGTTAGGAAATTTTCCAGGAGCTTGTGTGGAACTCCCCTGAACCCAGCGCTCTCGAGTACAAGAAGTAGTTGTTCATGACTCACAGTGTCGAAAGCCTTGGCTAGGTCAACAAGTTATCACCATATATAGACCGCCTGGAAACTGTGACCTATTCTTTCAAACACGATCTATGCAGTAGACTGGATATGCAGAACTGGGACTCAATCTATGAGTTAAAAGAGAAGGAGGTTGACAAACAATGGAACCTCTTCATGCAGTATTTTTTAAATGCATATAACAATGCCTGCCCAAAAAAAGAATAGTACAAAAACAGAGGAAACAACATTATCACAATAATGAGGTGATGGAATGCGAAAAGAGACTCGACATTCTTTTACTTGCAAAACTAGAAGCAATGACTACTTAGAAGCATACAAACAAACCAAAAAGGAATATGATATGCTTCTGAAGAAAGAAAAAGTGATAATTACCAAAACAGAATTTTGAGTTCAGACAATAAAACTAAAAGCTTATGGCATGCCGTAAAAGAAATTAAAGGTAGACAAGATAGTGAACGCTTACAAATAAAAGGAATAACTAGGGACGTTGCAAATAACTTCAATGATTACTTCTCAGAAGCCGCTATAAAACTAACAAAAGAATTAAAAAAAATGCCTCATGCTCTCAAATTTGAAAAAAATGAGGAAAGTTTAGTTTTCCAGCCTATCTCAGAGGAAGACACTCTTAAGATCTGTTCACAAATGAAAAATAAGCTGAGTAGTGGAGTTGATGAAGTACCAGTCACCATCGTTAAAGCAAGCATACACGGAAAGAAATCTATTCTCTAACCAAGTTGATAATATTTGATTCAAGTAAATGATAGATTCATATATGAGCAAGAATAAGATTTATTTGATTCAAGTATACCTTATTCTCAGAATCCAAATAAACTAATTCTTTCGACCAAGTATATCAAATACTCGAATTTAATAAATCACGTATTATTGATTCAAGAATATTTAAATATTCCTTGTGAGTATAATGGAAATTTTGAAATGAGTATTTGAAATATTTCGTCTAAGTGCAACATTATCTCAAATGGAATTATTGTATATCTTAATCCCAGTAGTTTTTCCGTTCGAAGCAAAGATACCAAATACTTGAATCAACTCAATAATTTTACTCAATCAAACATTCTGAAATCGTTGAAATAAGTATATCATATTTTCAAATCAAATTTTATTTTGTACTTGTTTTGAGTAAACAATCAATTCTTGTCAAGTAAATATTAACTTCAGATTAAGTTTTCCGTCTTCTTGCAAGAAATAAATACCAGTTTCGTTGGAACCATTTATATTCTCACTCTGAACCAATGAGAATTCTGTATATATTCAGTTTGAGTTTAATATATTCTCAATATGAATAATGACATTTCTTCATTTCAGTTTTTACTATACTCTGTAGAAATGAACCTTATACTTGATTCAACTATTAATTATTTTCAACCGAAGAATAAATGCCTGTTGAAATAAGTAAATTATATTATCAATGGAAATTTTATTTATGCTTGTTTTGAGCCAATAGTGGAATTATTTGAAATAGGATATTCGTTCAGATTGAGTTTGATCTCATTCGGAAGAAATGTTTTAAGCAATTCAATCAAATGAACTATTTGAACACTGTCCATTGCTATAATTTAAGGGTGAGGATTATATTTATAAAACGAGGTTTATAAGAATTGAAAACAAATTTATTATACTTCTCAAATAATAATCAACAAAACAAAAGTATAAACATAAAAATGCTACTGAATTATTCAGCATATAAAATCAACTGCACTAGATAGAAAGACATACAATAATAACTGTGGCGAAAAAATAATTAACAAAAATAAAAATTCAATCCTAAATAAAAAATCATCCTAAGAATATTAACACATATTCGATCACAGAAAGAGTCGTTAGTATTGGATAAAAGCAACAGTAGCAGAAATATCAGAAGAGCCACAAATGAAGATTTTTCTAATATTTACAAATAAAGATTTAGGCGCCACATTGTGTCACATAAATTTTTCCATTGGGCATTTTATGAGAAACTGTAGAAACAATTGAGGCCAATTCTTGCAAGTTGAAAATAGAATGTAGTTTTTTATTAAAGACATACAATAATAACTGTGGCGAAAAAATAAATAACAAAAATAAAAATTCAATCCTAAATAAAAAATCATCCTAAGAATATTAACACATATTCGATCACAGAAAGAGTCGTTAGTATTGGATAAAAGCAACAGTAGCAGAAATATCAGAAGAGCCACAAATGAAGATTTTTCTAATATTTACAAATAAAGATTTAGGCGCCACATTGTGTCACATAAATTTTTCCATTTGGCATTTTATGAGAAACTGTAGAAACATTTGAGGCCAATTCTGGCAAGTTGAAAATAGAATGTAGTTTTTTATTTTTTATTTCATACGCATCTAAATGCTCGAAGTACCCAACTGTGTCATACAGCTCACATAACAGAAAAACCACCGCTGAATTACTTTTGTCAATAAGAATTTTTATGATTTGGCCGAATTCGCAGTCATTTAAGTCGGACACCTGCAGCAAAAGTAAATTATTCAAATCATATCTCATTCCATTAATTGAGTACCAGGATGTAGAATCGAATTTATTCCAATCTAAAGTAGAACATTTTCCAACAAGAGGTATACTGCTGCATTCTACAGGGTGAAGTGGTCCCCATTCTATCTTATCATTTAATGAACGCTTACAGAGAAATCGATATGAAATTTTCAGTTGTTGTTTCAAGGCTAAAGTGTATGGTAAATTTCTTCTGCTCTGTGTACAATGCGAAACTGATTTGAACTCCTTATGCTTAGCTTCGAACCGCATGCATGATAAATAACATGGAGGTCCAATTTTTCTAATGATTCTTCCATAATGAAGAAGAAAATGATGCTTTGGTTTCAATTTACTTTTGAAAAGCGATAAATACATGGTGTGATGTTGTCGAATCAAATCATCTATCAAATTTAGGCAAGGTTCAGAAATGATTGGTTTGTTCAAAACGTCAGTGAGTTTCAATAAAATTAGGTAAAAATTCCACGTTTTGTCGCCCTCTGGCACACAATCTCCTACAGCAAACCTTAAATTCTTCACTAAACATAACATTTCAGCCGCAGAGCAAATTATACATTTATTTTGAAGACTCTGTAATGTTAACCTAGGAGGAATATTAGATTCAGATTTCTCGTACACTACACAACTGATTCTTGAATTCAAAAGATCTAAGCTGAAATATTTTTTTTCAATTAAATTGCTGAGTATTAGAGCCATATCATATCGATGAACACCCTCATACAGATCATGCATTATATCACATACAAGATTATCATATAAATGAAATGACGTCAGCTCGTGCCATACACAAGATTCCTTTAGTCCAATTTTGTCATTCAAATGACGGTTATAGTCACATTTCTGTCGAATTTTATCATAATTCTCATTTATTTCAATTTCAGTTTCCGCCTTTGAGGACAGACAGAAGCGACAGAAATTTGTAGCTGAAAAACTCTCGAAACAACCCATTATTCCATGAACTCCAAGATTATCCCCAGTTATCGCCAGAACTCTAAAATTAACTTTTTTTTCAATATTCGAAAGTCTTATAGTGATTCCTTTAGTTTCCAATTCCTTAATTTTAGATATCAAAGGTTTGAATAAAGTTTTATTGCCGAAGGTGATTCTGTCTTCACTATAAAATATGTATGCTAGAAATAGATTCTCTAATCTTGAGGCATATTGAGGAGGAATAGTTGCTATTGTGAAGTAAATGCTGCCTATTTTATACTGATTACACTGACTACCTAATGGATTACCGGGTTGAAAGTCATCAAAATAAATAATCAAGGGCAAAATTATTGCTTCATCTGAGGTATTTGCACAGAGAATATTCTGGAATAGAGTTCCATGGACTATATTTTGCGTTGGCTCACCGTTCTGAAAATTTTTCACTAAAGAATTCTGGTATTTCACGATCGTCTCGAAACAGTTAGGTAATTCCAAAAACATTCTTAGAGTCTGTTCCATGGGAATATAGTAGGACATTTGATTTTTTAGTAGCAACGTTTTTTCACCATCTTTCATACTTTTCTGATGTTGTGATATCCCGATATTGATCTCCACTGGCTTGAGAAGCAAACTATTCCCCTCGAAAAACTTTATTCGCTTATATTCCGTATTAAGGTTGACAAATGGTTCCCCAAAGTTGTTTATCATTGATATCAGGCACTCAAAGCTTGATTTTGGAAGAAACGATTGCGTTAAATTAGAGAATATCTTTTGGAACTTAAGAACTAATGTTTCATTCAACATTTGATAAACACCGTCAATAATACTTTGTACACAGTTTCGTGGCAACATCACATCATCATATAACTTTGATATGAATGTTACAACTGAGCGAGATAGAATATTTTGGAATTCTTTCAAATCTTCTGATATTGAATTGCTCGCATTTTGTACATTTTCATCATCTACAGTCTCAGCTTTGGAATTTGAATTTTCATTGAATATCATTTTATCAAGTGGTATATTGACCGTAGATTTTTGGGGATCATTTGTACAAGCATTGTCAATTGATGAAGAATGATTGTTTTTAATATGTTTTTTGAGATCCCCTTTTCTATTGTATACACGGTAACAGTGCTTGAACGGACATGAAAATTTAGTCACTTTATGTACATATTCTAAATGAAATGAGTAATTTTTGAATTCTTCAAAATTTCTGTGACATTCCGGGCATTCCATTGTAATTGTTGAAAAAAAAAATTAATGAAAGTTCTGAAATGAAAAATATTATGGCTCTCCTAATATTCTGATACAAAAAATCCACAGATATTTGTATTAATTCTGTTTCAATTTTGTGACGAACTCAAATATATGGGGTGGAATCACATCTGAATACGTCACAATATTATAAACACATCGTTGTATTATCACGTACAGGTATTGGCACTGAACGGGGTAATTAACATCCAAAACATGAAATAATTTAAAGAGTATGTCGAAGGCCTTACGTGCAGAGGAAAACTGGTGGTAGAGGCTATCCACAACAATGTAAAAACTTTTGGGTTCCAACAGTGACTGTCCCAAAACCAATAAGTAGGGCTGCACGGTTTGTTTCCTTTGGATGGCTTTCTGCCTCTGTTCTTGAATTATACTATCTTTATCTCCAGAACTCTGCAAGAAAAATGAATTGTTTAAATTGATCACTTTCAACGGAAACTCTCTTAGAAAAGAAAATTATACCTTGGCATGAACCAGAAAACCTTGGATAACCTCCTGGATAGAAAATTTCCAGTGTGTTTTGTTCTGAATTAATCTTCCTTTTGGAGGAATCAAAAATGGAAGACTTATCAGTTGGTGGATGAATCTTACATCTGAAAATCATAGGAGCTATATGAGTTAAAACATTCAATTCTGGAGTGCAGTTTCTTACCTTCGTTTTCTGCCTTAGCATTCGCCAGAATATCAGCGGAAGAAGAATCTTTAATATTCCTTTCGCTTAGCTGCAGAAATTCTTCATAGAATGGCTGCCACTTCGAAAATAATCTGACTTCTTTATCGGAAAACATACGATTAAAATCAGAGTTAATCTGAAAAACAAAAGAAAATTTAATATTCAATTGGAAATTGGACAGCTATATGAGCTATATCAAGTGTATGAATTATGTATTATAACTCTTGATGCTCAAATTTTTTGAAATCGTTTTTGATGTTTCAGTACTAACCAACATATGACTTCGCAAGTCCTTCAATACGGGCCAAATTTCGAAAATTTCATGCACCGTTATTGATTTTTTATTTTTTTGCCTCAGGTGGTAAGTATTGGACCATCTGCGAATCACTTCGTCCCAAGGTTCCCTATTAATTTGCAGCCAAATGTAATCCGAATTGTCTTCGTATGAAGATGTATTGTCATGGTCGCTCAAAATGACTTCATTTGCCTCTTTGCCACCATTTTCTGTTTTACGCCTTTTTCTTTTTGGTTCCGCTTCTCCACATTTATAAATAAGGTTTTTCACCTTATCGACCAATTTGCCTCTAGCGAGAACACATTTTCCATTTAGAGAATCCCTCTTTTTTATTGGAGGAACAAAATATGTACCCATTAACTCGTTCGGGAACAAACTTACAATTTTGGCGCCCAATTTATTGTATTCTTCATTCCGCAAACGACTAAAAATGAAATATGTACGATAAACTTCCCTGTTTTACTTCAAATCATTCTTGACTCACTGCTTGATAATATATGTGTATAAATGTTTGATGATTATGTCTACGAGTCTATTTTTTCTGGTGTTATCCAGGATTCCATTAGTTTCGTAATATTTTAGTATACTGGCACCCATTGGACTTGTTTGGAGGAGTGTACTGAGATCAAAATCATTAAATTGCGTTTTGAACATCTCACTCATATCGAGGTTCCAATCATTTGTTGATATACTACTCGCTATAGATGAGGAACTGCAGCTAATGTCTTCTGTATCCTCTGAATTATTATCCACATTCTATAATAAGTGATATGAAGAGCTATTCCCCCAAGAAAAAGATACAAGTCGTCTTATAGGAAAGAGTACCTTTGAGCAATGCAATGATAAAACAATGACCTGATATGAATATAGCCATGATTGAACTGACAAGGCTCATTTGAAAACGAAAGTAAATTTTACGAATATACGAATGAACTTTCAGGTTCCATATACCCCAAAAAAATCGGGGAAAATTGTATATGCTTCGAACAGAGTCGATTTCATAGCAAATGATGCACAATACACCTTTGACTCATTAAAAACCGTATTATACAGGGTGCGTCAGCAAGGCGTAGGGCTAAGATAGCGCCTAAGCTGTACCGTGTGTAAAAACTTATATGACATGGTTATAAGGTTAACAAAAATCCTCAAACTAAAAATAATTTTACATGAACAGGGTGCGTCAAAACAATGTTACGGAAAAATATGTAGTTTTTTCAAATGAAGCACCCTCTATTTCATGGCATAATGGAGGACAACAAGAGCTTCACACTCATTTTTTAAATTTCATCACGGTGTTGCCATATAATTCGTATTTTTGGGATATTTTTAGTGTTTTGAGGGTTTCATCAAAATTCTTATAGCAATTGCTGTGTTCAATCTAGATGGACGAAATTTGTACAGTAGTTAGCTTAAGTTATCAGCTTCACCATTGGGTAAACATCTGTAGTTTTTTCCTATACAGAGTGTCTACTATAAATTTACCAATATTCTCAAATTAAATATGCGATAATTTGATTTTTTCAAATGGAACACCCTGTATTTTTCTCATTAATGAAGTTTGTTTTTCAAGTGTCTACCTTTTTTACGAAGTAATCGTTTTTTTGAAGAAAGTGAAATAGGTATCTCAAAAAAGAGCGGTTTGAGTATGGGACATACTTCGTAAAAAATGTAGACATTTGATTGAAAAATTTCATGAAAGAGAAAAATACAGGGTGTTCCATTTGAAAAAATCGAGTTATCGCATTTTTCTTTTGAGTGAATTGATAAATTTTATTAAACACTCTGTATGAAAAAATCTAGATTGAAAACGGCAATTGCTATGAGGATTTTGATGAACCCCTTTAAACACTAAAAATATCCTAAAAATACGAATTTTATGGCAACACCGTGATGAAATTTGAAAAATGATATGAGTGTAAAGCTCTTGTTGTCCTCGAAAGAATTATGCCATGAAATACAGGGTGTTTCATTTGAAAAAACTACAAATTTTTTCATCACTTTTTTGACGCACCCTGTATATGTAAAGTCATTTTTAGTTTGTAGATTTTTTCAGCCTTACAACCATGCCATATAAGTTTTTTTTAACACACGGTCAGTTTAGGCGCTATTTTAGCCGTACGCCTTGCTGACGCACCCTGTATTTCATGATTAACTGTACAAAACGAGATAATTTTAATCTGATAATTAAAATTCGAAAGTCACATAAGAAAATATGGTATAAGTGGTTGATTATCGCTCTTTTCCTATTTAACGATGCTGAGTACAGTATTGTGTAGTTCAAAAAATTATTTTGACAGGTACATAGTGAGAGCAAATTCATTTGATAAAAATAACAAAAATTTCACTTACTTCAGAATTCATCTCTTTAATTTTCTTCGAAATTAATTTTCGCATTCCTAAGGTAGGTATAAGATCTTTGAGATCATGATCATTGAGATCTTTCAGAAGCTCTAAAGAAATTTCTTGTTCTGAAAAAGTGATAATCTGAATGTAATAGGATTTTATGAAAATAATTCTTTCAGAAATGTAATAGATGCGCACCAAGAGTATTTAAGTTTTAAATTTATCGAAGGAGGAATCAGATTTGTGATTCGAAACTTACAAGATTCGAACTAGAAAATAAGTCTATTTTTCTAAATCTCAATATAAATTTATATAAATACATAGCTTACCTTGAAATATCTTGATGACACTGTCCGAGCATCCCCATTCTCTCATTAAATTTTCCATATTTCACTTAAAAATGGTCAAACTTTCTTTAACACACTGAACGAAAGACGCGATATGAACGAGTCTAATCAAGATCGAGAGTGATATTCCCTTTCGCGAACTGACTAGAGGGCGCTATTTAGTATATTGTTGAATAATTTACTTGGATCTAGTGGATGGAGAAATTCATATACTTGGATTACGATAAAACTACTCGAAGACAGGTTGCCTAACTACCAAAAGGAGAATTGGCGTAGTTTATCGCTGAATATTATACTTGAACCAAGTAAATGAGAATTTGATCAAGAATCAGTAATAATTTCACTTTTTGTTATAAAGAATTGTTCTACAATTTTTTTCCTTTCTAAATTTTGGGATTTCTGAATGTTCAAGATTTTATGGTTTCTGTTTACATCTTTCGAGAAAATTTTTTAGATACTTTAATATTTTCGAAAGGTTACTCAAAACGAATAATTTCATCTTTATCATTAGAAATTTCTGTCGATGGTCAATTCGCAGGTTTCTTTTCAATGATATTAATATCAGTAAATATTAATATTTTTTGAAATGATATACCAGAGCTGTGTTGAATATCGAAAAAATTGTGTACGTTGGATCGGGAATTTGTGTGAAAACTGAAAATTCTAAAACTTTATGGATATGAAAACGTCATGATTATTTCGATCAGGAATTAACACTCGAAGAAGCGTAATGATATTGAAAAACAAATTCTTTTCTAAAGTAGGTACATAGTTTTTGAGATAATTCACAGTCTCAAGTTGATACCGCAACTTATATATTGCCTTTGTAATGAAGTCTAAATCAACCAGTAAGGGCGCTATAAGCCCATTTTGGGTCTTAATCATTAATGCTAGGCCCTTTCAGGGGTTTTAACATGAAAGATTTCGACACCACATTCAATCACTCAATTCTTTATTTGCATAAATACATAAGTATAGAGGTTTGGCATTGTTAACACAAACATTTGCCTAGACTCAAGAGTGAAATAGGTTTCAATTCGCGGACTGCATAGACGGTATGTTGTCGGATAGTTCACTTGGATCTAGTAGATGGAGAATTTTATATACTTGGATTACGATAAAATTGCGCGCAAACGGGTTTTGATTGTTCCTTCGATGCATGCATGTTGCCTAACTACTGGAAGAAGAATTGGCGTCTTAGTTCCACTTTAATTATCGATAACTTTTTTCTCTCTCTGTCAAAAGTATGGAATTACTAACAAAAATGATTTATACAATGTAACAGATTTTGAAACCTTTTTTCCTATAATGTTTTGACATGAAATTTTATTATAGGTAACTCGATTTGTGAAAAGTTATTTATACTTCAGTATGACCCTTGCAATCATTCCATGAGAAAATCAGAGATCAATGATAACAATATCTCTACAACAAAAGGATTAAAAAATTATCGCGAAAAAATTTTGGCGTCGGAAATTAAAATTTCCTTCTAAATTATATTTTCACATTTTTTTTATAATTCCAACTCAATATTTAAATCCATAAACAATGTATATATTTTGACCTATAGGATATTTTCGATGTTATGTCCGTATTGAAGTCTGTCTATCTCAATGATAAATTTTTCAGATTAATAATAATTTTTCAGATTAATAATAATTTATTTATTTATTACATAATTAATTCGAGTTGAGGACAAGCCTATATAAACTGGAGGGTACACTAATAATAGATCACATATACACGTACACAAACAGGTGCGGATAACTAGAACAATGCAAGCGAAATCAGATACAAAATTGAAATATCATATACAAAAAAAAATGAAAACAAATGTAATACAACACCACATGGCCACCCCCGCGAATATAATCGGTTAAATTTTTGATAACTAATCTAAAATCTGAACGTTATCTTAGCAATATTTTTTTCTCGATTTTATTCCATTTGGCGAAATATTCTCGAATTATATTAATAATGAATTATTATTATTGAGAAATTATCTTGCAAATATCAATTCATAACCTCATGTCAATTGAAATTATTATTTTAAGAGAACCAATTTCTTGAATATAACATATGGAATGAGGATATTCCAATTCTCGAACCAAGAATATTGTATTTTCGAAGTCAAGATATCATATAGTTACCTGAAATATAGAAGTACTCTCGAATTGATTAAACTGAATAGTTTGGATTGAATAAATGATTCACTCGGATGGAGATTTTCTTTCTTGAATCAAGTATATATTTTTTGAGTAAAATAAATTCATTCTAAGTATACAAAATTTTCCTTTTTACTTGTTTTGATCCATTATATACTTGAAACAACTCTAATATTTCAAGAATATTAGGATTCTTGATTTGAGGATAGATTTCTTTCCGTGTATTACATACAAAAAGTCCATCAACATATATAGTGAATAATTGCCTGAAATATGGTAAATACCCAACATCTCTGAAAGAAGCAAAAGTGAAACCCATTTACGAAAAAGGAGATCCAGAAGACTTCCAAAATTATAGACCAATCCGCCTCCTGCCGGCATTCTCCAATATCTTTGAAATAGCAATCTCTAAACAATCATGTTTATTTTTGAACAGTTGTGAAATCTACTCAAATTATCAACATGGTTTCATCATAGGTAGATCGACAGCTGCAGCCATATATGAATTTCTAACCGAGATACTTTCAGCATTAGAGGAGTCGCAGATCATCGCAGTTCTATACTTAGACTCATCGAAAGCCTTCGATAGCTTAAACCACCAATATGTTCTAGCAAAGATGGAAGGAATGGGAATAAGAAGCAATGCACTAAGCCTGCTAGAGTCATACCTTGCAAACAGAACTCAAAGAACAGCTATAGTAGGTGACAATGGAGAATGTTGGTCAGATCCAAAACAAATACAAATGGGTATACCCCAAGAAAGCATACTCGGTCCGATTATTTTAACAATATTTATGAATGATCTGAATACCAGCTTGGAGGAAGACAACAAAACAAACAAAAAATTTTAAACTACGCCGACGATACAAACATTTTAGTAAAAGCTGATACGTTTCCAGGAATTGTCAGCATAGCAGATTCTGTCTTGGAAAGCACATAAAATTGGTTCACAATGAATAAATTATGCATGAACACAAGTAAAACCGATGCAACACTCTTCAAAACAAATCACGCAGGCTTTGAAAGTCCTGAATACCTCACTACATCACAATCCAAGATCAAATTCAGCAAATCAACTAAATTCCTAGGATTATGAACATATCAACTGGAAAACTCACATAGAAAAGCTATCAAGTAAATTGGCTACAGTTTGTCATTTATTGAAGGTGATGCAACAGTATGTAGACAAGGGCTCGCTTAAGGTAATCTATCAGGCAACATTCGAGTCTAAACTTCGATATGGAATCTCTTTCTACGGATCAAGTTCATGCCTGACTAACATCTTCAGAGTACAGAAAAGAGCGTTGCGAACTATCTTGGGCATGAAACATAAAGACTCATGCAGAGGAAAATTCAAACAAAGTGGCATACTGACAACGCCGGCAATACATATTCAAGAGAGTCTGATATATCTTTTCAAGAACAGACAATACTTCCTATAAAATCGTCCAACCATTTATACAACTAGAACAACCGAACTATCATATCCTTCTTACTGATGGATTTTACTTTTAAATCTTTTGGTTTTACCTCTTTTTGAGATAAATAAAATTACTGGATGACTGACGTTATTATTTCATTTTTACAAAATCACAGAACATCTACAACTTCAACATGACATTAACTTACTAGAAAAACCAAAGCAATAACCTAAAATTTCATTTATTCAACACCTTCTCCAAATTTCAAGGTTAGCACAAAAAAAAGTTTAAGACTTTTTCATGAGTTGATCTTTAAAGTTTTGAACTTTAATCTTTTTATTTTCTTTATCTTTGTGGCGTTTTTTTTTTCTTCTCTTTGTCTTTCACTTTATGTTCCTTTTCCTTAGGCTTAGGATCCACATGTTTCATTTGGTGATCTTCAATTTCTAATTGATAATCTACATTTTTCATTTGAACTTCGTTTTTCGATTCATGATCATCATCCTTCGTTTTATATTCTTCTGCTTTCAATTTACTATCTTCACATTTGAAACTATGATCCTCATTTTTATTTTCTTTATGTTTGCGATGCTTATCTTCAGAATTATGATGTTCTTTCTTCTTTTTGTGGTGGCAATCTTCAGCTTTCACATGCTCCTCTTTCTTTTCTCTTTATGTTCTTTATGTTTTTCCTTCTCCCCCTTTCTTAATCTTTTTTGTACTTGTGATTTCTTCTGTTCACTTTTGTCGAGTGACTCCTTTTCTTCTTGGATTGCTTCTATCCATCTGACCTTTTCTTCACTATTTATTGCTTCTTCATAAGTCAATAAAACGTAATCATCATATCTTGTTGGTGCTCTTACTTCTCTTCCTCTGGTAGTAATTTGGCCTTCTCCTAATCTTTTCATTTCTTCACGTTCAGCATTTTCTTCTGTCTCAGCAAAAAAACTTTTCGAATTGCCGTCCAAGTTCACTATGTAAAATCCATTTTCTTTCTTTTGTCCTTCAAGAATTTTTCTGTCGTCTTTCATTATGGTTACTTTTTCCTTCTCAAATATAACTTTTCCTCCCTATTCAGTGATTGCATTGACCGAAAGAAGATTTTCACTTAGTTGTGGTATGTAAAGAACATCAGTCAAAACACATTCATTTGCTTCAATGGAGCCAATACCAAAACTTTTCATATCTTCACCTTTTTTGGCAACCAATATCCTAGATGTAGTTTCTTCCAAATCATTAAATATTTAAATATCGTCACACATGTGTTTTGAAGAACCTGAGTCTACGACAAAACTTTTCGATGCTGGTTTCGTTTTTAATTCTCCTTCTGACAAAAATGCAACTGTTCTGTCATCTTTCTTTTCTCGAAAGAAACAATCTTCCTCAACATGATTATTCTTCTTGCAGATTGAACAGTATTTTCGCTGATTCTCAGTTTTTTTGGTACACGATTTAGCAAAGTGTCCAAAATTATTACACTTAAAACATTTTATTTTGTCGGAGGTTCTCATTCTTGAATTTTGTGATTTAAATCCATTTTTCTTTTCTTCGTAGGTCTTGAATGCAGCAGCCCCTTCATCTTCATTATTTTTACATCTGGCTTCTTCAGCAATCAGCCTTGACGTTAATTTTGTAAGCGTTTTATCTGAACTCGGAGAAGAGTCCCATGCGGTGACGCGGTATTAAAATATTTGAAACGTTCTGGTAATGTTGATAAAATTTTTGACATTATCATTTCACCGTCTATGTTCTGTTGCAAATTTTTGAGACGATATGCCAAGTTTTCAATTTTACTTATTTGAAGCGAAATGTCAGTACCCTTTATACAGGGTGAGTCTTTGACTTGTACATATATTTCAACTGTAGATTCCTCTCTTCAAACGAAACACTTTTTTTCCATACCATTTTTCAAAATTCGGTTTCGTTTGGAAGATACAGGGTGTCGAAAATCCACGAAAAAAACACTTTTCTGTTCATATCTTCGGAACCTTTATTTCAAATGAACTGAATTTTGGTTGATTTTTTACTCTGTTAATGGTGCATATTACTCAATCGAAACTTATTCAATATCTCTCCTAGTTTGAAAGTTACAGGGTGGTCGACTCATAAATTCATGCAAAAACACTATCAAATCACTTGAAAAGGATAAACGGTTCATATTTTCGAAAGAACCAATCGGTTTAGAAAATAAAAGTATTCTTATGTTTTTTCAATAAAACGCGTTCTCAAGTTATTCTTAATTGTCTAAGATTAAAATTGAGGAAAAAATCATGAATTTCAAGAATAATCTGAATGCTGTCCTGAGTTAAATCTCATCGAATATTATTTCGTCTCTGGTCTCTCAAAAGTTAACAATGTTGTCAGAATTATTATCAGTTTATTAACTTCGTTAAGACGAAAATCTCTATGATGAAAAAAGTTTGATGTAGAGATATGTAATAATAAAATCCCACAAATGTGGGAGATAAAATTGAATTCTAAGAAGCATGAAATTATACATTTTATAGACAGTTTCTATTGAAAATTCATTGTTACCGGTCCTTCAGCAAAAAAATTTTCAAAACAATATAACTCGACACCAGACGACACTACTATTAGGTACATCAATTAACTAAGTCATTTACAGAATCATCACCTTTTTGCTTTATTCTCGGTAAATTAATAAATAAATAAATAAA
Source organism: Adalia bipunctata (assembly GCA_910592335.1). Taxonomy (NCBI): domain Eukaryota; kingdom Metazoa; phylum Arthropoda; class Insecta; order Coleoptera; family Coccinellidae; genus Adalia; species Adalia bipunctata. The sequence goes on from OU342950.1 coordinate 41,546,955, forward strand.
TAAATCGAAGTCACTGACTAACGTTGGAGGTTATTAACTTATTAGAGACACAGAAACTCTGTATGTCTTGCGTGGCGGCTACATCCACTCCACAGCCTTCAGAAGAAACAGAAATCAGAAGGGAAGAGTAGGCCGTGGCCGTGGCCCGTGCTACATCGCAGCCGGCAAAGAACGTAGCGCTATATCGGCGAGAATCAGAACTACTCGTTTGGCGTTTCCTACAGTGACTCTAATATCAAACTCTTTCAGTGATAAAGTCACTGTAGCGTTTCCGAAGAGCAACGCCTAGACGCCTTTAGCGAAAAGTAAACAAAACTGGTGCCCTTGCGATAAATGCGATAGTTCTTCTGGGGTACGTACCGCTCCCTTGGTTTCGACTATACTATTGTTTGAAGAGAAAATAGTCAATCTGGCATCGTCTTCTGTAGAGTTCTGTGGAATATAATATCACAGAAGATGAGTTAGGTTAGGTCATTGACCTCGAATCATATGACTTAGGTTGATGGAGTTACGATAGGTTAGTTGAAACCAATTTTGATTAGATCGTTCCAGAATATCGTGGAAAATATGAACAAATTATTAGTGTTTACAAACTAATCTTCAGGAAAATCGAAGAAGGAACTTATTTTGGTGTGAGAAATATGGCATTTCAATTGCAGAAATGATGGACAAAACTTAGCGTTTTTGTTAGGAAATATCGTGTTTGTAACATTCTTATTCAAATAAGGTTAGTGCTTGAGTATTTTCTTATTTCACCCAGAATATCTAATAACCAAATCAATTTCAATTGAAAAATATGAACTTTGAGGTGTTTGTAGAGAATAATATCAGGCACGCATTTAGCACAATTTTTTTTTTCAAATGGCTATATCTTTTTATCAGAGCCGAATTCGGAAAAATGGAAAATGAAAAAAAGGTTTATTTTGGCCTAAAGAATCTACAGTTAAAATATATGTACAAGTCAAAGACTCACCCTGTATATGCAAAGTTGAAGAATTCTCTCAAAAGGGTGCATTTCTGATCTTCAGAGTCCTTTTCATAGATACTGCATAATTTTTGAAACATCTCATGTGATGTTGTGCACGTTATTATGTGCATCAAAATTTTCTTATTAACTGTTGTTATGATTACTCTTTGACCTTTGGCATCCTTTTTCATCCAGTCAGCCTTTTCTTTCTTGTCAGTAATGCTTTCTTCTAATAATTGTCCATTAACTATATCCCGAATGCCTTGTGAGTTGAAGATAACTAGTTTGAAATTTCCATAGTTGAAACGATTCACCATCACTCAATTTTCAATCGACGCCAACTCTTCCATGGTTGTGTTGTTACCGGCAATTTCGTTCAACTGTTTTTAATTTTCGTACTTTTAAGTATTTTCACGTTTTACTTTTTTATATCGCAACTTTTTACCTCAAACTGCTTCTGGAGCATCTGGTCCCATAACCTGATGAATTTTACTTTTGAATCTTTTGGTTCTACTCTACCTCTTTTTGAGATAAATAAAATTACTGGATGACTGACGTTATTATTTTATTTTTACAAAATCACAGAACATCTACAACTTCAACATGACATTAACTCAGTAGAAAAACCAAAGCAATAACCTACGAAATTTTCATTTATTCAACACTCACAGACTTACCATGACAGAAAAGGGACCCGGATATGTTGCAATTTAATATTTCAACAAAAGCCCAAAAACTATCCAGGTGGAAACCGACCTCACAAAATACAAAAGGAAGATATTCAAAATGTTGCTGGATGTTGAACCATACAGCGTTGATGATTAATTGCATTTCAACAGTTAATTTTCTTCTTGGAAAACTAGAAGAAAATAAGCCAACTCATGCTTCTGTTTTATTTCAAACGAAAAACCCATGAAAATAGTTCAACTTCCAATTCCAAGTGAATCTACAGATAATTTCATTCAGAAAAACAACTAGAAATACGGAAATGGCGGAGAATCGCCAAATTCAAATTTTTTGCGAGAAATATTTCGTGTTTCACTGATTTCATAGTTCAGTAATATTCCGATAGAAGGCGCCATTGTACATTTCATTCATAAGGGAGAATACTATAAATCCATTTCATTTTTCCCTATCTCCTCGGGTTAAAAATTTTAGTTCATGAAGCACCAATTTTGCCCACCCTGTACTTCAAGTATTTCTGCTTTTTTGTCATCTTCAAATTTTGGTGAAGCCACACAAAAAATTCCTTCATTTTTCCTACAAAAACACCATTTGCAATTGAATCTGGTAATAAATTTCTTTCGTTATTTCTCCTTGACTAATACCTATGTCTGTACAGTCTTCTATTTGTATGGACTCTTCACTTCCATAAGATATTTGTTATAATTTTGTATCGGTTGTTATAATAAATACACTTATATTTGACTTGGTTTTTATTTATATTTAATGAACACACGTTAGGTTTTCTGGCTGACTCTAGATCGATTGATTAAGGTGGGCGTTCAATGTAGTGTGTTCTTATTTCAAGTTGCATTTGAAAATGGTTGCACTTTGAGAACTGAAATTTTTGTGGGTGAACTCAGAAAGGATTGGAGTTTTTAATGAAATAATTGAGATTTATTTCATTTCGACAGTTGATTTTTTTTCTGTCAAAAAAAGAAGAAAATAAGTCAACTCATGTTTTATTTCAAACAAAAGACCCATGAAAATAGTTCAACTTCCGATTAAAAGTGAATCTACAGATAATGTCGTTCAGAAAATAACTTGAAATACGGAAATGGCGGAGATTCGCCGAATTCGAATTTTTGGCGAGAAATATTTCGTGTTTCACTGATTTCATAGTTCAGTAATATTCCGATAGAAGGCGCCATTGTACATTTAATTCATAAGGGAGAATACTATGAATCCATTTCATTCATAAGGGAGAATACTATAAATCCATTTCATTTTTCCCTATCTCCTCGGGTTAAAAAGTTTTAGTTCATGTAGCACCAATTTTGCCCACCCTGTACTTCAAGTATTTCTGCTTTTTTGTCATCTTCAAATTTTGGTGAAGCCACACAAAAAAGTCCTTCATTTTTCCTACAAAAACACCATTTGCAATTGAATCTGGTAATAAATTTCTTTCGTTATTTCTCCTTGACTAATATGTCTGTACAGTCTTTTATTTGTATGGACTCTTCACTTCCATAAGATATTTGTTATAATTATGTATCGGTTGTTATAATAAATACACTTATATTTGACTTGGTTTTTATTTATATTTAATGAACACACGTTAGGTTTTCTGGCTGACTCTAGATCGATTGATTAAGGTGGGCGTTCAATGTAGTGTGTTCTTATTTCAAGTTGCATTTGAAAATGGTTGCACTTTGAGAACTGAAATTTTGTGGATGAACTCAGAAAGGATTGGAGTTTTTAATGAAATAATTGAGATTTATTTCATTTCGACAGTTGATTTTTTTTCTGTCAAAAAAAGAAGAAAATAAGTCAACTCATGCTTCTGTTTTATTTCAAACGAAAGACCCATGAAAATAGTTCAACTTCCGATTGAAAGTGAATCTACAGATAATGTCGTTCAGAAAATAACTTGAAATACGGAAATGGCGCAGAATCGCCGAAGTCGAATTTTTGGCGAGAAATATTTCGTGTTTCACTGATTTCATAGTTCAGCAACATTCCGATAGAAGGCGCCATTGTACATTTCATTCATAAGGGGGAATACTATAAATCCATTTCATGAATGAAATAAGAAAGTAGTTTTGATATTTATAGCAAGTATGAAGATTTGTGTTTTTTGGTATTCGGAGATTGATAAGCGTATCAAGGAGTGTGATATGGGGAACGATGATAAATCTATCTAATATATTCAGAGGAGCAATTCTTTTCTATATATTTGTATCGGCTATCTCAGAAACTGCGCTAACGATTTTGATGAAATTTAGTATGTAGATAGGATATTGATTTTTTTGATTTTATCTATATAGGTGTCTGTCCTGAGAAAATGCAATTTTACGCAAAAAACCGACAAGTTTTGTTATTACGACCCGATTCGATTCGAAAATGGTTTGTGGGGATTTTCGGGGTCAGAGGTTATAATTTTGTTGTTGACATTCGTAAATTCAAGATGGCGGACGAGTTTTGTGATCATGGTACATTTCGATTCATAATTTGTATTTGGGAATTTTCGGGGTCGGAGATGACGTTTTTTTTTTTGTCGACATTCATAAATTCAAGATGGCGGCCTGATAATAATATTAAAAATAAGATAACTTTTGTGATTATGGCCAGATTTGGTTGTTGAAAATTGGTATATAGGGGTTTTCGGCGTCGGAGATTATGATTCGTAAATTCATGTGTTAAGATTTCCATTACATATCGTAAAATAATACAAAGAGTGTTTCAAATTGCGCGTTTTTTTATAATAAATAAAACACATAATTTGCATTCATTTTCAACAACTTTTCATTGGTAATTGAAGTATCAGATATGACATTTATGTACGAAAAATAATATCTGCCAAATCCTCCTCTTGCAGCTTTACAGACGTCTACTCTTTTGTTAAAATCTCTCTATCTTACTAATGACATGAATAGTTTCATACTTTAGTTCAAGAATCGATTGTGGATTATTCTTATAGACCTGGCTTGTCACATAATTCCTAAGAAAATGGTCCAACGGTGTCAAATCACATGATCTTAGTGGCCGATTGACATCACCGTTTCTGGACATTTTTATAAATGTCATACATAACACTTCGAAATACTCATATGAATTAAATGCTCCATCTATAGGTACATATATTCCACTTCGTCTTAAAAAACCGCGCAATTTGGAACACCCTATACTATTATTCATGGTAGAAAGAGAAATAACCATGGCATTTAGAATGAACGGTGAAAACTCATATATTGGAAAAAAATTTCTGTGAACGCTGAGGAAAAAGTTTTGTTGAAAAACAAATTACTGGTGAAAATCGGTTCATTCTTAACGACGGATAGGTATTCTTCAAATAAACACGAAAGTCGCAAACAAAATTAATACAAACTAAACTGCACCTAGAATTCAAATATAGACAAGGGATTTTGAAAATATTCACAATTGAAATAATATTGCACTAAAGTTTCCTCTGCCACTGGCGCTGGAATGATAAATATTTTACCGTAAAATGGATCACTGCTCGAATCGAAACTGAAAATTGGGATTATGATATTGTTCGAAATTCTCTACAGACCTAAAATATTTTTGGAGCCTGTGCACTTTCGGTTATACCTACAAGCAGTGTGAATAAATTCCATCAAAAAATTCCCTTTTCAATTTTATCGTTTCTGATTCTGATTATCTATTCAATGCTGAATACATTTCTGTTAAAACAATTGTATTCCTTCGAAAAGTTTTAAAAATATCGAAAAAAAAAACCGGAAAAAGCATCGAATATTCATAGTCAGTATTATATATTACGTTCATTTTTCTTATTCTCAACATCCTGAGCGTAAACCGTTCTCATAACGTCAAAGTAGAAGAATGTGGAAAGGAAATGAATCTTTTGAATTTCATAAATAGGGTGTTTCAAATTTTGTGTCTAAAACTGAGATCAAAAATTGACCATAACTTCTGTTTTTTAAATTAGAACCCTATTTTTTCCTGATTACGTTGGATTCTGTGAAGAAAAATAATGATAAACTTTCAGATGCTCTTACTCCTAAATTCAGTAATTACCGAGCAGGGCCGTATCTAGGGTGTGGCCAAGTGGCCCCCGCCACAGGCGCAAGGTCCGCAGGGGCGCCAAAAAATATCAAATGAAAAAAAATTTTGAGCGCCAAAAAAATTCAAAGAATAAAATATAGAAGCGCCAACAAAATATTCGAGATAACATGTCACGGTTTTCATGTATAGGTACGCCAAAAATATTTTTTGCGTAAGGAGCGCCAATTTGGGGGCGCTGAAGAAAATCTTGCCACAGGCGCAGTAGTACCTAGATACGGCCCTGTTACCGAGTTATTTGAGCTTTTCTGGATTCATGTTGTACGTAGAGTTAAATTCATCGAATCTAAACGATCGATGAATATTCTTATGAAACCATAGTAACCATTGATGTGAATTCGAGAAGTAGGTAAAGATAAGGCCTAAAATAAGACCTGTCAGTTGTGAATTATTACTGGAATAATTTGTCTTCTATGAAAATATTCTCAAGCGAAAGATGAGGTGAATTTGACTCTACGTACAACATAAATTCAGAAAATCTCAAATAACTCAGAAACTACTGAATTTAGGAGCCGAATACAATGCAATCATAAAAAAATTGGGTTCTAATTTGAAAAACAGAAGTTATGGCCAATTTTCGATCATAGTGTTCGACACAAAATTTGAAACACCCTGTGATGATATTTATGAATTTCAAAAGATGCATGACATTTTCACGTTCTTCTACTTTGTCGTTGTGAGAACGGTTTACACTCGGGATGTTCAGAATATGAAAAATGAACATAATACTGACGATGAATATTTGACTTTTTTTTCGATATTTTGAGAACTATTTGAATGAATACACAATGGTTCTAACAGAAATGTATTCAGCATTAAATACTCAATCATATCATAAACGAAAAAACGGGAAACATTATTTCAACAAACTCATTTTCACTCCTCGTATAACCGGAAGTGCTCAGGCGCCAAATATATTTTAGTTCTTCAGAGAATTTCGAACGATATTATAATCCCAATTTTCAGATTTCAAATATGTCGAGTTCTTCAAAATCGAACATGGGACACCCTGTATGGCCGATTTCAAAGTTCACCTTTATTTAACCATCCTTGAAATTGATTGTAACGGATATATCAATGTTGAATTTTATTCCTAAAAATATTATTTTGGGATAATCATTTCATGAATCATTTCTTCCTGAATAATTTTCAAATCAAATGAAAATCGATATTCTAGGACAACGAATACATAAAATATGTTCCAAACTATCAGCAACAGTGTCAACACTGTCAACGTTTTTTATTGTTCAACGAGCCGTCTGGCTATCTGCCAATGAGTAATTGGAAAGATTGGAAAGAAGGAAAGAAGTTTTGATAAGAGCACGGATGAGGATGTTAGGAAACAAGGAAACTGCACTGAATATTCCACCATAAAATGCACGGTGGCGCCTCTATCGGATTAAGTTGTCAAGCCATAGCGGACGGCGACCTTAAAAGCTGAATTCAACTGTCCGACAAAAAATGTTTGTCAATTCCTTAGTCCACCGAATGAAAGTTAGTGGTCTCGTGAGAGTCCGTTTTCATAACTAACATTTTCAATCATATATTTGACTTTCATATTTCGATGAAAGTTGCCTTATTCATACACTTTGTGGCTTTCATGAAGCTAATTTAATTTGCATTCCTCGAGAATCTTCAGAATCAGTTGCACGTGAGGTGTATGCGTTTACGGGAGACATTAAAACATTTGTGGAAACGAAGGAATATGTTTATTCATCAGGAGATCGGTTCTAGTTACAAGAATGTTTCGACTGTCGTCGATAACTGCTAACCAGTTTAAGTAACAACTGTCTGGTTTTACCTATCTGAGGTATTTATATACCTGCCCAATGGGCTCCGTGGACTTGCGCCTGCCAAATCTTTCTAGTCATTCTTGTACCTGAAAGTGGCTGATATTCTTTGAAGGTTTCATGTTATTGCAATTAAAGAATTTCCTTGACGGTAGAGAAAGTTGAGGGTCAAGTCCAAGAATGCCATTGTTACAATGTGCAGGTATCTTCTGAATTATGGGGATGACAAACTTGGTTCGGCACGTACACTGTGTCGAATCGCTTTTATCACCACATACCCCCTTACCAGTAATAACGTTACGATGAAAGATGAAACAATTTATATTTGTACATTATTACTCTGGAAAATTATGACAGAGAAAAAAAATTGTATTTTACATTATTGTGGAAAATTTTGAGAGAAGAAAAAAAAAAATTAGTATTAGATAAATGCTGAAAAAAAAATATATATATATATATATGGTGAATGTAATTGGCTTAATCTAATCCGACTTGTAATCTATCCAGGAAACGTACTCTTCTACCTGAACGTGTAGTGCAATGTTCGCGATTACTATTTCCTTCAGTATGTTCGGGTTGAAAAGTTTGATCGGGTACAACTACGGATTGAGAATTAAACTCGCTTTCGGGTTCGCAGTCTTTCGTCAAAAGAAAGGCTGGTTTTAGTCGGTCTAATGAGACGGTCGCTTTTTTGTCGCCTATTTTGATTACGAAATATTTATCATGGCGATGTACTACTTCGTATGGTCCGTCATACGGAGATTGCAAGGCCGCGCGAACTGCATCTCGCCGAACAAAAACGTGTTTAGCAGTAGACAGGTCTTTGAAAATGAAGGTTGGTTTAGAACCATGCCGAATAACGGCGTTTGGCTTGACATCGTTGAGCCGTACCTTCAATTTTTCTACGAAATCCGAATTTGCTTTCTGATTCGAAGGGGCAAAAAATTCGGCAGGTAGTCGAAGACTTGAACCGTAAATCATTTCGGCAGAAGTTGCATTCAAATCTTCTTTGATGCACGATCGAATTCCTAAAAGAACTATTGGTAACGTTTTCAACCAATTGTCCGTGGCGTGGCACTTTATTGCTGCCTTAAGTTGGCGGTGAAACCGTTCGACCATACCGTTAGCTTGAGGGTGGTAAGCTGTTGTACGTATGTGTTTTGTACCGAGTAGCTTGCATAGTTCCCTAAATAAATTGGATTCGAACTGTCGACCTTGATCCGATGTTATTCTGAGCGGAACACCGAAACGCGAAATCCAAGTAGACAAAAAGGCTGAGGCCACAGTGGAGGCTTCCATATCTTCGATTGGCGCTACCTCCGGCCACCTTGAAAAACGGTCAATACATGTAAGGCAATATCGGTAGCCTTGTGAATATGGCATTGTGATAATGTCAATGTGGACATGTTCGAATCTACCAGCTAAATTGTCAAACTGTTTGATTGGCGTGGAAACATGACGAGTTATTTTATTTCGTTGACACGGGACACAACAGCGCGTCCACTCGCGACAGTCTTTATTCATCGATGGCCACACGAAACGCGAACTTATCAATTTGTTTGTGGCTTTTATGCCAGGGTGTGAAAGGTTGTGCAAAGAGTCGAAAATGTTTCGGCGAAATTGTTTTGGCACAAATGGTCTAACGCTTTCGTTGGTTAAATCGCAGTAAAGTTGGACATTGAAATCGGGAAAATAAACTTTCTTTATGTTGAGGGAGTATTCATTTCCGGATTCGAGGATTTTGCGTAATTCCTCGTCGATTTCTTGCGCGACTGCGAGAGTACGATGGTCAACTACCTCGGAAATTTCTTCGATTCGCGATAATGCGTCGGCTACACTGTTGTCCTGGCCTTTGATATACCGTATATCAGTAGTGAATTGGCCAATATAGTCGAGTTGCCGAAATTGTCGAGGGGAACATTTATCCAAATTTTGACTGAATGCGTATGTGAGTGGTTTGTGATCGGTGAATATCACGAAGTTTCGACCTTCCACGGCGTATCTGAAACGTTTTACAGCGTAGTACATTGCTAATAGTTCTCTGTCGTATGCGCTATATTTACGTTGAGCTGTAGATAGAGATTTTGTATAAAACGCTAAAGGTTGCCATGCATGATTTGTTAATTGTTGTAAAGCGGCTCCTATCGCGTTATCGGAGGCATCTACCACAATGCTGATTGGTGCGCCAGGGATAGGGTGCGCTAACATAGTTGCGTCAACTAGAGCTTGCTTTACCAAGTTCAAAGCGTTAAGTGCGCTTTCATTCCACGATATCAGCGCGTTTCTTTTCATTTTACCTTTCAATAGGTCGGTTAGAGGTTGCAAGATTTCAGCTGCGTTGGAAATGAATCGTCGATAAAAATTTACCATGCCTAAGAATCTGCGAAGTTGTTTGATATTTTCTGGTTTGGGAAATTTTACGATAGCATCTACACGTTCTGCCAAAGGTTTTATGCCTTGTGAATTAACAGTATATCCGAGAAAAGTTATTTCGTTTATTCCGAAAACACATTTCGCCGGATTGATTACAACGCCGTACTCATTTAAACGTTTGAACAAAATGTTCAGGTGTTCGTAATGCTGCGTCTCGTTATCTGAAGCAATTAAAAAATCGTCAATGTACGCATAAACAAAATCTAAACCACGAATTATTTCGTCGACAAATTTTTGACAGGTTTGAGCAGCATTACGTAATCCAAACATTGTGTTAACGGCCTCGAAAAGACCGAACGGGGTAATGATCGCGGTTTTTTCAATATCTTCTTCCGCGACAGGAATTTGATGGTAGGCTCTCACTAGGTCAATCTTAGAGAATACTGTCTTACCATACAATTTCTGGGAGAAATCCTCGATATGAGGTGGTGTGTACCTGTCGGGTATCGTCCTAGCGTTTAAGGCGCGATAGTCTCCACATGGACGTAGAGTGCCGTCTTTCTTGGGAACGCTGTGAAGTGGAGATGACCAGGGACTCTTCGATGGGCGAATGACTCCTTGTTCCATCATAACTTCAAATTCCGTCTGGATCTGCTTAAGACGGTCAGGGGCAAGTCGTCGTGCTTTACAATGGATTGGTGGACCAGGTGTCGTTTTTATATGGTGTTTGGTTCCATGCTTAATTGCTTCCTTTCTGAATACAGGTGGCCGAGTAAGTTCAGGGTATTCTTCTAGAAGTCGATGATACACTGATTCGCCATTTACCACTTTCACGGAAGAAACGTCTGTTTTCACTGGTTTACCGTTCGTTGAAAAGTTTGTTATTGAATCGATCAACCGTCGGTTTCTCGCGTCCATTAATAATCCATAATACGACAAGAAGTCTATACCGATAATAGGTGTGTTAACGTCCGCCACTACAAATTTCCACCCAAAACTTCGTCGAAGGGAGAGGTCCAATTTCAACGCGATAGTGCCGTATGTACTGATGCGTGTGCCGTTCGCTGCAGAAAGTTCGTACGTGTGTTTTTGCATCGGTCCCTTTAGGCGATTTCGCGGGTAAACACACAAGTCCGCACCCGTATCGACAAGAAAAGATACTCTTGTCTGTCTGTCGGTAACGAAAATGCGGCGAGCTTTCGAGTCGTCATCGTGAGCCGCGTTTACGGACGACTTTTGTCGTTTCCCGACGACCAGTTGCACGGAGGGTTACACTTTTTGGCCTTATTTCCAAACCTAGAGTGATAAAAACAGAGACCATCCTGCTTTTGGTATCGACCACGGCTTGAACTTCGTCCGCGTCTTCGCGAAGGTGAGCGTCGCCTGTTTAGCGACAATGTTTCAATTAGCGAACTCAACAGTCTTATTCCTTCCCGCAATTCACTAATTTCACTGGAATCTTCGGTCGTTTCCACGTCGGTGATTTCGTTGGTGGTTTCAGAAGCCATTTTCAACACACACATTTCCGTATCGAAATTTTTGTGAACGCAAACCTCGTTTTTTACACGCTGATCAAGTCGGGGTCACCAGTTTGAGGTGTATGCGTTTACGGGAGACATTAAAACATTTGTGGAAACGAAGGAATATGTTTATTCATCAGGAGATCGGTTCTAGTTACAAGAATGTTTCGACTGTCGTCGATAACTGCTAACCAGTTTAAGTAACAACTGTCTGGTTTTACCTATCTGAGGTATTTATATACCTGCCCAATGGGCTCCGTGGACTTGCGCCTGCCAAATCTTTCTAGTCATTCTTGTACCTGAAAGTGGCTGATATTCTTTGAAGGTTTCATGTTATTGCAATTAAAGAATTGCCTTGACGGTAGAGAAAGTTGAGGGTCAAGTCCAAGAATGCCATTGTTACAATGTGCAGGTATCTTCTGAATTATGGGGATGACAAACTTGGTTCGGCACGTACACTGTGTCGAATCGCTTTTATCACCACACACGTAGTAGTAGAAGCTACCAAAAATTAAATATTCAATGCTCTTATTTGGATATGAATAGACATTTATCGGATATAACTTTGCTTGTGTTATTAATAAACATTTGATTTTTTTAGGATCCTTTAAGAAGGATGTGATGGATACTATAATTCAACTCTGCTTTTTACTGCCATCTAATTCCATTGTTTTTTTATTAGATTCGAATAAAAATGTCAGTTAACAATTTGAATTATTCACTTTCAATTAAAATCAATAGTTTTATTTCAATAATAATCGAAGAAACATTCTGAAACGAAACCATAATATTTTAATGTGTTTTTTTGCTCGACTGAAGATTTGCCGCATAGAGGAATCTCTCTGAAAAATAAATTAATTCTTGTCCGACATGTATTAATGAAATTAAAAACTCAAAAAAATCGTCGGTTTCGTTTTGTCGGACAAGTAAAACGCCACATTTTTTTTGTCGGGCAATTGCATTTTCATATTTCATATGGTTATATCAACCGATTCTGAAAAAATCAGGAATGTAAAATTAAAAATTAATTTTGAAAATGCGATTTTCAGTCATGTTCATGTTGGTGGACACGCTGAAAGCCGCACTATTTTTGTCAGACAATCATGTTTTCTCATTTCTCCCAGATTGTTCTTATGATTGCATTTCACAGAAAAAGAGTATGTATGATTTAAAAAAATTTAAAATATGGTAGACTTACGAGAGGTTTACTGAAAAAAGCCGCGACTACAAAAATTTTCACGGAGGAAAAATGTGGTAGACTCTACCTAATTAAGCTATACAGAAAGTATGAAATCTTTATTACTAATTTGCAATTTGTCCCACCGGCACCCAGACTATCAGTGGGGTGTTCCTGTTGTTGATATCTGCATCCAAACGTCCTGGGGTATTGAATAAACATCTGTTAATCAGTCTGCCGGAGTAAGAGTTGGTTGAGAACCATATTCTCTTCAAGTGAATATTTGGTTAGGAAAAGTTAGAAATATGTTTCGTTTTGACGTCATTCTTTTGCATAAATGTGGGTACACATAATTTGATATGAGAAAGAAATATAAATTCATTTATTTTTTCACTTTCTCTGTCAATATCAAATTTTCCAATGAAATTCGAACACACTGCTATCTCAATATCAGCTAGAAGAGCTTCCGAATAATATCAACCCTTTCACGCAAGTTATGTTCAACCCATTTAACACCCTTTTGTATCGAACTGTTGCTGTTGATTGTTCGTCATTTCAAACGACGAGACTCGACGTCGACGGTTCGACGGAATAAGCATTTTGCATCGATTGTCAAAGATAAAGAAGTCACTTTGGACTTGGGTAATGGACATTCCATTTCTATAAAACTCTTCAATGCGGAAGATAAGGAATCGAGTTCTTTGTATCATTTTAGGAATTGTCTGAATGTTATTTCATATTTTATCAGATTTATTATACCTTTTGTGGAGGAAATATATATTTTTTTTAGCGCCCGTGTTAGTCAAACGAAGACTGTGAAAATTACGATGCCTTCATCATCGAAATTTTTGTGCGGGGAAGGATCAGATTCATTTCTCTAATGACGAATTTGTGGTCGAATTCAATTTTGTTCGTCCTTCCGAACAGCCGATAAGTCACAAACAGAAAAAACTAGAAGCATTTAAAAGCACCTTAGGATCAGGAACGCCGCGGTTAGTTGGCTGGTTGACAAAATTAGAGTACATAGATGTTTGAAGGTTTTTGTCCTGTTCCTAGGAAATGCCATTGAGGTTGAAACTAATTCACTTTAGAGCCACTGAAAAATTGATGTAAAAACTGCCAGACAATAAGAATTTTTCTTGGCGAAGGTGGTCAAAAAAGATCAATGAAATAGTAATGAAAAATAAATAATAATAAGTAATAGTAGTATGTCTTGAATTCCTCCAAATTATAGGGTTCACTTTTCAAAACCATATCATTCAACCGGTTCTTGAAATGCTTTAGGCTGGTCACTCTTCTTAGTTCAGGCGGTAAAGCATTGAAAAAATTGATGGCCACACTTTTCTCTCTCAGTTGTCGTATGATCTGATAAATTGTAGGAATATAATATACTCCTTGTATTATTTGTATTTATACAGGGTGTTTCATCATAAACTGGACAAACATATACAGGGTCTTTCACGAGGAACCTCACCCATATTTATACGGGAAACTACTGAACGTATTTTCATGAAATTCAGCACTCATGAGTATTTCACGATGCTGATGAAATCTAAAATATTTTCAAGGCATGAGCACCTCCGGTTTTTCCGGAAATGACGTCAACTTCCGTTTTTCAAATTAGAACACCATTTTTTATTGCAGAAATAGATTCCTTAGAAAATTTCAAGTTATTTCGATGTAACATTTTTCAGTTTTGGTTGGAAAATTCTTTCTGAGCGGGAAAATTCGAAAAAAAAAATCGAAAATAGAGCTCCGCTGAAACAAAAATAACTTCGAGGTTTTTGGATGGAAAATTTTCATTTTTGGGATTTTTCAAGATGTAAGATTGATGTATCCACTTTAAAAATCGAAATCGCGATTCATGATACAGGGGGTGAAAAAATCGCTTTCAAAGTTAGGGATGACAAAATCGTGAAAAATCAATTTTTTCAAATTAGAACCCCATTTTTTTATGGCAGATATTGAATCTACGTTGAAAAATAATGTGAGTGTATGCATCACACCCTTGCCCTAAAGTGGATATTTTCTGAGTTAATATCTACTTTAGGGCAAGGGTGTGATGCAAACACTCACATTATTTTTCAACGTAGATTCAATATCTGCAATAAAAAAATGGGGTTCTAATTTGAAAAATTCGATTTTTCACGATTTTGTCATCCCTAACTTTGAAAGCGATTTTTTCACCCCCTGTATCATGAATCGCGATTTCGATTTCTAAAGTGGATACATCAATCTTACATCTTGAAAAATCCCAAAAATGAAAATTTTCCATCCAAAAACCTCGAAGTTATTCTTGTTTCAGCGGAGCTCTATTTTCGATTTTTTTTCGAATTTTCCCGCTCAGAGAGAATTTTCAAACAAAACTGAAAAATGTTACATCGAAATAACTTGAAATTTTCTAAGGAATCTATTTCTGCAATAAAAAAATGGTGTTCTAATTTGAAAAACGGAAGTTGACGTCATTTCCGGAAAAACCGGAGGTGCTCATGCCTTGAAAATATTTTAGATTTCATCAGCATCTTGAAATACTTAGAAGTGCTGAATTTCATGAAAATACGTTCAGTAGTTTCCCGTATAAATATGGGTGAGGTTCCTCGTGAAAGACCCTGTATAGCAGTGTAGACGACACCGAGGAAGTCATTTTTGCCTCATGACATATACCCTGTTTTTGACGCATAAGCGAGATACAGGGTGTTTGATTCTAACTTTGAGCAATATTCTGATGACTGTGGTGAGTTATGCGTGACATTTGAAATAACGGTTACTGGTCACAACTCAGTATTTTTTAGGGCTCAATTCGATTGTGGTGTAGAATTCTAAAAAAAAATATCAAAATGGCGGAAAGCCTGAAAAGTTTGGATTTTTTTTCCCGGTTGCCAATTTGGAAAGCACTATTTCAACGTACTCGATTTTCTAAGATTTTTCGTGAAATATTTTATTCAAAATTCGAACTCAACTTTTTTTTTACATGTCGTCAGTGAAAAAAAAATCCGCCCAAAATTTTCGGAATTTTTCAATATTTTTTATAGTTGAACTATCTTTAATTCTGAATACTTGGGTGAAAACAGAATAAGAAAATATCAATTGGTTTTCTTTTTGTAGCCTTCCAAAGATTACGCTCGGAGAACTTTCATAATTTTTATTCAAAAAACTGGAAGCCGTACGAAGGCCAAAATTGTGCTTATGCCCGAATGACCTCTGTACAGAAATATGAATTTATAAACCAAAAAAATGTTTAAAAAAACTTTGGTAGGATTCGAACTCTGTACGAGTTTGAATTGGGTTCATTTTAATCTTATAAATTTCCGTTACCAAAGCGACGCTAGTAAATCGAAAGTGGAGAGTTCGATTCCCACCAAAGTTTTTCGAAAAAAGTTTTTTTGGTTTTTAAATTCAATATTTCTGGCCGGGTTACTCTGGCAGCTCATTAGCCTAAATTTGGCCTTCGTACGGCCTCCAGTTATTTGAATAAAAATTATGAAATTTCTCCGAGCGTAATCTTTGGAAGGCTATAAAAAGAAAACCAATTGAAATTTTTTTATTCTGTTTTCACTCAAGTATTCAGAATTAAAGATAGTTCAACCAAGAAAAATTCCAAGAATTTTAGGCGATTTTTTTTTTCACTGAAGACATGTAAAAAAAAAGTGAGTTCGAATGTTCGAATTTTGAAAATATTTCTTCACGGATAATCTTAGAAAATCAAGTACGTTGGAATAGTGCTTTCCAAATTGGCAACCGGGCAGAAAAAATTCAAACTTTTCAGGCTTTCCGCCATTTTTAAATTTTTTTTTCACAATTCAACACAATTGAATTGAGCCCTAAAAAATTCTAAGTTATCAGAATATTGCTCAAAGTTGACATTAAACACCCCGTATCTCGCTTATGCGTCGAAAACGGGGTATATGACGACTTCCTCAGTGTCGTCTACACGGCTATATATTTTTGTCCAAATATTCCTCATGTTTTAAAAAAAATACGAAACTTCATAACTATACAAACCATGAATAGTTAGTATGTTATTGAACTTAAAAATTCCCTCTAGATGATTCCCTGTAACCCATCTGCATCATAGTTCTTATTGCTATATTTTGAATCACAAAAATATGCCCTACGTGAGGTGAGGCTCCCTAGAACATAATACTCTATAAGATAAAGCTAAATGAAAAGTTGCATAGTAATCTAGCTTGAGCATATCTAATCTAATTTGATTCCTTTACATAAATAGGGTGTTACAGGAAGAATTCAGTTCACTTTTTAGATTTTCAATGTGTGAACCCCACTTCAGGTTTTTGCGAGGGTTTTTGTCAAAGGAGATAGCCAAGAACTTAACAAAATCTTTAATTCCAATGTCATCATCCTCCATGGTCACACACTGTGGAAAGTTTAATTCATATTTTTCACTGTTGGAGATAATTCATTTGTCTTCTGTTCATTCAAAGGTAAGTTATGATTTCCAGACCACAAGTATCAGTAAATTGATAACATGATCTCTAAGTGCTGTTATGGCAGATAATTTAACGAGATTAGATTAGATTAGATTAGAGGAGGGGCGGAAGATCATATGAACTCGCAAGCACCTTGACCTAAAGATCTATTGTGCATCCCCGCGCTGTTTACCAGTCAGGCAATAGTGTCTCCATGAACTTTATCACCTTTCTGGGGGCTACATCCATCACTTGTTCCGGCTTTAGAAACCAGAAGTCAAGATGTTGTAGTCTTTTCCGATGAACAGCTTCACATTCGCATAACAAGTGCTTGGCTGTCTCAGTGGCTTCTTGGCAGAAGCGACATGTGTCTTCCAGCGACTTACCTATGTTCTTCAGGTGATACCTCACGGGACAGTGTCCCGTGAGTGCGCCTGTTAGTTTCCTCAGTTCCTGTTTACTGAGTGAGAGAACTTTTTTAGTCCAGCTCGTCGAGTAGGAGAGAAATGACTTGGCCTGTCTTTGGCCATTGATCGTTTGCCAGAACGTAAGCTTTCTCTTTTGTTCCCATTTCTTAACTGCCATCGCTTGATGGCTGGCTGGGAAGCCACAGAATGGCTCTGGACCGGTGAAGGGAATAGACCCCCCTTCCCTGGCAAGTCGGTCTGCCGCTTCATTGCCATCTATCCCGGAGTGGCCAGGTACCCAAATAAGGTTGACCTGGTTTCTTTCTCCGAGTGTGTTGAGGGACGTTTTACATTCCCAGACTAACTTTGACCTAACTATTGGAGAGTCAAGCGCTAGCAGGGCTGCTTTGCTATCCGATATTATGTATATTCTTGCCCTCCGGTAGTTGCGTCTTGTACAGGGTGGGCAAAATTGTTGCTACATGAACTAAAACTTTTTAACCCGAGGAGATAGAGAAAAATGAATGGCACCTTATAGTCCTCTTTTTTCGAGAAACTGATAATGCCATCAACTGCATTCCTCTATCTTCTTTTGTTTCCGAGTTATAGGCCAAAATTTAAATTTGGGCGATTTCAACTTTGGTCATTATCTCAGTTTCTGTTTATGCTAGGATGTTGAAATAAAAACATTATACAGGCACTTTATTGATAGCAATCCAGTGGCGTACTCTGTTTTTTTCTAAGAGGTTCATTTGCTGAGTTATAACATAAAGTTGTGTTTTTTCTTATGGAAACAGTAGTTTGAAATGACTTAGAAAGAATCGCCATTTTTTTCCCGTTTCAGAAATGTATCATATGTCATACATCGCCCTCAGATTCGTTAAGATATTATAAAAAATATGGTTTGTATATGGAATTCAAATTATTGAGTATTAAGTAGGCTGAATCATAGAATTATGTGTCTCTACGCATGGTGTAATTATTATTTCACAGTTGAATCACTTGCTGCCCCACTATTTTCATTCGCTAAAATGAAACATTTCAACATATCATATTTTTCGTAATTTTGGATTATCTACATAATCCCGCCAACGATTATTTCAAATTTCAATAACTGACAGTTGTTTCAAACAGAGATCACACCATCAAGTATTCAACCGTGAAATAATAATTACACCATGAGTAGAGACACATAATTCTATGATTCAGCCTACTTAATACTCAAAATAATTTGAATTCCATATACAAACCATATTTTTCATAATATCTTAACGAATCTGAGGGCGATGTATGACATATGATACATTTCTGAAACGGGAAAAAAATGGCGATTCTTTCTAAGTCATTTCAAACTACTGTTTCCATAAGAAAAAACACAACTTTATGTTATAACTCAGCAAATGAACCTCTTGGAAAAAAACAGAGTACGCCACTGGATTGCTATCAAAAAAGTGCCTGTATAATGTTTTTATTTCAACATGTTAGCATAAACAGAAACGGAGATAATGACCAAAGTTGAAATCGCCCAAATTTCAATTTTGGCCTATAACTCGGAAACAAAAGAAGATAGAGGAATGCAGTTGATGGCATTATCAGTTTCTCGAAAAAAGAGGACTATAAGGTGCCATTCATTTTTCTCTATCTCCTCGGGTTAAAAAGTTTTAGTTCATGTAGCACCAATTTTGCCCACCCTGTACACAGCGCAACGCATTCCCTAATGGCAAATGTTTCTGCTTGAAATACCGAAGGGCAAGAACCCATAGGTATGGCTAATTGGATCAAGGGACCGTGTACACCGGCTCCCACTCGTCCATCTTCGGTTTTCGAGCCATCGGTATAGAATACCGCAGACCCTTTGGGGAAAACCACTTCATTATTAGCCCATTGTTCACGACTTGGAAATGTCGTGTTGAAGTTTTTCTGAAACTCGAGTCTCAGTGGTAGGTTATCTGTGACCACATCTTGGAGCCCCTTGCACTCATTAAGAATACGAAGGTGTCCTGAGTAGTCGCCAGTTTTCAGTTCTTGTTCTTTTGCCATCCTGAGAGCCCACCTGGCCGCCTCACCTTCCAGAAAGATATCTAGGGGAGGCAGGTCCAAGATGACCTGCATGGCAGCAGTTGGACAAGAGCGTGTTGCTCCTATGATAGATAGGCATGCTGTTCGTTGTAGTTTTTCCAGGGCTAATTGCCCTGAAACTAGTTTTGCTCTCGGCCACCAAATGAGAGCTGCATAGCTAATGATTGGCCGAACGATGGATTTGTAGATCCAGTTGGTCAGTTCTGGTTTAAGCCCCCACGTTTTTCCGACCATTCTCTGGCATGTGAAGAGAGCTTGCTGGCCCTTACTGATCACAGCCTCGAGGTGTGGACTTCAAGAGAGTTTTTGATCGAATATAACACCTAGATATTTGGTCTGGTTCGTTGGGGTTAGGGCAGTCCCGTTCATTATTAATGCCTTGAGAGAAAATTTCTTTCTCCTGGTAAATGGCACTAGTATTGTCTTTTTGGGATTTATAATGAGACCTTCTCGGATACACCACTCGTGAGTTAGGGTTAGAGCGGCTTGCATCCGATCACTGACCGTGTTATCATGCTTACCCCGAACCACTATCACAAGATCATCGGCATACCCACAAATCTCGAAACCCGCTTCCGAAAGTATTTTTAAGAGGTCGTCGACGACCAGTGACCACAATAGTGGTGATAAACAACCCCCCTGTGGGCACCCGTCTCCGGGTGTCGCAGTTAGGGACGTCGCGCCAAGTTGCATATTGATTATCCGGCTGCTCAGCGATGCCATAATCCAAGTCACCGTTGCCGGCTCCACACCCCTTCTGACCAGCGCACGGTGAATGGACTGTCGTGGCGTATTCGAGAACGCGCCTTCAATATCAATAAAAGCACATAAGGCAATCTCTTTGTATTCCAAGGTCTTCTCCAGTTTCCTGGTGAGGCTATGGAGAGCAGAGATTGTTGATTTTCCTGCCTGGTATGCATATTGATCTTTATGCAGAGGGTACTTAGACAGTAGTCCCGCTCTGATATCCTGATCAATTATCTTCTCCATCGCCTTCAAGAGAAAGGAGGAGAGGCTGATGGGGCGGAATGATTTAGCATCAGTCCCCGGCCGTTTGCCAGCCTTAGGAATGAAACTCACTCTCACGTCCCGCCAGCATTCTGGGATATATCCCCAGATGAAGCTTCGACGAAAAAGGTTCACGAGGTCCAGTAATAGGACCTGCAGTCCCCTCTGAAGCATCACCGGGTACATGCCATCCCCGCCTGGAGATTTATAAGGTTTGAAGGATTCTATTGCCCATTGAATCCTTTCTTTTGTGAAGAGTTTGGCAGCTATCTTTCTGGCACCTCGTCTGGGTGCCGAGACACCTTGACTCGGTTTGCTGCCATGAAAGATTCGAGAACCCGGAAAGTGAGTTTCTAGCATGAGTGACAACGTTTCGTCGTCTGTGCCAGTCATCTCACCGTCCATTCCCTTTAGCTGTCCCAGACCATTGCTATGATCTTTTGATAGGGCCTTATGTAGTCTGGAGGCCGTTGGCGTGTCCTCAATGTTTTGGCAGAAGGTACGCAATGATTTTCTCTTGGCTTCACGCAATTCTTTACTATATTTGGTTGTTGCCGCTCTATATGCGGTCTTGTCCTCCAGTGCCCTGGAGTTAGACCACTTGTTATATAGCTTGCGGGCTTTTTTCCGTAGCTTTGCTAGATTGGAGTTCCACCAGGGCACGTCCCTATTGGATGTCGACCGCCTTAGCGGGCAGCTATCCTCATAAGCCGTCAGAATTCGGCCTTGGAGGTGCTCCGCAGCTAGGTCTATGCCATCCACAGAGTCCATGCCCCGGACCCCTGAGAGATCTTCGTCGTCTTCCAACAGTACACGATAGCGCTCCCAGTCCGTCCTTCTGGGATTTCTTTTAGACTCCTGTAATTTTGGTTCGATGTCGATGTCAAACCGGATCTGTCTATGATCAGAGAGAGAAGCCTCGTCTGAGACATGCCAGTTAGATATTTTGTGATGTAGGGCTGGGCTGACAAGGGTAAGGTCTAATACCTCCTCCCTGATCGCATTACGGAACGTAGGTTCAGTACCCCGATTTGCTACTCCCACCCCTTCAGTTGTAAGAAAATCTAAAAGGTACTCACCTCTTTTGTTGATATTGGAGCTCGCCCAGACTGTGTGGTGTGCGTTGCTATCACATCCAAAAAAGGACCCCGCACTTTTTATGGGAAAAGTGGCGACCGGTCAACTTTTCTGAAAATTTGGTATGTTGCTGTAACCGACTCAGTGACCAAAAGTGTCAAGGGGTCCAACCTAATCCTATGGCTAGTTTTCCAAATACAGGGTGTTAAAGTTGAAAATTGCCCAAATTTTCGGATTTGTTCTTTGATTATTAAGGGTTGGATTGGATTTCTGTTTCATACACACGTTTACTACATGTTCTAGTAATGAAATTAGTGGATACGTATGATTAAAAATATTTATATTTACAGGGTGATTCACGAATATATATCGGTAGTTTTTTGCCAAAATTCACTCTTTCTACTGTGACGTCAGGAAGGCATATTTTTGAAATGTTCTTTTCGATTTAGTATTATGACGACCAAATATTGCACAGTGCATATTTTTTATACAAGGTGTTTCACAGAGAGAACCACTAGACATAATAATTTTTTTTTAGAATAAATTCGAAACCCTGTATTTTTGAATTGATTTTTGGGAAAAGTAATACCACAAACATATGTGTTTCTCTAAACTGCAAAATATTCATGGTGGTTCATTCATAGGAAGGTATTCCATTTTGGGAAAAGTTCGAAAAACATGAACACCCTGTATTCGAAAATTTCCTCGGTCAAATGCAACTATTTCCTCACTATATATTGATTTCTACAACATCTCCAGAGTTATGAATTCTGAATCGGATACTATGACCAGTTTTCGAGATACAGGGCGTTAAAGTTGAGAATAAATGATTTCATCAGTTTTTTTTTTCCAATTGAAAAGCCGGATTGATTTTATGTTCCGCCCATGAGTTCGTACGAGTACAGAGAAGATGCGCATGGAAAGGTTCAGCTGAAATATTTACTGTTAGAGGGTGATTCACGAATAAATCACAATAGCTTTTGCAAACACTCGATAATTCTACAGTTTCGTCACAGAGAAATTATTCAATGAAGTTAATACCTAGTCGTTCACAATTTTCAGTCTGAAATACTTCATTATGATTACTTTTCATATAGGGTGAGCCATACGGGCAACCATACCAAAAATACTTATGCTATTGTGATTTATTCGTGAATCACCCTCTAACAGTAAATATTTCAGCTGAACCTTTCCATGCGCATCTTCTCTGTACTCGTACGAACTCATGGGCGGAACATAAAATCAATCCGGCTTTTCAATTGGAAAAAAAAAACTGATGAAATCATTTATTCTCAACTTTAACGCCCTGTATCTCGAAAACTGGTCATAGTATCCGATTCAGAATTCATAACTCTGGAGATGTTGTAGAAATCAATATATAGTGAGGAAATAGTTGCATTTGACCGAGGAAATTTTCGAATACAGGGTGTTCATGTTTTTCGAACTTTTCCCAAAATGGAATACCTTCCTATGAATGAACCACCATGAATATTTTGCAGTTTAGAGAAACACATATGTTTGTGGTATTACTTTTCCCAAAAATCAATTCAAAAATACAGGGTTTCGAATTAACTCCAAAAAAAAATTATTATGTCTAGTGGTTCTCTCTGTGAAACACCCTGTATAAAAAATATGCACTGTGCAATATTTGGTCGTCATAATACTGAATCGAAAAGAACATTTCAAAAATATGCCTTCCTGACGTCACAGTAGAAAAAGTGAATTTTGGCAAAAAATTACCGTCATATATTCGTGAATCACCCCATAAATATAAATATTTTTGATCATACGTATCCACTAATTTCATTACTAGAACATGTAGTAAACGTGTGTATGCAACAGAAATCCAATCCAACCCTTAATAATCATAGAATAAATCCGAAAATTAGGGCAATTTTCAACTTTAACACCCTGTATTTGGAAAAATAGCCATAGGATTGGGTTGGACCCATTGACACTTTTGGTCACTGAGTCGAGTACAACAACATACCAAACTTTCAGAAAATTTGACCGGTCGCCACTTTACCTATAAAAAGTGCGGGGTCCTTTAACGAGATAGTTTGTTAGTAAAGTTTTTTCGAACTCGGCAATTTATAACATAAAGATAGTTTATATCATCTGCAAACATCAGTCATCATTTATAATAAAATCTTTCATACTGAATGTATGGAGCACAGACATAAATAATGAATAACAACGGGCCAAGTAGGTATGCTTTCCTGCGGTAAGCCGATGGCAGTGTCTTTTTATCAGATGGGAAAGTTTCATCTTCGACCTCTGAGATGACCATTTGTTTTCTAGATATTAAGTAGCTCTGGATCAATTTTAACTGATTATCTCTAATTCCGCAGTTCTCAAATATCTCAAACAACTTTCCATGTTCAACACAATCAAACGCCCTCGTCAAGTCCAAAAATAAACCCAAGGGAATCTCGTCCAGTTCTAGGGCAGTGACAATTTCATTAGTGAGCTCATACTTGGCTGGTTCAAAACTTCTTTTTTTCACAAAGCCATTCTGGCATTTTTGTATTACATTCAAACTTGAGGAAATCTTGACAACCAATGAGGGTCTAGTCGAAAATTTTGGAGAAAGACGAGAGAATACTTATTGGTCTAAAATTATTCGGATCTTTCATGTTCCCCTTCTTATGTATAGGTTTAATCATGGCTACTTTCAGGTTATACAAAAAACAATATGAACTATAGAGCCATAGTCGGGAACATACCAAGATCTCCGGAAATAACTGCAATGTGAAACAAGTTTGAAGATATATCGCCTGGTCATCAGTATATTTTATTACTGAATGATTTCTTTGTCAGCTGCTGTGAATGTTCTTCTATTCGATGATTAAATTGACAAATGCGAATCTACCTGTTTTCTCACTTGTGTTATCCAAAATGTTTAACCGTCAGAAAGTACAATTCATTCACTCATCTTCTCCCACACAGATTGAAACTGATGTTTCTTCAAAAATAAAACATGTCTTCGCTCTTAGATCAATTTACACTTTTTTAGCTCAAAGAAAGCCTTGATGAGTCTTACGCCACTGCTGAAAAGCTGTTTCCTTATACAGCACAATATCTTGATTGCTGAATTGCTTAAAATTCAGGGGGACTTCAATTTTTTCTTCATCCGGTGTAGAATAAGTTTCATGCGATGTATCAGAATTATTTCAATGAGAATTGCACCTCATGGGTGTTTTATTCACATCAAAAAAGTTTATGGTATTTCCGGTCAAACCGAAGGTATAGAAGAAACAGAAAGTATGCCTTCAGATGCGTTATATACGCATATTTCTATACCTATAATTTCATTCTTGAAATCAAAAGTGAAAGATCTAGAGGGTTTCCCTAAGGACCAGTGAAAACTATTGCGCATGTGCGATATGAATATTGTGATTGGGTAATCGGCAGCACAAAGAAAATTCCATAAGGTATTATATTATATAGTTATAGTTAAAAGGGGTTACAGTTCACTGCGACCTTAAGGTCTATTGTGCCCCCTGACAGAGCTGTTATCATCGCGCCTCCTACAGCTCGCCCTCCAGTGCCAGAGATTTGATGAAATCCAGAATCTGGGACGGCTTCAAGGAGGATAACTCCCCACTTCTACAAGTTTCTTGTCCAAAGCACTCTTTCCTTTGGCTTGCAATGGCATAGCATTCCGTAACCAGGTGAATAGGAGTTTCTTCCTCCTCCCCACAGAATCTACACTCATCAGTGTCTGATAAACCCATTCTCAACAAATGCTTTTTTAGGCGACAATGTCCTGTGAGAAAGCCAGTGAGTAGGTGAAGTTGGTTTTTACTGAGATCCAGAGATTTTTTGGATCTAACAGTTTCAAAGTTCCGGAGGAACTTTTTGGAGTGATCCATCCCTGGGAGATTCCGCCAGAGTTTTTCTCTTTCGGTTTTATCCTTCAGCATAAACTCCTTCTTATAGGTGCATTTTCCTATACCACAGAAGGGTTCTGGGCCAGTGAGTGGTGTCTGTGCGCCCTTTCTGGCCAGTGTATTGGCCTCTTCGTTTCCTACGATTCCCGAATGACCGGGAACCCAGATTAAAGAGACCTTATTCTTCTTGCCTACCTCATTGAGTTTGTTTCGGCACTCCCAAATCAGCTTTGAGTCAATGACGTAGGAGCTCAGTGCTTTAATAGCAGCTTGACTATCTGTATGAATAGCTATATCGCACTTCTGATAGTTTCTTTCTAAATTTATATCTAGACATCTTGCGATTGCAAGTATTTCCGTTTGAAGGACGGTATTCATGGATACATAATATCATGTCCCTTCTCTCCGCCCAACGTATGCGAATACCGACAACTGACCCTGTGTTAAGGACTTATAGTCAGTATTATTAGACAGTACGCTCAAATTCTATATTTATAATTCTATGGTTATTTGCGACATTGCATTTGTCCTCAAAGTTTAATAAATATTGTTTTGTCGAGTTTTGAAGAAATTTCTTGGTTCCATACTCAATCCTAATTCTCTACATCTAATAATACTAATATGGATTATCGGCCTGTCATTCAGGGTGTTGCGTTTTGACTTTTTGAGTAATATTGATAGTATGCTATGTTGGGAGTTGTAAGAATGCAAATAAAAGTAGGAACAGTTAGATTTGTTTAGAATTCAACAAAGATTTGTAATTTGTATTCTCCGCTTTTCTCAGATTTTGTTGTGTTTGAACGATATAAGAAAATTACACATAGTCACACAATGAATCCGAATCTCGCAATTGAAATTCAGAATTATCGGGATTCGTAAAGGCGTAAATAAGATATCGATTATGACAATATGCCATACTGAAGCTACTGCTACAGTCGATTTTTTGTTCATACCTATCTAAAATGAATCGTTTCTGCGCTCAAACTTCTTGGCCTCCCCGGTGTTGTAGGAACCATTCAGGTACCTACTGAAATCTTCGAATCTATAAAATCTCCATTTAATACCTACAATTTCAAAGAGATCAAGTATGAAATTAGCAGCTGACCAATACGAACAATTTAGAACGTTCACGGATACTCTAGAACCCATGTGGACGTAATTCTGTCGAGACCCCCTCGATTCGAAGCGAGTGGAATTAGCTGAAACGGCACCATGTGGATGCGGTTCAATGGCGCTTCTATACTTACAGGATATTCGCGAAACAGAGCAACTAAGCCTAAATCTCATTTTGTTCACATGGTTTCAGCGTATAAACGAGCATTGTTACTTCTCACTAGTACCACGATACCACAAATTCAATTTTATTCTGTGAATCACTATTTGACTTGATTGACTCTTGCGACAGTGATTACCGAGATTAATTACGATTTCACTCAGATTGAAACCCATCTGGATAATTATGTTGATGAGATATTCTTGATAATAGATTATCTGCTGAATTAGTATTTGGGCTATTTCCACAATGTAGTCGACTGTTTCTAACGTTTCGGTTAGCATTCACATGCCGTCAATTGAATCGTTTATTCTATATTTATCTATAAAAGGTTGAAAAATTAATGAACGACAGTTTTTCAATCTAAAGAATCTAACGTAGCAATATGTTCCAGAAAGCAATTGAAAACATATTTTCAATTGTTTTCTGAAACCTATGGCGACGTTGGTTTCTTTAGATTGAAAAACTGTCGTTTATTCATTTTTTAACCTTTTTTTGTGCGTTGCTCATAATCATAGAATGAAATATTGAGGCTGCTTTTTTGAACATAGCTTTCATGTTTTTTCCATTTCATATTTCGCAATGGCATTGAATGTGATTCAATGAATTTTAAAAGTCAATTTCTATTTTTATATACCGCAAAACATGGAACACATAAAACAAATGTTGGATGATATATTTATTCATCATTAAACATATACTTCAACTATTTACAAATATTCAACAAAAGTTCATACATCATAACAGTCCATTCTTTCAGTTAATTACAAGTATAGTAAAAATTCCAAATGTAAACAAATGTAACAAAATATCGTCAACATCGACATGTGAAAAAAGAATAAGAAATATTAACCAAATATAAACATAATGGAACAACATCGCCCATTGGATGAATTAAGTCAACATGTCTTCCACATAGTTCAACGAGTTTCTATTCTGTTAGTAATTCCTATTTGAATCGGAAATAAATTTGATTGCACTGTTCCGTTTATTGTTTTTCAAGTTTATTTTTCCTCTCACGAAATAAATATCGACCATAAAATTACCTAAATCTGTATGAAAAATTCTGTTGAAATCCTAACACTTTATATTTTTCATCAATACGTACAAATATACAAACTATCGAACTACGATTTATGGCTGTTCAAAACAACATTTTTTTTTGGCTTAGGTATAGCTGTTATATCCACTAGGGTTTTTGTTGAAAATCCAGATCATACTGATTGCTTTTTTGCACTTGTTCATGAGTATCCTTGAAAATATTCTGAAGAATATCAACAACCACCATCTGACTCGAACTTGCCACAAACCATCATCCATGGAGACCAGCGAAAGTTCTAACCTAATCAAAGCGAGTAGATGCTGACCTAGGTTCCGATCTGGTTTAGATCTCAACTTCGATGAGAATAGGAATGAAACTGAATATTTCTTTTTGGAATTAAACATCTAACGTATATTCTGAAGAATATTCGTCAATTTTCAGAGGGGATGAATTACAGAAAATGCTTAAACTTCATACCGGTCAAGTCAAATTGAATATTAAATTGCAGCACTGAACAGAAGATTTCTACAGTAAAGGAAATATTCAATAAAATTTTGATGGGTAGTTGAATAAAAGGATTGCACCGGCCGTTTCTGTTTTCGAGTTATTCACGTAACAATATAAAACATGTCGATACTTTTTGTGAACGTTCCCCCATTTTATATCTCAGCGTACACCATAGCAAGTATGGATTAACATTAATTATGGCAAAAGCTTTCTGAAGGAATACTCATAATCAGTCAATTTGAATGAATCCATATCTAAATTACACGTTCAAATCGAGAAATAATTGGGAATTCACGCTCATCGTTACTTCTATCTGTTTTTGATGGGGCTCAATACGAATATTTATTATCGATGATGATAATGATAATTATCAATAATTAAATTGAAAAATCTCCTTATGACATCACTCTCATCAATTTTGTAAGTACCACGAAAAATTGCCTTCTATAGTGCAGAAATGAAAAATGACGTTTAAAACAACTTCGATGCCATTTTATATTTTCTTGATGCCCTATATAGTTCACTCCCACATATAAACTCTTTTGTTTCCAAACGTTCGATAACAACGTCATTTTCCGCAAATCGCAAATTTTGACATTCCTAACAAAATTTGTCATAGAAAAAGTCTAGATTCCCCAACTGTTAGGAAATATTCATTTCCTTACTGTAAGGAACTGATATTTCCTCACAGTTGTCAGTGTTTTACATAAGCATATTCCTACTTTTCTCCAGTTTTCCTTGGCAATAATTCTAATGGAGCAGTTTCACTACCTCAACCAGCTCTGGAGGAGTTCCAGAAATGGAAAAGTCATCATCACTTATAATTTTACACTGTTTTGTCTTCGAAAAGACCAGCAATTGAATTAATTAATATTCGTCAAGTTTGACAATTCAGCATTAATACGTGTCCATAGTAACGCAACCAATTCCATTCCGAAGTTCAAAGCTCCATTTATTTATGAATGGAATAAATCGCGATTTTTTTCGGAATTGATTGAAATCTGTCGAATTTCAAACGATTTGCGGAAAAATAGTATGTTTACCTCGTAGGAAAAGCCACATTCCTGGACTCTGTGTTGCTATCTTCACGATCGTCCAGGATTGTAAGGCTTTTCCTACCCGGTAATCAATAAACTATTCTCGACTGACAGGATCATAAAGAAGTTCTATTTCTCCGCCTCAGGGACGGGCCTAAGGGGGGGGATGGGGGGACGATCCCCCCCCAATGTTGAACAGAGTTGGCATATTTTAAAAGCAGTTGGAATATTTTCGAAGCGGTTGGAAAAATTTCGAAGCAGTTGGAAAAGTTTCGAAGAAGTTGGGAAAATTTCGAAGCAGTTGGGAGAATTTTGAAGCAGTTGGAAAGATTTCAATTGAGTTGGAATACATATTTCTACAAAAGTCCCCAATGTTGAACAGAGTTGGCAAATTTTAAAAGCAGTTGGAATATTTTCGTAGCTGTTGAAAAATTTTCGAAGAAGTTGGGAAAATTAGGAAGCAGTTGGGAAAATTTTGAAGCAGTTGGAAAGATTTCAATTGAGTTGGAATACATATCTCTACAAAAGTCCCCAATGTTGAACAGAAATGGCAAATTTTAAAAGCAGTTGGAGTATTTTCGAAGCTGTTGAAAAATTTTCGAAGCAGTTGGAAAAGTTTCGAAGAAGTTGGGAAAATTCCGAAGCAGTTGGGAAAATTTTGAAGCAGTTGGAAAGATTTCAATTGAGTTGGAATACATATTTCTACAAAAGTTTTCTTCAAATGTGAATGAATTTGACTTTTTTTAAATGAAGTTTTAAATTAATGTTTATTAAACCGGTAGAACTAAGCCCACGTTTAGCCGGACAAAAGCATGCAGAGAATAGCGACAATTGTACAAATTCTTGTTAGAGTAAATTTAGAGTATTTGGCAGATTTGGCCCAATGTGCAATGTGTATAACCAGCAATAAATGGTATTCATTCCGAATTGCTACCAAGTGTTTGAAAAGATGAACAATTTTTCATCTTTTACGTTATCCCTCAGCAGGTAGTTGTGAATTTCTCAGTTTGGCCGCATCGACTGTGTCCATCTGGTACCAATTTGAGCTATTTCTCTCGGTAGGGCAGTAGGCAGTATTTTTTTCTCATTCTTAATTATTCTATCAAATCTCCGTTCAACACGTAAATCTGTTAAGGGGCCGTTATACTTTGGCCGACGGCACCGATTCTCCATTCAAAAAGTGCCTTTCATTTTTCCATTTTCATTTTTCACGTCCTAAAATCTCCACCTGAAAGCTTGATTTTTTTTTAATTCTCCTGGAACTTCAGACAGTTCTCTGCGATTTCACTTTTCTGGAAGTCTTTTCAGTATTTCCATAATTTTTTGCATTTATTAAGCGTATATCCAAATGGATTTTTTTTAAATATAGAAAATTGATTTGTCGAGGGCACTCCAATGAATTTTCTAAAAAAAATGGATGAACAACCGCCGAAAAACGATTATGAAGTAAATTTTCATAGACTCTCAAATTCAACCCGATTTTTTCATGCGAAAAAATGATTTTCTCAAAGAGAAGAAATCGGGGTGCCCTCAAGACATCCTTTAACTTTAATTTGAAGAAAAAATCAAGCTTTTAGCTTAAAAATTTAGGACGTAGACTTGGAAAAATGAAAGGCACTTTTTGAATGAAGAATCGGTGCCGTAGCCGATTTTTTCATGCGAAAAAATAATTTTATCAAAAAGAAGAAATTGGAGTGCCCTTATACATCCGATACATCCTTCAACTTCAATTTAAAAAAAAAATCAAGCTTTAGGTGAAAAATTGAGGGCGTGAACTTGGAAGAATGAAAGGCACTTTTTGAATTGAGAATCGGTGCCGTAGCCGATTTCTTCATGCGAAAAAATAATTTTATCGAAGAGAAGAAATTGGAGTGCCCTCAAGACATCCTTCATCTTCAATTTAAAAAAAATCAAGCTTTTTGGTGAAAAATTGAGGGCGTGAACTTGGAAAAATGAAAGGCACTTTTTGAATGGAGAATCGGTGCCGTAGCCGTCGGTCGAAGTATAACGGCCCCTATGCAAAAATGGACCGAAAAAGATTCAAAGTGAAGTGTGTAGTATGTGGATTTTTTTCAGTTCACTTGAATAAATCATTTATTTTTCTTCGGAATTTAACTTAAAAATCGAAACATACAAAATAATGATAACAGATGCTGTATAATCCTGTAGAGTGTGGAGTGTGTTAATCTAGTAATGCAGAATTTAAAACTACACTAAAAAATTTTCTAAATATTTTTAATGCTCTCGGGAAAAAAAACATTGACACGCAATCCAAAATACCACTCCCCCCTTCAACCGTTGGTTTTCTAATCCTTTAATGCACAGTTGGAAAATTTTCGAAGCTATCCCCCCCAAAAATTTGGCTTCGGCCCGTCCCTGCTCCGCCTTGGCGACTTTTCATGGCTCGCTCTTAATTACTCGCCTCACTACGTTCGTCGGGTAAACTCAAGCTCGCCATGGAAAGTGACACTTCTCCTCCTAATAAAATTATATACTTTTATGGTTTCAACCATTGTGCTATGTGCATTATGAATTGAACGGATTAAAACTTAGTTGGAGTGACTGACCAGTTCTCCTGAATAGTCTACCTGATTTCGGTCCTGTATAAATATTAAAAAACTATGTATTTATAAAAAGCGTTAAGTGATCCAGTTTTGATATCTTTATTGATTCTGGCTAAACCAAGATAATCAAAGAGAAGAAGAATATACGAATTGAAAATATGCAATTGGCCATTGGGTCAACAGTTTACCGCTAAGAATCGTTGAGGGCACTGATTTTCACTCCAATGATGTCGGCAACGGACGAAGGAATTACTGGAGAATTGAAGTTTCATACAAAAATCAGTGTTGGATATTCAGAATTATAAATTATTCATACAGAGTGGCAATTTTTTTAATGATATTGTATTGGTAATTTTTGAACCATAAGAGTTAGAAGGTCGGTCAAATGGATAAAAAGTTGGATTCATAGAAGCATTGTCAAGCAGTTCAAACCAATCAAGATTATCAGGGCCGGTTATTGAGATTTCATAAGAAAAGTAAAGTCTGTCATTTTGATTTTTCTCCTTTTCCCTACTTTTTTCAATTATTATCAAAAAATGGCACAGGAATTTTTATTCGACAGTGAATTATCCTCGAATTGACATAACCAGATTTCGTATCCAACGTTTCGTACTCTCTGGGCCACCCTCAACCTCATTTTTTTCAATAGGGACCTGCATATTTTATGACACTTTTCGAAATAACTTTTAACGCTGAATTCAACGATATATCATACAATGTCATTTCTTGTTATGTTTTTTTTTATACACGGCCTACCACCTGAAAACAATACATATAATAAACCTAGAGTTGTGTATGTAAGAAAAAACAAGTCTATCAACGATATCAAATGTTCTCATCGATATGTATTGCACGTTGTTAATCAAACTAAAGGTAGGTAAATGTAGTACAGATCCTACCCAAAGAAATTGGGATAAGGGTCAAAATCACCTGAAAATCAACTTTGAATGACATTGTATGATATATCATTGAATTCAGCGTTGATAGTTATTTCAAGAAGTGTCATAAAATATGCATGTCCGTATTGAAAAAAAGAAAAATCAAAATGAACCGGCCCTGATAATCTCGATTTGTTTGAACTGCTTGACAATGCTTCTATAAATGCAACTTTTTCTCCATTTGACCGATCTTCTAACTCTTATGGTTTAAAAGTTACAATCCCATTAAAAAAGTGGCCACTCTGTTTATATATATATATATTTATAGAAAATTGGATAGTGGGAATTGCAGTAATTAATGTGCTACTCTTTTTTCTTTGCTCGAGCTTTCGAAATATTTATTTATCTCTTCATCAGGAGAACTAAAATATATATATATATATATTTATTATTACCCAATTTGAACATGGAAAATAAGATATACACCAGTCAATTCTTAAACATAGTTTATATCTTCAACAATAAACAATATGAATTCATTTTCTGATAATAAGAACTGAGCTTTGAAAATTGACTTATTTTCTGAACTTCGGTTCAAAATTGCCGAGATGTCGATTTTGGTGTGAATGAATTGATGTATTATCAGACTCTCAATCTATTGGTGATGAAATAATGACAACCTACTCAGAAGCGTTAACACGCACCCCAAAAAATTCAATTTTTTCGTTCATTGCATTTAAGTTGTCAAAACTCGGAATCAATATCGATACTGAAATTTGGTACGTCTTATATCCAAAAAAATTTCGTTTTTGTTTGAAAAGAATAGATTGTATTTGTTTCTTGGATTTTTCAATTTTGGGTGGTGTATGAAGAAGCCGAGTATCGCAACCCGTTATTAAATATTGAAATGTTGCCAGATTAACGGTGGGTTTCACAAAGATGTCGATTTAGAAATCAGTTGATTGCCATCAAAGGTGAATTTTGAACTGTCAAGTCGAGTTGATTCTCCTATCAAGCTATAGGTGAAACACTGTAAACTAGAAAATATTTCATTTTGTTCCCTGTAGAATCAGGTTAATGTTTCGTTGCTGCATTCAGCTATTCATAGACAATACGCTTGATATGTGCATGAGAAATAACATGTTTTTTATATGCATCAACATCCTATGGACTTTTAGTATCTCTTTCAGATAAACCATCTTGATATTCGCTCGTCACTGTAGCTGTGGACGTTTTAACAGAGCTCGTCGCCAGATTGGCGATATCACTAAACCAACTACCAAGGTTCAACCTCTCAGGCAGAACCGGAAGTGGTTTTCAAATAACATGTGCAGGGGGGAGTTGCTCGTTTCTGAAGTCCTCGTTCTTCATGATTACGCAAACAGGACGTTTCATGTTCTCAGGACTTGGCGTCCTATGTGGGAAACTTGGTGGGCAGAAATTGCAGGCCGGATTCGTAACATTCCTTATGAAGTTAGGCCAGTCCAGACCAGGGGAATACAAATGGTTATTGCTGTAAAATAGTGCTAATTCTCTCAATTTACTCTCATCCGGATACCGGAAGTGGTTGAAATAGGGAAACGAAGGGAAGAGGGAGGGTGGAAGTTTCAACGAGTCGTTTTCCGTAGGTAGCAATGATGATAGACCCGTGGAGGCTGATATGGGTGGCATCATAGTCCTCTGAAGATTAGTGTTTTCCATAGATGGGGACAAAAGCGGTCCTATGGAGAACCCGAATTTGCTTTCTTTCTTCAGCTGTGGTTTTGGTTTCCTTCTGGGTCGATATTTATAGTCTGGATGTTCTTTCATGTGCAGAGCTCTGAAAAAAAGATCAGTTATATATATTATTCCGTTCTTCAAATCATACGTGAGCAATATCTAGAACATGAATTTCATCCCGTATTCAACATCCTGATTTTTTTTCATAATCGATAATTCATCTGTGACACAGATTTGGATCTTCCCTAAATTCCACAGATTGAACGAGTTCACAAATAACCAGCAACCACTGAAATTCGAGGACAAAGAGGCTGTAGACTAATTAAAGATAATATTGTACGCATCGTATACTGCTTGAATTGTATCAAAACTGTATTCAGTTATAGCACATTAAGCTTTTCGGAAGGTTTCCTCGTCAGCACGCACTAACGTTTCGAGAGCACATCCTTTTCGCAAGCTTGTGGAATAAAATTGTGAACAAAATACAGATACAAAATGAACAAAAATTGAACTTTCTAAAAATTCGAAAAACATAGCCTTCACAAATTTCCATACATACAAAAATCTACTACAAGATTGAAGTCCATTTGTATACCCCTACCAGATTCTCAAGAGGATGTCAATAATCTGATCCTAAAAATTATAGCAGTTTTATGCATAGGTACAGGGTCCTGCAAAAGTGCGAAAATCTTCCATAGCTGCCGAACCAGACATTTCAGAGATTCCGTTGAGAAGAAGGCCTCTTGTACCTTCATTTCTGCATCTCAGGAAATTATTTTCTTCTATACAGGGTGTCCCCGATCAATGGATGAACAAATAAATGATTTTTTCGTTGGATCACCCCATATATTTCTACATATTTTCAATGACCTTCTTTATCTCTTTTATGACGAAAAATATTAGAGACATTTTTTCAACGGTACAGATCTTATTCGAAGAAAACTGCATAAAGGTGAGGAAAAAGCAGTTCAGTAAAAGACTTCACTGAAAGAAAATTCTCAGTTTTAGTTATTATATATTTGTTATTGCCAAATTTGTTGAAAATTATTAAATAAGATTCACAACGAATATGGCTCATTTATTAAAACTATTAGTAATATGTTTCGATATTCACTAGAAACAAACGATTTGGTGCTGCTATATTCAGTAGTTTTAAACAAAATAATTTTATTATAAATAAATTATTTATTAGAGAGATTGAAATGTATTTATCAATAAGTTTGATTTTCAATCAATATCATTTGGTGATTATCAATAAATGTAGAGTTAACTGTTGATAATTCTTTGTTTATGTTTATTATGTTTAGGATGTGATATTTGAACGAATCATTTGTTCATAGTTAATCTACAATCATAAATGATAATAAACTTTATTTGTCTGAGTGTAAATTCCGGTACAAACACGGTTGGTCGGGTAGCGCCGCTAACCATTCTAGCGTTGTCTGAAGATCAGCCAACACCAACGGTTCCAGATTCCAGAATTATTCCTGATGGCTTGCTGAATCTGAATGTCCTGGTTTGGCTAGTATTAGTGTTAGTGTAACAAAAAACAATGAAAGATTTTTCTTTCTTTCTCTCGGAATGTGGCGTCACCGAGGAGATGCTGAGAGATTTTGAACGTAAGTACCTCACCTTCTCAAATGGCTTATGAATTTATAGGCTTTCAAACAAATCAAAAAAATGTATGAGTCAATCGTGAATAAAAATCCAGAATATCTATAGAAATCATATCATACGGATATCCAATCATAACCATAAAACCTAGACCGGAGCTATACGAAAAGCAAATTCAGTTGTTGAGTTTGAGAGATTGTAGGTAGTAATTGCTAATTACTTTTTAGTTTTCGTAGACACTCCAAAAAACATAAAAAGAGTAACATGTTAAGATTCTTGAAATTTTCAGCGTCAGTCACATTGATGTCGAAGAACCCCCTCAGAAATACATTTAATTGAAGTTGAAGATATTCCACAACCACATCAGTCAGATGCAACACATCAGATGGTGAAACCATCAATAGAGGAGTGCCTGATGGTAAAAGAAGATTTTGATTTATTAAAATTGTTTATATGAAAAGTTACTCTGTTGTGGAATCAACAGAACTCTAGAGGCATATGAAATAATTGACTCATCAAAAACATGTCATATTATAGATTTCAAAAATATTTTTCACATTTCCACCAGCATACATGTTGTTGGGGATAGTTGCAAATTTATAACATCTATATCAACCAAGAATAGAATAATAATGGGGGTAATCATTTTTGAATTTGATAATGTTTAAACACTTTGTTTCTTATATAGATTACAGTTTATATATATTGAACCAAAGAATAGTGGAATTGGTTTTGTTTTATGTTTCATTCTATGTATTTTTTTTATATGAGAACTATGTATTTTTGTTTCTAATGAGAAAGTTAAAAATATATTAATTGAATGAAAAATGAATCGTTTCTTTACTGTTTCCCCCAAGCAATTATAAATTAAAGTGGACAGTTCAATTTTGTGATAGGTAGGTATTCATTATTAATGAACAAATATTTTGTCTTTTGGAATAACTATAATATATTCATTGAGTTTTGTTTTTTCTGTGGGAAAATATTTTGATAGGTTTATTTGGGAATTATTCATCTACTTATAAATTTTTCATTCATAAGGGCTCGATATTTTCACCTGCAGATAACGTTCCATCAGATATCAAACTGACGGATAACCCCAACTGATATCGGATAGTTATCCGTCATTTTTTTATCTGGAACTTTATCTGGAGGTGGAAATATATACCGGCTCTCATGAATAAAACAATTATCAGTAGATAATTATTTCCCAAATAATCCTCCAAAATATTTTCTCACAGAAATAAAACAAGTTATTCCAGGAAACAAAATATTTGTTAATTAACAATAAAGAAAGTGTTTTCATGTTGCACTTATAAACAAACATATACGAATAATAAATGAATTTAAATTAATAGTGATAAAATTAATCTCAGCTACATAATAACTATTAACAGTTATTTTGTTGTGATAAAAACTTGTTTGGTGGTTGTTAGTATTTGAAAAGAAATATTTATTCATACTTATGATGCATTCATTATGCAAAGCAAAATGTATATTTATTATCAACAAATGAATATTATGATGGAATAAATAGAAGATAACCTTGAATAAGTCTTTATTCATCATGATGTAAACAAATAATTTGTTTCACCAAAACAAATGTTTAATAAGCCATATTTCAATAACGGATTTGGTGATAGTTAATGATTCTTAGTTAATTCAACCAAATTGTTCTTTCAGTGTTCTGACGATTTCCAGAAGCGATAGTGATATGAATTTGATCCAAAAGTTTTTTAATTGAAGGATTTGCCTTGTCAACGTACCTAAATGATCAACCAGTCATATACAGGGTGTCCGTTATTTAGGTCCAAATATGAAGAACTTCCAAATTATCATTTCTCGATTTTTTCAGATATAACACCCTGTAGTTTTTCCACAGTAATGTAGGCAATTGAATACCTTACATTTTCTCAGGAGTAACCTTAGGATTATTTTCACTCTCGCATCCAGCAGACACGAAAAATGGTATCGTAGCTAAAATTTTATTCAAATAAGTAATAACATAAAAACTAACGGACATTCAATGAAATAAAACTAAATGAATAATCATTGTCAAACTTCAAAACCTTTCCAGAATCATACTTTCTGAGCATAAACATAAAAATGATATACCCGATACCCTCGCTTGATACGAGCAGGGCAGCTGTAACACCTACGTCATTGGCAGGCCTCGCTTACATTAGCCAATCTGATGAGTCCATCGTAAGCGAGGCTGGAACGAAACGTAGCCCCATCCCGATACACAATTGGTAGCAACACATTATAATAGTACATATATCATTTCATGAAGAGGAGAAGTGCCCGCCGAACGTAGTGAGGCGGGTAATTGAATTCGAGCCATGAAAAGTCTAAACATTCATGAAAATCTGAATATCCACTTTTGGATTGACGTTTACGATAGTTATAATTGAGTGAAAGATGGAACATTTGCCTAGTTACGTCATCCTTTGCATAACGACACTTTTTCTGCCGCCGCGCCGCGCCGGAGGGAAAAGTAAACCATAGCAACAATTTCTCCGCCTAGGCGGAGAAATAGAACTTTTCGATGTCAGTAGAAGAATGACGTTATTTCCGCACGTTTGAATATAGAAAATATTAATCAAGTTATTGCTACTCAGAGCTCGAACCATAGAACTTATAGTACATGGAATGCCTTTAGCCTACTGCTCAGCTTAAAAAAGTGGATAAATATCTCCAGTTGGAGGAATACTGAAATTTCCATGTTGCCATGGTTACGACTTGTCATACAGAATAGAAACACAAAAATACTATGAATTCAATCGTCAACATCCGATTCACATGGCATTTCGGCAAACATTCCTGTCTGTTCGGTGTGACAGGTCGTATCTAAGGGAACATGGAAATTTAGAGATTCCTCCAACTTGAGATGTTTACCCACTTTTTGATCTGGTAATAGCATTCCATGTACTATAAGTACTATGGCGCGAACATACTTTCGAATACAGTGAATCAGTATGAATTTGTTAGGGCGGTGTTAGTGGGTCATTCAACGTTCGGATCACTTTGTGTTCGAGAGAAAGCAGAAGACACTTCGAGCATCTCTTAGATCATTAGAATAAATATACCTTGAAAGCTATCTCGAGAATCGAGAATCTACAATAAGAGAAAATCAAAAAAAGCCGTACAAATGCTACCAATTCAGTTATCGATTTTGAGCCTGTCTATCCAAGATACCCATGATGAGAAATGCTCTGTTGAATATTACTTCCAAAGTTTCATTCTGTCTATTTTTAACGTTCGTCGTTCTTTAGTTTTCATTATGTTATTATTTGAATAAAATTTTCAGTTGCGATATCATTTTTCGTGTCTGCTGGATGCAGGAGTAAAAATAATCCTGAGGTTACTTCTGAGAAGATGTAAGGTATTCAATTGTCTATATTATTCTGGAAAAAATACAGGGTGTTACATTTGAAAAAATCGAGGAATAATAATTTGAAGTTCCTCATATTTGGACCCTAATAACGGACACCCTGTATATGATATGTTGATCATTTAAGAACAGTGACAAGGCAAATTTTTCAATTAAAAAACTTTTAGATCAAATTCATGTCACTATCGCTTCTGGAAATCGTCATCAGAAGACATTTACTGAACTGCTTTTCCCTCACCTTTTTGCAGTTTTCTTCGAATAAGATCTGTACCGTTGGAAAAATGTCTCTAATATTTTGCGTCATAAAGAGATAATGAAGGTGCTTGGAAATATGTGAGAATATATGGGGTGATCCGTTAAAAAAACCATCCATTTGTTGAATAACATTTATCGGGGACACCCTGCATATCAGAAAATAATTTCCTGAGATTAAGAAATCAAGATATAAGAGCCAAGAGGGCTACGACATCTCTGAGATGTCTGGTTTGGCAGCTATGGAAGATTTTCGCACTATTGCAGGACCCTGTATCTTTCAATGATTATTAGTATAATTCAATCAATGTAACTGTTTTATAGATTCATTTTTGTTGTAGAAACTTAAAAATGTATATGATGTAATGTTTAGCAAATGAATTAATGAATGAATAAAATGAAAAAGTATTGTAAGGATGTATGGGTTATGTAGAAGAAAATTTCGATATTGAGCTTGCAATCAAGCCGTTTTTCCGCGTGAATCACGGTTCGAAACTATTTCAAAAACATTTCGAAGTGAACGTCATTAGTTCGTATTTCGCTAAAATGCCTCAATTTCAACACGGTGACGTCATCATAGAAATCTCAATGCCATTTTCAAAGTTATAAGTTATAAATACGTTACACGCACATCATTATAATGATATTATAATTCTTTTGTGTGTTTATTGTTATGATTTTTCTCCTTAGGATAAATCCTGTATTTTTAAAATGGGTTTTAAACAGTTTATGTATGATCCAAATGTTTTCGTCCTGATTAACGAGATGCTATTTGAAAAAGATATGCAAGATATTCACAATAGTTGAATCAAGAGGTAGAACCAGTAATATCAATTTGAGGAATTTGAACATACCTACATATTCAAAACTTAATAACATTTTAGAATTCCCAAATAAAGGTCTGCTGCACTCGAAATGATTTATTACTTCACAGGTTGCAATGCATTTCGGCAAGATGACTTGCCATCTTCAGGCATTCCGAAAACAAAGCTGTCATATTAAAATAATATTGAAAAGAAAAACGGTGAAAATAAAATAAACCCAACGAACATATAACATAACCAATGTTCTTCAATCAGCTGATTCCAAACGTTCAAACTTCAGTTCGACCTATCTCGCTACCTGCTTTCAAACCGCCTCAAATTATTTCGAACCATTTGCTGCGTGACGTCACCAGTTCGACGCGAACGAAATTTTTGAAAATTTTTTAAATATTGTAACCCGAAAATATGAATCTAGTGAGAGTTGTTCATCTCATCATGTGAGCAATAAAATACACCAAAAGACCAATAAAGCAGATGTGTGCATTGAACTGATTCGAATGAAGTGAAGGCCGTTATTTCAATTTATATCGTCGGCAACATGATTCGGCTGGTAGCAACTGACTGAATCGTTTGTTCTTCAAATTCATTCGAGTCGAGACGGAATAGCTGAAGCGACACACTCTAATGGGCATCAACTAAAGGTGCACCCAGACAAATCTTAAATAGTCAATTACGATTTGATATAGAAAATGCAAATCGAAAATTGAGCAATTTCACATTAAAAAAATATAACAATTACTCTGAAATGTTAACTAATTTATTTTGGTTTTTCGTTCATCTATTTAGTAAGTTGACTGCCTTTTGTAGGTAGATTTTCATTCAAGAATCCAACGTAAAAGAATGTTAGCAGCTGTCGAAAAAGAATTGATGTCAAAGCAATCGTCCATGTCTGATATTACAGAAATATTGCAACTTATTTTTCCACAATTCACATGAATTGTATATGGTTCTATTCACGTGGTCTGTAAAAAATTAGGAATAATCTCAAATACGTTATTCTCCATTTAGACAAAAACTTCATCTCGATCGAATGGGTAGTTTCAACGAAAATATAGACCCCTGGTCGAATTTCGCCCGTTAACG
This sequence comes from Adalia bipunctata, assembly GCA_910592335.1. Taxonomy (NCBI): domain Eukaryota; kingdom Metazoa; phylum Arthropoda; class Insecta; order Coleoptera; family Coccinellidae; genus Adalia; species Adalia bipunctata. The sequence goes on from OU342950.1 coordinate 41,588,627, forward strand.
AATTTAACCGCACCATTCGAGATTCTGAAAATTTCAAGTCTTTTCGTTCAATAGTTATCGTGCCGGCTTTATATAGGTTTTCAAATTGAATGTGATGCCTCACTCATCCTGGGATGAATCAATAAATATGATATTAACTGAAAGTATTCTATATTGATGTAAACTTGTAAACATGTTATCATTGATTTACTTCATCGATTAGCATCAGGCAGAATAATCATCATATTCTTTCGTAATTCCTGCCGATCTGAAATCTGCGAATTTTGTATGGAACCCTTGTTTCTGAAAGCACCAGTTTGAAACTGTAGGTGCCAAATCCATAATAGAAAAATGTATAAAAGCAACATCATTTTTAAGGAGTCTCTGCGCTTTCATTAAAATTCATAGCTTACGCAATTACCCATTCAGAGACTCAATCTTATTATCTCTGCGTGGTTTCTCCTCTCATGTTCGTTTCTTCTGCAATTTTCAATTTTTTTTTAAACGATAAGGTTGGACTCATATTAATGAAAGAATAGTGTCCAAATATTGGATTTTATATCTACAAACATGCAGACAAGACAAAATCAAGAAGCTTTTACATTGCATGGATGCCAATGCCATACGAATAAATAAATGAAAAAGTGTTCGAAATAAGTTTTGTCATTCCGGTCATTCTTCAGCCCAATATCCAATAGTTTACGAAATAAACGACCTATACCCTTGATTTCACATAAGAAAACTGTTCAAGGGTTTGTGATCGGTGGTGAAAATCGACGAAAAAAGCTCTATGAAACTCATTCTGTTGGAGAATCAGCGACTCGATTCTCCGTTCAAATTTGATTCCGAATGAATTGTTATTATACTGCTTCCAAGAGATTGGTCCTTCAACGAACCTGAACGATGTATTTGGACATCAAGAATAAAAATTTCCTGTTTCTCGGTCATTCCTTCAGAAGAATAACTTCTGTTACTGTATGGCTCAATGAGGTCTGTCACGTGAAAAATAAAAATATTTGTTCCAGCGAATCAATCTATAACAGTTTGTTTCCATAGGGGTTCAATTGAAAAAGCAATAATAGAGTATCTAAGGCAACACATTCAGTGGAGGCGACGGAAGATAATGCCACCATTGTTGAACATATCGCAGCTCCTGCTGTGATCCTATTCACCAGGGGAATTGTGTGAAATCAGCGAACGCAAAACTGTATTTTCCTTCTCCCAGTGTGCGGAGAATAACCAGTGCGAGTAAACTGGAGTACGTAGGGGAAAGTCCTGTCATTGCTCATTATAGAGGGCGTTGCATAATTCCCATGTATTGGTATTAACGATTAGTGTATCAATTTCTTTGTATTTTCATGATATACAACGGGTTTTCATTTTTCAAGACTGTTTCATCTGTTTCACTTACGAATTGGCGAATGCGTCGGGTTTAAAAATTATTTAAATTTCAAACTGAATGAAAGACACCTATCGTGTCGACCATCAACCTATTTGTTGATTGATCGAAGGAAGCTTCGATTCATACTGTGTTTGTCGGTGATTATAGACAAATCGATAATTTGGGCCTGAAATGGATAGACCCTTTTGAAGCCTTTTGATGCTCATTGATGAGATTTTGCACTTTTACCCTTTTTTTGAACTCTCGTCCTACTTAAACGAGGGGTTTATCGTTTTGTCACTATGTCGCCCTGGTTCGACTCACTGATCTCGAGTCCGTGGTGAAATTCAATTCTCTTGAACGGATAAACTTGAAATTTCAGAGAATAAACGAATAAAACATCATATGGGTAGGGGAGAGTTCCCTTGAAACGGACAATTTAATTATTATTGTCGTGAAATATTATTTCAAATGAAAAGGTTTCAAATTGTACCGTCATAATATGAGCATAAGGTTTGTGGATTCACTTTTTCAGAAAAAGCTAGAAAAAGAAAAGCTCGTCACTCGAAAAAATAGGTCTAAGTTTATTTTATAAAATGTCCATTTCATGGGATGTTGCCTTTGTTTTGGACAGTCATTCCCATGAAGTGGACAATGGTACAAAAACATCAGAATACTGTCATAAAGTTCAAGGAGAATAGTTGAAATCATTTAGTAGCACCAAACAGAGAAACATACAGTATTTTCCATGTTAAATATTGAATTACATAACATACTTTCACATCTCCCTTGAATCGGAAACATTGCAGCCCATGAACTGGACGTCAATTTCCAGTCATTTTTCTATGTCCGATTCATGGGATATGTGGTTTTTATAAAAAACCTGAGAATATAATTACAACAAATGGTTATATCAACGATTCAACATCTGATGAGGGATAATCACTTGATGTTAATATGAAAAAATCGGCAACTTATCGTCACTAGAAACGTAGCTATTCACTTCGCAAATGTACGTAGAAATTTACTTTACCGGCAACGGATTTTTCAATGCATGCCTCTTCAACAAGACGCGACCCACAGATTCATTTTCCAAGAGACGTGGCTCAATGTTGCGAAAATGGGATTTACATAAAATATGCTCAATTACTATCGGGTGTAGTAGAAAACTATAGTGTCCAGTTCATGGGCTGTCCAATTCAAAGGAACTCTCCCCTACTTATTTTCACTCGGATCGAACTATTAATGATAACGAAACTTGTCCGCCATATTGATTCGTCAAAATCAACAGTGATGTAAATGATATTCCTATAATAAGAAGAAAGTCCAAGATTCGCCCTGTGCATGCCTGTAGATTGTACCAGATGATGTATAAAAAACATTTTGGGAAGCGCTAAAGTGCATCTTTGTCTGGGCGGAGACAGGCTTGTCGTCGACAACAATGGGGCGCTTTTCAGCGCCACCTCTCTTTGTTCTAGCTCGGCAATTGGAGTATTTGCTTTCTGAGAGAGCCAAAACGCCTACACAATCGCGCCTGTATAATCCACATGTAACTTGATTCATTGATTCAATAGTTTGACAAAACGCCTGGGTCTACTGACGAGAGTTTCCGATTGAGATTTTCCGACGTCGATGAATAGATATTTTCTCTCACTATGAATGAAAGGGTGGAGGAAGGTTTTGATACAGGGCTATCCTTTTACAGTATAATGGGCGAATGAACCGGGTTTTTCACCATAATTTGACCCCCCTTTAAATTTGTTTCTAAAAGAGGTACGAAAAAATGTTTTTCACAAAAGTTTCACGGAATCGACTGAAGTTTTTTGAATAATTCCACAAAATGAAATATATACGGAGTGGGCAACATATTGATTGCAACTTAATTTTTTCGAATAGAACACCATGTATATTTTTCTATATTTGGTTTGGCAAGCCCGTTTTCCCCTAATTTTGAATACATAACATATCATATAAACGTAAGAAATGAGAAACACACTATGTTTATTCTGTCGGCGATCGATTTCGGTCAGTAGACCATCATCAGGCCAGCTGAAATAATAGTTAATAGTCAAAAAAATAATATATATCATTCTCCTTATATTTTCCGTAAGAGCATTGAACGGAACTGTATTTAGGTTATGAAATTGACTAGAAATGGCAGAAATGTGCAACGTACCGTCAATCGAAGTAGCTATAGAAGACGGTGATTCTTTCATCAAAGGATAGGTATCAACAGTATTGAAATTTATCTCTATCCTCAAATATCTTCATAATAATATTCAATTTTCTCAATCAAAAACTATCTGAAGCGGCGTGAATTCATCTGACGATGGTGAAAGGAAAAGGGGGGGGGAAGGGAGTGGGAATTGCATGAAAGACAAGATGTGATGTGTCAAAATTTCAGCGGGAATATTTAAACATTAAGTCGATAAGTGAAAGGGGGTTATGAGCTTGAAAATGTTTTTCGAAGTATTAAAATCTAATGAGTTATTTAAAAGATGGTTGTCATTTTTTCTCTTCAATATCTCAAGTTGTTCGAGAAGTGTTGTTTTAAAATAATTACCTTCAGCATGTAAAATTTCAAGGTTTTCAAAAGTTGTTTTATGTTTATGTTCTATTATCTTTTTTTCATGTTGCGGGTTGTCATACCTATATAAAAGGATTCGCAATCTGTACATGATATCTTATATACTCCGCTGATTTGTTCTTTACTGGTTTTAACTCTGCAGTTAACTAGCATATTTTCCAGGGTTTTATGTCGTTTATTTGACAAGTCGAAATTATATTTTTTAAGTGATATTGATAATTTATGGTTTAAGTTTACAAAAAAGGGTGTCGAAACGAAATGTCTTTCAGTCAGAATATGTGGGTAAATCCTGTTAATAATTAATTTTCTTTTTATAGATCTTAAAATGTTGTCTAAAAATTCTTTCTTATATTGATTGTTGTTTCCAATTTGATAAATGGTTTTTAGTTCCTTGTTATAATTCTCTTCAGATAAAGGAACATTAAGTAGTCTTCTGAATAAAAATGTGAAGGCTGCTTTCTTTGCAGGGGGTGCATGGTATGAACTATATGGAATGATGGAAGCAGTTTGTGTGGGTTTCCTGTAAATGTCGAACGAAAAAACATTATCATTGCTCAAGGTGACAGTTAGATCGAGGAAATTGATAGAATTTGAATTTGATTTCTCCAAAGAGAATTTAACCTTAAATTTGGAATTTATGAGGTCGAAAAAGTTGGTAAGTTCCAAATTAGTGCCTGACCACACACAAAAGATGTCATCCACATATCTCTTCCCTAAAATGATATTGTTACTACCCGTTAACTTCATAATTTGTTTTTCTACTTTGTCTATATATATGTCTGCTATAATTCCACTGGATGGTAGACCCATTGGCAAGCCGTCTTTCATTGAATAGACTGAATCATTAAAAGTGAAAAAGTTCTGCTCTGTAACCAATTGACAAAGTTTCATAATATTATTTATGTCTGTAGAGTCTAGATTATTGTCAGATCCACTGTATTCAATCTAACATTCTTTTATCAAATTAAGTGATTCCGCTATTGGAACATTGGTATATAAATTAACGATGTCAAATGAAACAAGAGTGTAAACTCTACAGGAATCCAGTCTAGTCGTTTCAATACTTTAAAGCTAAGCGTCCACATGTCCGCATCGGACGCATCGGACGGATCGGATTTACGGAATTCCTTTCCTTTGCAGAAATGCCGCCGCTCCGATGCGTGCGATGCGGACCTGTGGACGGGCTTGCACGAGTTTCTATACAAAGAATACCGAAATCCGTTTGATCCGAACGGTCTGATGCGTCCGATGCGGACCTGTGGACGCTTAGCTTTAATCAACTCTAAAGAATTCTTAACCGAAAAAGTTGATCTATATTTAAGTTTATTAATAAAAAAGCGGTTGATAAATTTAGAAATTTTATGACATGGCGAGGAAACTGTGGAGGTTATAGGTCTTATGCTTTTATCAGGCTTATGCAATTTTATCAGACTGTATAATCTCGGAAGAAGTGTTTCGTTTAATCGTTTATCTCTCTTATTCTGAGTACCTCAGAGTTTCAAATTTTAATAACCACTTAATAACTGATGGTTAGCTCAGTTTTCAAGTAGTAGTATTCAAATCAGAAGATCCGGAAGAAAATCTGTTAACGTTTGTTGTGGCATTATTTATGATGAAATTGTAGGGCCTATATTTTTCGACTACAAATTAACCCGGGAAACATATTTGGAAAAGATATTGCCAGAGGCAGCTCAGCTTTGGAGCAACTGTTTTCTGCTGAAAAATTGGAGCGAATAATTTGGCAACAGGACAGAGCGACCCCGCATAGCGTTTTGGTAGTTCGAGAACATGGACAATTTGATCTTTGGATTGGTAATGCAGCACTCATTTCATGGCCATCAAATAGTCCCGATTTAACACCGTTGGACACGTTTTTATGGACGTTCTTGAAGGAAAAAAATTACTGCAATAATAATAAAAGTAAATATTGAGATAATTAAAAATCGAAGCATTAATTTCCGATTTCAATCAAAACCATAATGATGCTATCAAAAATAGTCTAAACAATTTGAGACAACGATACGAGCTATGTGTATCTATTGAATGAAGGTGGCCATTTCGAACAATTTCTTTAGGTGATATCTATTATTTATTCCATACTACTATAGTTTATTTTTTTTTATTGGTTATTGTAAGGTATTCATTGGCAAAATATGGCTTTTGAGTGAAATGTTTGAATATAGGAATGAATTTCGGAATAATTTCACATATTTTTTCATTCCGTAGTTTTATTTCAAAACATTCCAACTCTAAAAATATAAAAAAGACAGATCTACAGACGCATATACGAGGTGCATTTAGACATTCCGTACTCACGTACGGCACCAAGCGCGAGTGGCGCTATGCCATTGGCCTGACTAACTCGAACTGAGAAACCATTCACACTTCGAATGCGAAACAGCGTATAATACCAATAGGTAGACAAATATGGTATAAGGTATAAGACCTAAGCGTAATTCAATTGAAGTTCGGTATTTATCATTTTAATCATCTAATGTGTGATGGATGAATCTTAACTGGTTATATAGGTAATTTATATTCTGCAGCATCCAAATGGAAGACTTTTGAAATGAAGAGTTATTAAGAAATAACTTTCCAATTTTGAAGCAATGAAATGGAAACCTCTAGTGCGAATGGGATACAATCATTTCGTACGTTTTCTTAACATGAAAATTCGATTAATTCAATTACTTTCCATAAAAATCCAAGATACAATCTTAAGTATAGTAGGTAGTAGTAGGGTTGAAAAACAAAAAATTATATTCGATGAAATCATTCAAGTCTTGCCATCATTGACATTATTATGCATGGGCTTCGCCATAACACGATCCAAGTGAAAAGAGCGCAAATAAAGAGCTTCAAATATCCACGAATATAATCTACAGTCAGTATTTTTCTGAAGAAACCAACAATTCATAATAATGCCCTTATTTGTATTCCCAGACGAGGTGTTTATTCGGTAGATAAAGAGCAGAAAGAGCATTTGTATCAATATAAAGAGAATATTATCTTATTCACACAAAAGTTACTTCTTCTTCTTAAAAATTACAAACAGAGGGTCTTCTATGGGTATCATAAAATCCAACAAATACGGAAACGGTTATCTTAGCAACTGTGATAAAATTTTCACACGTGTTTATCCCAGATTATCGATACTCGTATAACAATTCACTATATTTTTGCCATCATTGTGTTATAGGTGTTTTAAGTAACGTGCGGACATCAGCCTAGAAGCTTACTGACTTCGGATTTGATTATTTTACAATCAATCGCCCGGCTCTACTTTTTCCAATCATTTGAAGTTCGTGATATCTCCAGTTAGATTCCATGCCAATTTTTATCAATTGTTTTCAGTAGTAGGTTCTAAATTCAACTTCTAGGTCGATAGTTATGGAAATATTGAAATAAATGATTTCCGATGAATCAATAGAATTACATGTGGTTCTGGTCATGCGATCCACTCGTTGCTGGGAATATGTAATTCTCCATCTAAATGCAAAATTGCGTCTCGATCGAATCGGTACTTTCGAAATGGCCAGAAAAACAAACGTGTTTGTAGACGGATGGTCAAACTTAAATTTGACCAGAGAAACGTCATCATTGAGTCGTTTGAGAACTTTCCTATCTCAAAATTCAAATAATATGGACATCGTTACGAAGTTAAAGGGGAAGTAGGGGAAAGTCACCAAATATGGAATACCATTTTGTTTTTGGGATATAAAAAAAAACTTCATATTAATGAAATCAGTTTAATGTTTTCACTAATCAGTCATACAATCATATGTATGTAGTAATTAACAGCCTTCAATCAAATATTATAGTTATCACATTAAAATCTAACACAAAAAACAAAATCACAAATGAGTAACCAAATATGGAATAGGTACCCATATATGGAGTAATGGAATATAAGCATAAATAAACATAATAGTAACAAAAATGAACATTAATATCTTTGAGATCAATCAAATGAACATAACATATTGTAATAAATGAAAGGAGTTTCATAATTATTTGCAAAAGTCACAGATCCAAGTATCAAACTCTGGACCAGCACAATCATAATGTGCCCAGAGCCCATACATCAAGCATATGCCATAATTAGATACCGACGACTGTCCATATTTGGATTTTTATACTAGTTCAAACTCTCCTAAATATTTTTTCAAGTCTCAATATTTTAATGACAAAAGATCACAAAATGGTGAAATAAACATAATACCGATATACAAAATAGTATAACACTTATGTATACAAACATAACAGCTGGTTATACTCATTTATTACTTACCTTTAAAATTCTCTTCACGACAACAAAACAAAACACACCTGCTACACGTTCGCGTTCGCGCAACTGACTCGATGGTGTGAGTGCAATAGTTAGCAGACCGAATGAAGCAGAAGATGGTCGAGTGTTGCGTTTATTACTTTTAGTCTTGGAGAAATGAAGGTATTCTATATTAGGATACTATTTCATATCTGGTGACTTTCCTCTACGTACAAAATGACATTTGGTTTTATTTCAGAGGCATAACTTGTTACATTGCATAACTTGTAATGTTATATTCTACTCCTATGATCTTTGGTTCTTTCTTTATGAAATCTCATCAACATTCATGAAATGAAAGTAACAAGGAATAAAATATTCTTAAATGAATAAGGATAAACAAATACATACAAAAGGCAGCAGTAGTGTTGCAACTATAGTACAAAATAACTGACAAAGTTCATAAATTGAACCTCTGTTTCTTCTAGGAACATCAGTACAAGATGCGTGAGCCCTATGCAAGCAATTCATGCATCGGAAACGGTCTTCTTCAGGCTTAGATTGGGAAAAGATCATTACAATAGATAAAAGATACATGGTCTTCATCATCTCGAAAGTTGCTTACAACATTTCATTCTTCATTGTCTTCTTTAAATAATGCCCTAGGTACCTATCTTCTCTTTGAAGGAGGTGTGGACTCATTTCTTGATTTGATTGCAATCACATTAGGTTTATAAGTTGAAACGTTTGCTTTGTTCACTTATAAATCGTCCTTTAGGGACTAGAGAAATCTCCTCATAGGAACAGCAAGAGTAGGATAAGATGCATCTCTTTTATTAGCTGCAAATGAATGTTTCTGTTCTGAATATACTAAGACAAGTCCTGGTTCTTTGTTTGCTGAAGGAGCCTGAGATGTCGTCTAGCTTTTGTCCGGTAGATACTGATAATTCAGTTGAAATACCAATGACATTTTGTCCGTTAACTGAATATGTCATTTTATCCATAGAGCGCTATTAAAATAGAAATATCGAATGAATACTAATCAATGTATATTCAACATACGGAAAGCTTGACCAATAAGTAAATTTTGAAATGAATGCAACATAAACTAAGAAAATGGTGAAAACTAATTATTTACTCTAAAAATTTGGCGCAATGAAAAAAACTAGTGACCTTTAAACTCTTGTTATCACTCATAACAACCGAATGAACAAGAAAAGCGCTCGCGAGTTTCCAAAGGTTAATACGAGCCACTCGCATTTGATACCTTCGAACTCAAATTATGATGCCTATGTCATTTTGTCAATAAAGGTATGTCGTCTCGTACGTATTTCCCCTATTGGGCGGAGTAGAATTCAATGAGACCTCTGGCGGAAAAAATTGTAATTGAATCAACGAGTAAAATAATTCGTATTGCATTGTTTTTATTCTGTTTTTTGTCTTCATTGCAGATCAAGTTTGATTTTTTGTGTACCTTTTTTAAAGTTTTATACTTTGAATTATGTCGCAGCATAATTTGGTTGCACTAGCCGTAAAGGGAAAAATCCCGATTTATCTTTCCATAAATTTCCTCCCATGGGAAGAATGGTAAATATTGAAAATGCGTTTGGAGTTATGGAAAATATATCTCAAAGAAAGGCTTCTGGCTTGGGCAATGAAACAAAAAATGGGGAAACCAGTTATAGATAGTATGTCCGTGTGTTCCTTACATTTTAAAAGGGAAGATTAGTCAAGGTTAGTACCAAGTGTGTAAAACATAGTTATAAGTTAATAGTGGATGGTATAGTTTATATTTCTGAAGGTGAACAATATATAAATGAGTAACATATTCTTCAGGTCTTAGTAAAAAAAGTATCTTCTTTTAAATGCAGTACCTTCCTTAAAACTACCACTGTCAAGCCACGAAGCATGTTCCAGAAAACGAAGAGAAAATAAGTCGGTATTAAAACTTTCGAATAATACTCAATACAAACGTACTTCCCTGCAACTTCCGTAGATATGACTATATCAAAAATGAAATAAAAACACGAAATCAGACCTTAAACTAAACATTAAATTAAACGCTTGTTTTACTTGTCACAAATATCAACCATACCTATAACTCCAAAAATAAAAATATTGGGAGTCAAAATTCAGATTAACAACACAAAGCACTAAAGCACACTCAAAGAAATACCAAAAGTTTTACAAAACACACACTGAAAATAACTTAAACAGCAAAATAAAACCACTTAAATATCAAAGGGCTCATACGACATCTGATTTGTTTTACTCGTTGCTAAGATGACATTGACATTTCAGAGCGCCACCTATCGAATTCTACTTTTCCCAATACTTAGACCTCGTTTGAGTATTAAGTAGAACAAGCGCGCAAAAAAACACTTCAGAATCGTGTTTCAAATGAAATATATAAACAGGACCACCGCTTATGAAGAAATTCCAGAAAGAAGAAAGATTTGTTGAAATTGGTAAATTATTTTTTTGTTGCTGTAGTTTATCAATTCTAGTAGAGTGATACATATAAGTATAAGTATACGGGAGTTATGCAGATTTCACTTCAATTCTCTCGTTGTTAATATGATATCGAGAATATCAATATCTTTTCTTATTTTATACGCTTTGGCGACTATACACCCCCAACACAAATAATTAATACAAACTAATTCTATAGGGGTCGCGATACTTGTATGTAATAAAATATGACAATTCTCACAAGTATTACTCTGCACAGGGGAAGCGCAGGAAGGAGTGATAGTGGGGGATGGGATTCCTCATCTCCATAATAGGAGATTTAAAATGATTCAGTACAAAGCAGGTCGTCTGGCTTACAAAAGATAACAGGGCGCGCTTGAGAATCGGCCCTTATGTAGCCTTTTATGACTATGACCAGAATATTATACGTGGCATATTAATAAAGTCGTGATATTGTATATCTCCTTAATAGGCTTTCGAAGGATTAGCGTTAAACAAAAGATTTATTCGAATAAAAGATTATTTCGAACTGCAGGGACGGGATCAGCTCTCTCCCTATTGTTTATGAAAATAGATGGAATATCTTCACGATTGATGAATTGATTGGATCATTATAACATGTTTCGATAATATTCGTCAACAATCATTCTTTTCGCATCACTGAATATCTTTGGGTGATTACTATAGTGGATCCGGACAGTTTTTCAGTGGGGGGCATAAATTTTTCCAGGAGAGGCCATGCATTTTTCAGGGGGGGCTATGAATTTTTTCAGGGGTGCCATGAATTGATGAAAATCTTCTACCAACATTATAGGAGTCGAAGGCTGAAAATAGGCCCCATGCCCCACCCTGTATCCGCCAGAAGGGGTGAGTGATTTTGAAGGTCGAAAGAAATATGCAGGGTAACCACAAACCAAGTAAACATGACCTTATTTTGTGAAGCTCCAAGGATTGAGTGAAAATTTTGCAATAGAATATGATAAATGACTGGTATCAGTAAAGGATTCCAGAAGATATCAAGCTATATCCTATAATATATAGGTTTTTAGAAGGTATTGAGCTGAAGCTTAATGAAGGTTTCTAGAAGATTTGAAGCTTCAGCTAATAAAATTTGATTCTTTTTGTATAGTGGTCAATAATTGATCACTACACAAATTGAATCGAATTTTATTCATTATATCATAACTTTCCAATATCAATTCAATTAGGTATAATGAACTGTATTGAGAAAACTATACAATAACTAACTTAACATCAAAATGAAGACAAAATTAAAAGAAGTCTTCAATTCTTTTTCTTCCACTGGAAAGTGCGAATCTACCTATAGTGGATAAACGAGCGTTCAAAAGCTTCTGACTTCACGTCAGTGTTTCAAGTAACCCATCTATTGACTTCTCATTATAATAAATCTCTTATTTAAATAGAGCCATATCATTTCGTCACTAAATATCAGTATTTTTCAAATTTTGAGCTGACAATCGCCGGTGATCCGAAATCAACGGCTTGATTATCTGTTTTGTGAACTGTCAAATCGGGTTGATTCTAGATCAAGCTCGAATCACCGGTGATAACGCTATGTGAAAACCACCGCTAGAATCGTTTTTATTTAATAAAATGCTTTTCCGCAAATGACATTCCTAACAAAATTTGTCATAGAAAAGTCAAGATTTTCCGATCATTGAGAAATAATTGGGAATTCACGCTCATCGTTGCTTCTATCTGTTTTTGATGGGGCTCAATGCGAATATTTATTATCGATGATGATAATGATAATTATCAATGATTAAATTGAAAAATCTCCTTATGACATCGCTCTCATCAATTTTGTAAGTACCACGAAAAATTGCCTTCTATAGTGCAGAAATGAAAAATGAGGGCTGACGTTTAAAACAACTTCGGTGCCATTTTATATTTTCTTGATACCCTATATATTTCACTCCCACATATAAACTCTTTTGTTTCCAAACGTTCGATAACAACGTCATTTTCCGCAAATCGCTAGGAAATTTTGACATTCCTAACAAAATTTGTCATAGAAAAAGTCTAGATTCCCCAACTGTTAGGAAATATTAATTTCCTTACTGTAAGGAAATGATGTTTCCTTACAATTGTCAGTGTTCTACATAAGCATATTCGTATTTTTCTCTAGATTTCTTTAGCAATAATTCTAATGAAGCAGTATTAACTGCCTCAACCAGCTCTGGAGGAGTTCCAGATATGGAAAATTCATCATCACTTATCATTTTAAACTGTTTTGCTTCGAGAAGATTAAATAATTAATATTCGTCAAGTTTGACAATTCAACATTGATAAGTGTCCATAGAATCGCAACCAATTCCATTCCGAATTTCAAAGCTCGATTTATTTATGAATCGAATAATTCGCAATTTTCTTCAAAATTCATTTAAATCTGTCGAATTTCAAACGATTTGCGGAAAAATAGTATGTTTACCTCGTAGGAAAAGTCATATTCCTGGACTCTGTGTTGCTATCTTCACAATCGTCCAGGAATGTAAGGCTTTTCCTACCCGGTAAACAATGTACTATTTATAACAAAACTGTTCTCATCAAAATATCCCGAATATTATTAGATTTTGTCAGTCTACAGATGGAGAATAGGATACAAATCATTTGCAGAAATGAATATCAACAAATGGAATGTTAGTATGAATCAAGTCGCCCATTTCGCATTTCGTTTGTTGATGATTATATTGGTCAATGTCTTACCCCTTCCTCATTATTCCAAGAGTTTCTGTCTTTATAATAGCATTGAGATTTTTCAAATTTTATTAATATTCATGCAAATGAAGAACCACGAATGTGAATTGAAAGATCGATTATACGTAATTATTATATTTCTCTTATCACGTTATAAAACAACACTATTGGCAAGTTATGATGGTCGTGACTCTGATTCTTCCTGATTTTGGAAAGCCAAATCAAACTTCAAACCTGGTTTTTCCGTAATCATAAATTTTTTCATTCGTGGTTTTGCTTTAGAACCAACGCAAAGATATTTGATATCATATTTCTATTTCTATACTGAAATGGTTATTCTGTGGACCGGCCCGAAGGAATCTTTCGAAAAAATGGGACCAGAAAAATCTAGAAATCGCAGTAAAGCTATACGATACAGGAAGTGAATTTTCATACTGTTGGAAAGAGGAATTATCGATCCATACGTGGGTGAAATTTCTATTCTCTAGGCTATGCAGAAGTATTTTTTTTTAGTTTGCGAAAAAATCGGGCAAAAAGGGCCATTTCCAACTCTATAAAACTTTTTTCACAGTTATCCTGGCCTTGATGAAAATATACGGGTCGAAAGAGGAAAGGACAGAGGAGAATAGCTTGGTATTCATATTTTCCATAATTTTTCCATTTCTTCAAGAAAATTGATAAAACTTTGACCGCGCCTACAAAATCACCCGATTTGCAGAGATCAACCGATAACGATATGATATATTGATATATTGTTTATCCTGATTACTCCTAGGTCTCCTGTGGAGACCCCTCTGAAATTACAAGCTTGAAACTTATAACTTGTGCCGAGTTCGGAGTAAGCAGTTGTGTTCTGTGTAGGCTTTGTTACTGTGTCCTTACGCCACCTTAGGCACAGCACTGTTAGTCTACGGACACAGTGAAAGCAGGTTTCTCGCTTACCGGTAGCCAGCGCCGATCTGCGCTATTTTCTCGCGCAGATGTATCACACAGTGAATACGATAAAAGCGAGAAAAATAGTTTAAAACCCGCCAGTGTGGTGCCTAACTTCCACCAAATATGACGTCTTCTTCGGATGATGAATTCATTGCCTTAGATTCTGTGTTTACCAAATTAAAAAAAAAAAATTGGTATACATACTCTTAATCGTGAAAGAAAGTTATATGGAGAATATTATCATTTATTTCAAAGTTTAAAAAATGATAATGAAAGATTCTTTCAATATGCTAGAATGACTCCAGAGAATTTTAATTACATTTTGGGGAAAGTGAAATATCGGTTAGTCAAAAACTGGTGCACAGGACCGACCCGAGCGTATAAAAGCAGGAAAACAACTAAATTTTAATTCCGATCAAAGCGAGAACGCTGGTAACCGTCGCGACCTGTTTTGACTGTGCACTGCTCAATATGAAAACATGTATTAATTTTTACAGCTTATAAGCGCAAGTCGGCGCTGGCTATCGGCAAGCAGAAACCTGCTTCCACTGTGTTTGTACACTTAGGCTAGCCGCACATTGAGCGCAGCCGAGCACAGCACAGCCGAGCCTAGCCTAGCAGAGGATTTTGTAACACACGCAATTGAATAGAACGCCGCATATTGGACGTAGCAGTCCAATATGCGGCGTTCTATTCAATTGCGTGTGTTACAAAATCCTCTGCTAGGCTAGGCTCGGCTGTGCTGTGCTCGGCTGCGCTCAATGTGCGGCTAGGCTTAATTTTTGACCCAACAGTGAGAATGGTGGCCCCTACCGAGTCTAGAAAATTTCTTTCCTAGCTCGGGAATGAACTTCGGACCTTTGGGTCCGAATTCCACCGCTCTACCACTGAGCTAGGAGCACTCTTAACTTCTTAATAAGGAGATCTAGGATATCTACTAATTTACTTATACTATGTTAATACAGAATGATCAAAAAAATACGGATATGAACCGTTTCGCAATATTTCACACATATGCATATGTATTTGGACATTTCACAAGAACGTTCTATCGATGCCTTGCTTCCACAAGAATTAGAAATAAGCATACAAGTCGACTTTATCTCGAAACTTCTTAGTGCTTGTTCAAAGAAGACCGTCGTTTCAATTGATACTTTAGTTGACTCTCAATCCAACTGACAACAATGTCCGCTGGCGTTCACAAAAGGCACTGTCAAAAATTCGATTTTTTCGTTATTTGCACTCCTGTTCATAATACTTGATGTGAGTTACGATATCGAAAGTTGGTTTTCCTACTTTCAAAGTAGGTACTCTTTTTGTGGAATGAAAATGAAATGCTTGAAGAATTGTCGTCCATTGAAGTGAAACACACCGTATATGTTAGGTTCAGAAATTGATTGAAGTATAGGTTTTCGTTTGAGTGCCAATTACTAGGACGTTTTCAGCTCATATTAATATACAAAAAATGAAGGCTGATACTGATAAAAAAATTACAACCCCCATTCGTTTATGTACCTATACAGGATGTTTCTGAATTCATACTACAAAATTCAGGTGGTGATTGCTCGTATGAATTCAAGATTGGTCTTTTATATAAAAAAATTTCCTCAGCCCAATCCTTTACGAGACATCGCCCTTAAAAAGTAGTGCCTAATTTTTTTTTCTAAAATTTCAGTTAAGCTAGAATCTTGAAATTCTGTAATTTTTGTGCCCTCGCAAAGGACTCATCATGGGTATCTTTTCAATATTTTTTTACATTAAACAGGGTTGAAATTAGCAACCCTCACTTTATTTCATATCGAAACTTTTTTCCAGATAAAGTTCACTGAAATAAAGTTTGAAATACTTGTTTTATTCAAAACAATTCTCTTTTTTCAAATTTTTTTCCCAAAACAAATAGCTCAAGAGAAAAAAAAAATAAAAACTCAATTTTAGTCACCACCTTTTAAGGGTGATATCTCGGAAAGGGGTGGGCTGAGGAAGTTTTGAGACTTATTTACTTTGGAGACCCATCCCAATTTCATACGAGCAATCACCTCCTGAATTTTTTCGCATTAGATTAGAAGCACTCTCTTTATACCTACCGAATTGTTAAGCGTTCCAATATCGGAGGAAATTGGAATCTACAGAAAAACTACCACGACGAACAATATCAGATGTATATAAGACTTAAATGACAGTCAAATTGGTAGAATATCAAACAAACTCACTAACTTATGAAATGTATAATGCAATATATTTCTTGCGTTTTCTTATTTTCATATACAATCTGGTGAAAACGTAAAACGTTTTGCTTCTAATGTTTTTCGCATATCGGCAATGGATTTGAAGAATTTCCGAGAATACAAGAAAATATGGAAAATAATACTAAGAGAAAATGTGCTCACCTCAGCCTCTTGGCCTCATCTATGAAAGGCCTCTTTTCCGATTCACTCAACAACTTCCACTCAGCTCCCAGACGTTTCGAAATTTCCGAATTGTGCATCTTCGGATTCTCTTGTGCCATCTTCCTTCTCTGCCCCCTTGACCAAACCATGAATGCGTTCATGGGCCTCTTGATGTGCTCGTGCGGATGTCCCACCGGCTTCGGGGACGACATATTCACTCGAGTTCACTCAACGAAGGGATCACAGTAGTGGTGAGCGCACAAAGGTGATTACTAAACGTTTCTCTTTGGTTTGAGCTTTGCGCCGAGTGATAACAGAAACATTTCGCGGTGTTTAGTTGATAGACTCGGGGTGGAGATGGGGATTTTTGGGGGCGGGCTTATGCGCGAGAATAATGCTAACTTGTAGGGACACAATTGCCGCGACGGGTTGTGTCGTCACGTGGCTTTATACATAGGGCCATCGAATGAGTTTCATAAGGTGCTAATGATGCTTTCATGAAGGAAGTAATATTTTCGGAGTTTTTGAAATTACATAATAATCATATGCGAAATTTAAAAGTTTCTCAGAATGTTGTTCCCTCATTTGATGTCCATCTGGATATACATATTCAGATACAATTGCATTTTATAACACAGTCAGATGAGAGATATTCAATAAATTATCGACGAGATTTGAAAGATAGAGATGTTGGAAGTTTCAGTATGCCTTGCATTTCTCTGTAGTATTCAAATTTTTGTGATTAGGGAGGTGTGAACTCATATTTTGACTTGGATATTGTTTGATTGAAAAGCCCTAAAATTCACTTTATAATCAGATGGAAAAAATTTTTGAAAGCCAATTTTTCGGCCGAAGTATAGTGGAAAACATTGAACATGACGTGTGCGTGTAAGAATACCTATTGGTTGTTTCGCAGCACAAAAGTACGCAATGCGAACTCTCATGGTCAAAGACTAGTTACCGAATTTTTGAAAACTGACTATCAGAAACGAGTTGCAATGTAGGCAATGAACAACTACAAAAAAAAAACTGGTGTCCATCGGAGAAGGATATACAAATTATGAAATTTATGGAAGCTCAGACTTAAGCTTTGGTAGGATTGTTCAGATCAAACGTTCCTTTATGTATCCAAGGAGGAAACTTTTTTCCGTTTTTCTAATGACACGATATCACGATAATCCTATTAACGAAATAGTTATTATGTGGCTGAAATGTCTGATGTAATTCTAGGATTTTGAGCTGAAAACGATTTGGTTGCACTCACTGATGAAGAATTCGTGATCAAATTTCACTTCATAAGTGGTGGCAAGAATCATGCACATCTCACATAAACATTATACGCCTACTAAAAAGGTAGTAGTGTTGTAAATAGGTACATGGGTTCTTCATTTGTATGTAGGATTTGTTATTTAGTCAGTAGATAGTTATATTATATATTATGAAAGAACGCTATGCCTATCGAAGGTAATGATAATTTTATTCAAATTTCGATATTGTTGCATTTTTTGATTCCTTATACGTTTCGTTTTTAATGGTATATTATATCTTTTTTTCTCTGATCTTCATACCTCACATAAATGGGGATTCACTTCACCTCACATCATTTCCTGCAGTGTTTGGAATTGACTGTTCATTCAAATGGAAAAGTAAAATAAAAGTAAAAATAGTGTATGTATTATTTCCATCAGGGTGTCCCAAGTTCGAGTGCCTATTAGACGTTTCTGGAATACTGAACATATTTGAAATCTTAAAATTGGGATTATGATATTGTTCGAAATTCTCTCAATATTTATGAAGCCTGAGCACTTCCGGAGTGGAAATAAATTTGTAAAAAAAAAATTTCCCTTACTGATAATATAATTGTGTATTCAATGCTGAATATACCTACATTTCTGTTACAACCATTGTATTCATACGAATAGTTTTGAAAATATCGAAAAACAAAGTCAAATATTCATGGTCTCTATTATGTTCATTTTTCTTATAAATTTCAAATATGTCCAGTTCTCCAGATACGTCTAATAGGCACTCGAACTTGTGACACCCAGTATTGCCTATAAATGCGATGTTAGTACATACAATATGTAAAATCGATCAGATCTTTTCACTTTCAGAGGGTACTTATACACAATACAGAGGAATTTGTTATAAAATGTATACTGTGTTACTTAATATCTGGAACGAATTGAGCGGAATGAGTATCAGCTTCGAACTTGACTTGAACCTGTACAACTATACAGGCTTCAGTCCTTATAAGGCGTTTTCATTGAAATAATACATTTCATCGTTAATCGCCTGTATAAAACTTTCAGGATTACTTTGGAGTATTTAATAAATTCAAAAATCCAGGCCTGTTCCACTCGTAGAACGAAACGCGTCGCTATAATGCGGTAGTGCATTCTTCGAACTATTGGAGTTCTGCATATATGGACCTATTCAATTGACAGTTTTGCAAAGTCTCCATTTGCAAACTATCATATAGAAAATTTTATCGCCATATATGGTTTATTTTAATGAGTTCAACCTCTTGTTAAAAGAAGAGCGACCTGTTGTATGGGTTTTAAAATTAATCCCTATGTATAGGTACAAAAATATATATAGTTTAAAAATATTTCGATATTTGTTTTTCGGAATAGCAAAGGGGATTATTGCTAAAACGTGTTCATATGTGAAGTGAACTCGGACAGCCATACCTACCTATCGTAAGTAGATGGTGAGTTCAAGAACTACTCGCCATGAAACATTGCAGCAGAACCTTGAAAAATTTTTTTCTTATCATTGAATAACGATAATAAATTTTTGTTGAGGCGTACAATATTTTTTTCATTTCATAAGTAGATACATTGTAATAATAGATACCTATTTCACTCGCAAAATGGTTTATCAACAAAGCGAATGTAAAAAACATATTTACATCATCTTAGATACCTATACGATTCTAGTATGAATAATTGAAAATCATTTCAAATATTTCTGTAATAACTAATCCGAAATCATGGACGATTTATGAAACAGTTCTAATAAAACTTTTTGGAGCAGACACGAAAGTTTCCTTTTTATATCCGAAAACCTCCAATGAATAAGATGGATAACATATCTAAAAGCTGTTAATTTAATTTACAACGGTCAAATTTTTTTTCGTTGGATTCTTGAATGCAAATATGCCTACCAATAAGAATGGATGAACGAGCGCTCAAAAGTTTTTGACTTCACAGGGGTGTCAATTGTTTTTTCTTTTTTTTGGGGCTTATATTTCAATTAATGGAGAAACCTGCTGTGAAATCGTGAATGAGACGAGGCAAGGGGTTAAAACTACCACTTATATTTTTTTCTTGGGGAAGTAGTTACCCCAGTACTCTCCATACTTATACCTTAAAATATACTTTTCTGATATGAACCTTATGGAACAAAATGGTCGAAGAGTATCAACAACAAGCGAAAATAAACCGATTTACCTATGCACCTAATCTCTCGTAACCACAAACTCATTAAATTTCCTATCCCCTCACCATAACTGTCCATCCGTTGCCATAAATCTACTTCGAACCGATGATGAGACCTCGCACGTAAATGAGATGTTTGTTTTAATGAAGGTGGTAGTGCCATGTGGTGAAGAATTGGATTAGCCCCCATATTACCATCATCATCCTGGGATTCAATTCTTGAACACTCGTTTCGAAACAACTTGTTGCATAACAAAACGGCATGGATCGGCTTCTCCCTCTCCTTCGTCAGCATCGATTGTGTTCGCCCCGCCTCTATACGCTGGCATTGGCTGAGGAGCGGTTTACCCTAATGAGTTCCCAGTATCTTCTTGAAAATCTGGAGGAAGCAATCAGATGAGATATACAGGTGAGGTTACTGGATGGGATTTACCACGAGCAGAACAGACTGCTGAAGATGAATTACTGTTGTAACTCAATGATTTGAGCTCTCGTTTATCCACCTTGTGAGTAGATTCGCATTCAAGAATCCAACGAAAAAATATTTTCGTACTGCTGTCAAATGAATCGAGTGTTTTCGAGACACCGGGGTGTATTTTGAATTTATTCAAGTAGGCTGAAGGACCCAAGGTCGATGGCCATTTGCTCTGCAATAAATGACAGTTATCTATCTATATATTTATCTGGTTTTTTTGGCACAGGATCTGCATTACACGAGATATCCAATGGAGATTTGAATAGATATTACAATTTAGAGTTAACACCATGTGACATCCAATTTCGATCAGATATCTACAGACTCCTGTGCTCTGTTTTAATCCAGAACTTTTTTGGTGAGCCACTGTTAGTTTGAAGAACTGTGAAGAGAAGCTTTGTTGTTATACCCAGAAGTCCCGCACTTCCTTGAGGGGATCGAAAGAGAAAAATATTCTAAGCCCAAATATACATGTTTGAAATGGCCCAGCCCGAGATTTTGATGGCCTTATCGTTTTTCAGCACAACACTCTCAATACTTCAATGATTTTTATTTTGCCCCCCCTGAGAAAAATTTTGCCCCCCCCCTGAAAAAAATTTCTGCGGGCGCCCATGGATACTATGTAGAGAAATTCAAACTTCATATCTTGAAAACGACATGTTTATGGGAATGGGACATTTTTTCCTTAAATCATGCAAGGAATCTACTCTATTCGTTTGAACCGCCAATTTAGGAACACTATCATGGGCGTCTCCAGAGAGGGGTGCCGCCCTAGAGCTTCACAAGTATCCCTTAAAAACTCATAAAATGGTAGCATAGTATACGAAAATCACTATGTGGTGCAGATCGGAGCTTGTTCTAGAATCAAATTGATTTGACATCAGTTCAAAAATCAGATTGATTTCGGATCACCGGTGATTACGCTACGTGAAACCCACCGACAGAGTGTCAAAATTTATTTATTTATTATTAGTTTTTTGCTGATATCTCAGGAACCATTTGAATTGCAGAATTGAGTTTCTGTAGGTACACTCATTGTCACTGATAATAGCTACTTTCTTGCACTTTACTCGGTTTTATTAGACGTGCCATATTGAACTTGAACAAAGGTTTTACCCCCAACCTTTACAAAACTGGACCAATTTGCATTTGTACAGCAGATTTTAAAGCGCTAATGTGTTTTACATAAAAAAGTTACTCCTGGTTCGTTGCTCTAAAGTGAACCGTTTTCGAGAAAACTGGCATTTTATGATCAGAACCAATTTGATAACGCAATGTTAGTTTCTTGTAATAGGAAGAATGAGTAGATAGTGATAATTAACTATGGGCGCTAATAAAAATGTAGAATAACTTTGCAATTCAAAATCAAAAACCAAGTTTTTGTTGAAATTAATAAATTTGTTAATTATCACTAATCATTTTTACAATTACAAGAAATTTACAATGCCTTAGCCGATTTTTTTTTTCTTATCATGAAATGCCACTTTTCCCGAAAACGGTTTACTTTAGAGTAATGAACCAAGGACACCTTTTTATGTAAAACACATTGCTGCATCAGAATTTGCTGTGCAAATGCCAATTTGTCCTGTGGTGTGAAAGTTGGGGGGTGCAACCTTGCAAATCGATTAAAGTGCAAGAAAGTAGCTAAGTATTACCTATTAGTGACAATGTGTGTACAGAAACTCAATAGGGATGTTGACTATTTTTTGGAAATGATTTAAATTAGTAGATAAGCCCTATACAATCACGAAAAAAATATTTTCATGGAAAATATACAGGGTGGCCCACCCCAGACGCGGTTCTCATTTTGAGGCAGTAAATGAAGACATTTTGAAAATTTTTTTTCGTGAAATGTAAAGGACAATCAGATGCACAATTTAAAATTGTTTTCACATATACAGGATGTTTGATAACAAAGATATAGACCAAAGTTACACTTTTTTGAATGGAATACCCTATATATGAATTCAAAAATTGAATGGCAAGCTCAAATAATGATGAGTTTATAGAGATCATTTTATGCCTTAGAAGAACCATTGTAGAGAAAATGGCGAAAAATCGAAAAAAAGGAATATTTTTAATTTGCAATTAATGAATAAACCCTTCAAGCCAACGAGACAGACAATGTTTTTTCGTGTAGACATATTGGCTACCCTTATGCAGAAGAAAAAAAATTAACCCTGGAATATACTGAGTGATCATAATTAATGTTCAAACATTAACTACAAATAATGGTCAAAAACTTTCTTATTTCAAATGGCACACCCAGTATTTCTGTACCTTGTTGAACGTATAAATTAATATCGAAACTATCTTCATTGGGTTTCCCTATACCTAAACCTAATATTTTTTAAGTTATTTCCGATTTTTAATTCAACTAGTTAACCTACTATTATGATTAGCGATATTCATAGAAATATTTGGAAATATTTGTGGGGAAATGATCACAATATTATTTCAAATCTGAAAAACTCATATGAAGATCTCAATAATGGTGTTGTGGTCACGCAAGATTTATCATTCCTTTATAAATGATTAGGTATCTACTGCTTTTCTGAATATCAATTCTTTTTTCAATTATTTTCAAATTAATTTCGCCTAGAAGGTATTGAGTGTCATTATCATTCAATCTTTTTCGGTACATGCACTTAAATTTTTCTTTATTCTTATCGTTTTGAAGTTAATTTCAAAGAATCATGTAACAAACGAATCATTTAAAAAAATATTTGTTCGGGCGATGAACCTTTGATTCTTCATACTTGTTATGTCCAATTGTTGGATTGAGTATTAGTAGACTCAAAGTTTCAAAGATGTTCACAAAATACCTTCAAATACTACCTTACTACTGAACTGAATGTCCTTATGCTGGTGAAACTCGTTCCACTCGGTACTCAACTCACTCTCTGGCCAGAGGTTCACTATCACAGATCTCTTTTGAAAATCTCTAAAAGTCTTCAAAATATTGGAAATGTGAAGAATAGGGAAATGTTGGACTGGAGCACAGGTTCATCGCCTGTGCAAATATTTTTTTAAATGAATCGTTTGTTGCATGATTCTTTGAACGTATGGCTTAACTTCAAATCAAAACGATCGGAATAAAGAAAAATTTAAGGGCATGTACCGTAAAAGATTGAATAATAATGACACTTAATGCCTTCTAGGCGAAATTAATTTGAACATAATTGAAAAAAGAATTGATATTCAGAAAAACAGTAGATACCTAATCATTTATAAAGGAATAATAAATCTTGCGTGACCGCAACACCATTATTGAGATCTTCATATGAGTTTTTCAGATTTCAAATAATATTGTGAGCATTTCTCCACAAATATTTCCAAATATTTCTATGAATATCGCTAATCATAATAGTAGGTTAACTAGTTGAATTAAAAATCGAGAATTACTTGAAAACTATTAGGTTTAGGTATAGGGAAACCCAATGAAGATAGTTTCGATATTAATTTTCACGTTCAACAAGGTACAGAAATACTGGGTGTGCCAGTGGCGGATTTAGGGGGGGGGCGAAGGTGGTTTCGCCCCCCCCTCGGGATTAGAATTCGTTCTGTGATAATATAATTTTTGCTGGTTTATCCGCGAATTATTACTGTGTTACTTTGGAATCGCCCCCCCCTCAAAAAATTCCTAGATCCGCCCCTGGGGTGTGCCATTTGAAATAAGAAAGTTTCGGACCATTATTTGTAGTTAATGTTTGAACATTAATTATGATCACTCAGTATATTCCAGAGTTAAATTTTTTTCTTCTGCATAAGGGTAGCCAATATTTCTACACGAAAAAACATTGTCTGTTTAGTTGGCTTGAAGGGTTTATTCATTAATTGCAAATTAAAAATACTCCTTTTTTTCGATTTTTCGCCATTTTCTCTACAATGGTTCTTCTAAGGCATAAAATGGTCTCGACAAACTCATCATTATTTGAGCTTGCCATTCAATTTTTGAATTCCTATATAGGGTATTCCATTTAAAAAAGTGTAACTATGGTCTATATCTTTGTTATCGAACACCCTGTATATGTGAAAACAATTTTAAATTGTGCATCTGATTGTCCTTCACATGTCACGAAAAAAAAAATTTTCAAAATGTCTTCATTTACTGCCTCAAAATGAGAACCGCGTCTGGGGTGGGCCACCCTGTATAGCAAATACCAATAAAAAATGCGTAAATAAAAATAGTTTTCAAAATTCCCGCTGAAACGAAGTGATTATGATAAGGTCACTATACGGTAAACAGACTTCGCCGTCTGTCAAAGCGAACTGATCTTTTGTGATTTCTTGCGAACAAATAGTTTTTGTAATAACGAATAATCGTGAAATAGTTCGATGGTGATACATACGTTTTACTCTCTTCTGTTCTTCGTGAGTTCGTTCTCGTGATGACAGTATGGTTATAGGTTAGCTTGTTCACAGAACAGTGACGTCACGTATTCTCATTCGTGTTTGCAGTCACGTGATGAACGGTAATAGATTACACATTTTAAATCGGTTTTATTCAATTTAATGAGAGTAATTAGATCACTAAAATATTTTTTTAGTATTTCAAAAACTACCTTTAATGTGGAAACCCTCAACTTATATTTCAAGAAGAAACAATTTCAACAAGAAATTTCCAATTTACTTTTCCGCAAAAACGATCAAAACAATAAGACTGAAAAATAGAATTCATGAAAAATGGAAAATAAACAGGGTCTTTCACGAGGAACCTCACCCATATTTATACGGGAAACTACTGAACGTATTTTCATGAAATTCAGCACTTATAAGTATTTCAATCTAAAATATTTTCAAGGCATGAGCACCTCCGGTTTTTCCGGAAATGACGTCAACAGGAAAATTCGAAAAAAAAATCGAAAATAGAGCTCCGCTGAAACAAGAATAACTTCGAGGTTTTTGGATGGCAAATTTTCATTTTTGGGATTTTTCAAGATGTAAGATTGATGTATCCACTTTAAAAATCGAAATCGCGATTCATGATACAGGGGGTGAAAAAATCGCTTTCAAAGTTAGGGATGACAAAATCGTGAAAAATCAATTTTTTCAAATTAGAACCCCATTTTTTTATGGCAGATATTGAATCTACGTTAAAAATAATGTGAGTGTATGTATCACACCCTTGCCCTAAAGTGGATATTAACTCAGAAAATATCCATTTTAGGGCAAGGGTGTGATGCATACACTCACATTATTTTTTTACGTAGATTCAATATCTGCCATAAAAAAATGGGGTTCTAATTTGAAAAAATTGATTTTTCACGATTTTATCATCCCTAACTTTGAAAGCGATTTTTTCACCCCCTGTATCATCTTTACCTCGAAGTTATTCTTGTTTCAGCGGAGCTCTATTTTCGATTTTTTTTTCGGATTTTCCCGCTCAGAGGGAATTTTTCAACCAAAACTGAAAAATGTTACATCAAAATAACTTGAAATTTTCTAAGGAATCTATTTCTGCAATAAAAAAAATGGTGTTCTAATTTGAAAAACGGAAGTTGACGTCATTTCCGGAAAAACCGGAGGTGCTCATGCCTTGAAAATATTTTAGATTTCATCAGCATCGTGAAATACTTATAAGTGCTGAATTTCATGAAAATACGTTCAGTAGATTCCCGTATAAATATGGGTGAGGTTCCTCGTGAAAGACTCTGTATAATAGCTATTTATGTAACAAGTACATAAATTAGGTCTTTATGGACGAGTCCAAAGTTTATGGCAGAGCGAGCAAAGCGAGCGAGGCCAATAATTTGGGCAAGTCCATAAGCCTAATTATGTACGAGTTGCATACAAAGCTTTATGTTTGACTGCAATGCAGACATCTTATTTTCTGAAATGGCAATTAATATAAATAATAAATATTATTTCAAGAAATACATTGAGTGTGCTTTTGCTTATCTTACCTTAGTAACCATCAGCGACCTTAGCAACCTCACTGAACAAAGTTGTTACTTCGTTAATTCTGTGACAAATGTCATAATTATTCAAAAAATGTGTGTGGTGTCCAATAAAGTAGTCAATTATGGACGCTAAACGAATTCATGAAGCAGTCGAACATAAAAATTTAAATGATTATTTGAACTTCAAAATACTCCGCAACAAATCTAGAGACTAATTTCAGCTGATTTCAACAAATATATTACCACTGTAGAATCTGATATTGTGAATGATCCAAGAAAGTTGTTCACGTATTGCTCAGTTAAGAATAAACATGAAGCTCTACATAAAACGCTGTCATATAATAATTGTACAGGTAAAACCGGACAGGAGATTAGTAATCTTTTCTCTGAGTATTTCGGCAGCACTTATATACCGTCAAAAGATCAAAAAAGTGTTGATAATACAACGTCTGAGAACTATTCACACACTTCACAGAAGGCTCTATCCTATATTCAGTTCTCCGAATCTGAAGTTGAGAGGGCTCTGAAAATGTTGAATAAGAGAAAGGGCGCTGGCCCTGATATGTTGAATTCTTTTTTCGTACAATCCTGTAGTTTTTCCCTTAAAACACCTTTGACGTTAATTTATAATAAATCTTTAAGAACAGGGATTTTTCCAACGTTGTGGAAGGTGGCATGCGTCGTTCCTGTCTTCAAAAATGGAGACAAAACATTTATTAATAACTACCGACCTATAAGCAAACTCTCGGTTTTTGAGAAAATCTTTGAATCGCTTGTTTTGCCACGGTTACATTATTTAGTAAAAGATCAAATTATAGGTGAACAACATGGTTTTGTTGAGGGGAGATCTGTGGAAACCAATTTGACCAGTTTGGTCGAGTACTTGCATGATTGCTTAGGAAGGGGTTCCCAAGTCAATGTAGTTTATACGGATTTCGCCAAGGCCTTTGACAGGGTCTGCAGAGATTTGCTACTTAACAAACTAAGTAAAATTGGGGTTTTGGGAGTCATGATATCATGGTTCAAATCTTATCTGACAGATAGGCAGCAATACGTTGAAGTTGGTGGTTATTGTTCTGACAGCATTTCTGTATCATCTGGTGTACCTCAGGGTTCTCATTTAGGCCCATTGTTATTTTTAATTTATATAAATGACATTATTGAATGCTTCAAAAAATGCAAATTTTTGTTATTTGCAGATGATTTCAAAATTTTTAGAATTATAAGTTCTTTGAGAGATTGTGTGGAATTGCAAGAGGAATTGAAGATTTTTGATGCTTATTGTAGTGCTAATGGCCTGTACATTAATCACCTGAAATGCTCAGTTATGACGTTTTCGCGTAGTCAGAAAGCGCTACAGTACTCTTATGCTGGCCATACACGGAGCGACCGATCCGAGCGTTTCATGGCCTTTTATGACATTTAATGAGCCCCCGACCAATCACAGAGACTCTTTTCGCTCGTGGTCTCATTAAATGTCATAAAACGCTCGGATCGGTCGCTTCGTGTATGGCCAGCATTACACGTTGAACAACATTGAGTTATCTAGAGTCACCAGTATCAGAGATCTTGGTATAATCTTTGATACTAAACTCTCTTTTGATAACAACATAGATTCCCTTATAGCTTCTTGTAATCGTATGCTTGGATTTATAATGAGACATTGTGAACCTTTCAAAAATCTGTTGGCTTTGAAGATATTGTACTTTTCGTTTGTGTATAGTAGGTTAAATTTCGCATCAATTGTGTGGAACCCATTTTACATAACTTATATAACTAGAATTGAATCAGTTCAAAAGAAGTTCCTCAAATTTTTAAGTTTCAAGTGTAATTTTTATTTGAAGCCCAGAGATCCAGATAACTACAAATTGAGGCTCAAACATTTCAATTTCAACAGCCTAGAGGATAATAGAAAAATAAATGACATTCTTTTTGTTCATAAACTTGTCACTAATAAATTGAGCTGTGACAGCCTGGAGGGTATCAACTTTTATGCTCCTTGTATAGATACCTAAGGCATAAGGATCTTTTCTTTGTTCCTTTGAGGAGAACCAACAGTGCCATGAATTCACCCCTATGTAGGGCTATGGCAACTGTGAATGGTTGCCCGATGGAATTTGATTTATTCGCTGACAGTACAGCTAAAATTAAGAAAACACTCAAAAGAGGTTTGCTGTTGTGAACTCATTTAAATTGTTTTTTTCTTTCTATTTTAGAGATGTAATATTTTGTTGTTTTTTTTAGGTTAACACTTTGATTAATTATTTGTGAATGCTTTTCATGGGATTTATCCTGTCTGTGTTCCTTTCATTAATAAATAAAAAATAAAATAAAAAAAAATATGAATTTGTAACATGTGTCAACATCCCTATTCTGTAATTCAAACGGTTCCTGAGAAATTAGCAAAAAACTGATGAAATATAAATTTTTGACACCCTGTATCCTGAAAACGAGGACCAGAAGGAAAAATTGGAGTAGAAGAAAAATAGTTTTTTTATGAGAAATCTACAGTTGACCGTTGATACACCTATTCAGGAACATCCTAAATAATTCTGTTAGCTGAGGAAACAAAAAATTAATTCAATTTCATTCTACACCTCCAGTTCATCATTTCTATTCCGATTTTGCTTGCTCCCCCTCCCACCTAGCTCAAATGCAAGATCTCAGTTCGATCGGAACATACGGGTTTTGCAAAAGTCAGAAAAACAAAAATTCGATCAGCCACATTTAGGGCCGGTATTATAAAGACCAACCGAGGATTCAACCGTTGCGCCAACAACCAAATTCCCCACTATCTGGTAGTTGGCGCACGGTTGAATCCTCGATTCGGCTTTTATAATACCGGCCCTTAGGAAGTCTGGAGTGTAGAATTTAGCCCATTGGCGGCATTAGGCACTATGATTCGCAAACGGAAAATCTAGTGTTCACTCCGTGACGAAATGACATGAGTAGCAAGCTCTCGTAGAAGGTCAAGCTTTCCAAAACAAAACGTGCAACGGGAACAAGTAACGCAACCCTAACTTGAACTTGTTGATGTCACGACGCCTATGCAATTAGCTCGCGATCGTTCAACGTCGGTTCGCTGAATGTCAATTCTGCATTAATCTAAGCGCGCATGTGTGGCGCAACAGCTGATGGTCTGTTGGTTCATGAAACGGCCAAATTGTGTTGTTTTTGTTTTTGGGCTAGGGTCTTATCAACACCATCGATGACCTCCTTGGGTTGCAATGAATAGGTATAGTCTGGGTGCTGGTGGGACAAATTGCAAATTATTAATATAGTTTTCATACTTTCTGTAGGTATGGGTAGAGTTCACCATATTTTTCCTCTGTCAAAATTTTCGTAGTCGCGGCTTTTTTGCAGCCAACCTCTCGTAAGTCGACCATATTTTCAATTTTTTTAAATTAACATACCCTTTTTCTGTAATATGCATCATAAGAACGATCTGGGAAAAATGAGAAAACATGATTGTCCGATAAGAAAAGTGTGGCGTTTTTCTTGTCCGACAAATCGAAAAGGACGATTTTTTGAGGAAAAAAATCATACATCATGTTTTTTTTATTCTCTCTTTACCTTGAAAATACGATGTAGTGCACCAGTTGTCCGAAAAAAAAAATGTGGCTTTCATTCAAAAATTAAATCTTGATTAAATTATCGACCATACTGTTCAAATTGGTATCGGGTAAAAGTCAAAGTTTCGGTTAGAATTTCTTTATTGTATCTTGACCAAGCTTTCGGAAATCTTCATTTCCTTCTTCAGGGTGCTACAAACAGTGAAAAAATAACTAAAATCTAGCTAACACACAAAGAAAACTTACAAACTTACAAACTTTGAAAGTTGAAACATAGAAATTTCATGCTATGGTATATACTCGAACTTCAACTTATTCCCTTAAAGAGAACAAATTTTAAGGGCATAAGTTAAGGGCATAAATTACGGGCCAGTATAAACGACCCTTAACTGAGCCATAACGACCCCGGTTCAAATAATGATAATAATAGGCTAGGGTCACTTTGGACAAACTTTTTTTCTACTGGGGCTAGAGTTAATTGTCAACATCATTTGGGCTAAGTCTAAATTTTGGCCTATAGTGCCCACTTTTGGATACCAGCTTTAGGGCTAGGGTCCTAAGGTTTCCTCTATTTCCCAGATTTCGGTTTCTTGGAAGCATACTATAGAAAAAAGGATTGAAATTACAAGTAAATGAATAGGATTATAATTAAGTATAGTCATTTCACAAGCTACAACAAGTTCCTAATCGAATATTTGTTGTAAATATCCATAACATTCAAAAAATTCACAAAACTCTCCAAATATTCAAAAGAAGTTACAACGCTTTACATTAAATTACAACCATCTACATATTTTCACCACGAATCACCATAGTAGGTACTTGGTGTAAATTCGCACAATTTGTTACTGCTCATTCATTTTGTGTTATTTCGGTAAAATTTTCCGTTCATGTCCGCTGGCGGATCCAGACAGCTTTTCAGGGGGGCCATGATTATTGTGAATTTCGAGGTCCAAGGGGAGGCCCAGGGCCCTCCTCCCCTGTTTCCGCCAGTGTTCATGTCTAGACGAGATCGCTGATATACCCTGTATACAGGGTGTCCCAAGTTCGAGTGCCTATTAGACGTTTCTGGACAACTAGACATACTTATTTGAAATCTGAAAATTGGGATTATGATATTGTTCGAAATTATCTACAGACCTATAATATTTTTGAAGCCTGAGAACTTTCGGTTATACAGTAGTGAAAATTAATTTGTTGAAAATTGTTTTTTCATTTTTTCGTTTCCGATATGATTGAGTATTCAATGATGAACGCATTTTTGTTATTGAACTATTGTAATCATTCAGATAGTTGCCAGAAAATCGAAAAAAAAACGGAAACGTTCTCAAAACGTCGAAGAAGAAGAACGTGGAAAAGTTATGAATCTTTTGAATCTCATAAATATCATCACAGGGGGTTCCAAATTTTGTGTCGAAAAACTGTTATCGAAAATTGGAACTTCTGTTTTTCAAATAAGAACCCTATTTATGATTGCGTTGGATTCTGTGAAGAAAAATAACGATAGCACTCCGAGATGTCTCTGTACCTAAATTCAATAATTTTTGAGTTATTCGAGATTATCTGGATTTATCGTAGTCTAAGTTATTTATTTTGTACATAGAGTCAAATTTATCGAATCTAAACAGATTCGATGAATATTCTTATGAAACCATAGTAACCATTGAAACAGATCAGACCTGGCTTGTGAATTATTAATGGGATAATTAATCTTCTATGCAAATGATTAAAAGAATTCGACTCTACGGAGAACATTAATACAGGAAAATTCAAATAACTCAGAAATTACTGAATTTAGGAGCAAGGGCATCTTAGAGTGCTATCATTATTTTTCATAGCAGAATCCAACGCAATGAAAATTTGGGTTCTAATTTAAAAAAACTCGACACAAAATTAGAAATATCTTGTGATGGTATTTATCATAATTCAGAAGATGCATGGCCTTTCCATATTCTTCTACTTTCACGTTATGAGAACGGTTCACGCTCAGGATGTTGAGAATAGGAAAATAATCATGATACCTACTGACTATGATATTTAACTTTTTTCCGGTTTCTTCGATATTTTGAGAACTATTTAAGACTGTTTGAACAAATTCAATGATTTCAACAGAAATGTATTACGAATTGAATACTCAATCATATCAGAAACGACAAATGGAAGAAAATTTTTGAACAAATTTATTTTTACACCTTGTACGACCGAAAGTATTATCATTATCCCAATTTTCAGATTTCAAATATGTCCAGTTCTCCAGAAACGTCTAATAGGCACTCGCACTTTGGACACCCTATACTGGTATACCTACACCAGTAAAACTGTTGTTTTTTTGATGAATCTGTGGAGGTTATAAGGGAAAATATGATGATATGGACAATATTGTGAATGATCATAAAAGGTTGATAATGAATTGAAGTACATATGTACTTTTATGATTCCTATACAGGGTGATTTTTTCAAGCGTTTCATTAGAAGTTTTCGAGGAAGGAATTGCGATACAAATTCAAAATTTTGAATTTTTGTTTAAGAGTACATGAACTCAATTTGTAAAATATTTTCAAGCGGAATCTACTTCCGGTTTTACCGGAAACAGATGTGAACTTCGTTATTTCAAATGGAAGACCCTGTATATTTATACATATTTGAAATCTTCGTTTAATTCTGCAATGATTTGATGTATGATATGCGCAACCAGTGCAACCACATCAAATTAGTGTTTATATCTTCAAAATCCCTCATTGTAAGAAATTTTTTTTGAAACAGTGAGACCAAAGAAAGTACGCTGATACCGCTTCTTGTATAAATTATGAGGAAATATTATACAGGCAGGGTGCCTGAAACAGGGCTTCAAAGTGAGCCTCAATAAAACTACGAAATCTCATTTTTTTTCAAATGGGAACCATATAATTGTATAATTCCGATCGATTGCTCGTCAAAAACTAGTCAGAGTGTGCCAAACAATTCATGTCTTTAAAATTAGTAGTTTCGCCGTTATCGAATAATATTTGAATTTCACGACTAAAGCCAGATTTCTTTGTCTGAACATCAATTTTATCAAGATAATTTTCAAGTAGGCTATGTCAATAGTAATAATATGTCAGTTTTAAACTAAAATTTCTTTATTTAGTCATCATTCGTTATCTGCTCTGTTTATTTGTCACATTCGCCGCAAATAAAGAACAGACTTTTGATATATCATTCTGGTGTACCTTTTTATTATTATTGCTTGTTTTGCATAATGCTTGATCAATAAAAATAAGTAAGAATGACAATTTCTAACATAGCCTACTTTGAAATAGACGAGCATACCACTCAATTCGACAGAATTTCATGATAAAGCCAGGTTTGTCCTATCAGTCAAATTCAGTGTTATGCTCGTCTATTTCAAAGTAGGCTTTGTAGGGAATTGTTATTCTTACTTATTTTTATTGATCAAGCACTATGCAAAACAAGCAATAATGAAAAGGTACACTAGAATGATATTACGAAAGTCTGTTCTTTATTTTCGGCGAATGTGACAGATAAACAGAGCTGATAATGAATGATGACTAAATAAAGATATTTTAGTTTGGAACTGACATATTCTCACTACTGACATAGCCTACTTGGAAATTATCATGAAAAACCTGATGTTTTGACGAAGAAACTTGGCTTTAGTCGAAATTCGAATTTTATTAGATAACTGCGAAACTACGCATTCTGAAGACATGTAATGTTTGGCACACTCTAACTAGTTTTTGAGTGGGCTACGTAAGAAATTGTCATTCTTACTTATTTTGATTGATCAAGCACTATGCAAAAGAAGCAATAATAATAATAAGGTACACTAGAATGATATATCAAAAGTACCTATGTTCTTTATTTGCGGCGAGTATGGCAAATCAACAGAGCAGATAATGAATGATGACTAAATAAAGAAATTTAAGTTCAAAACTGACATATTCTTACTATTGAAATAGCCTATTCGATAATGATCTTGATAAACCTGATGTTTAGAAGAAACCTGGCTTTAATCGTGAAATTCGAATTTTATCCGAAAACGGCGAAACTACTCATTTTAAATACATGAAATGTTTGGCACACTCTTACTAGTTTTTGACGAGCAATCGATCGGAATTATAAAATTATATGGTTTCCATTTGAAAAATTTGAGATTTCGTAGTTTTAATGAGGCTCACTTTGAAGCCCTGTTTTAGGCACCCTGTATAATATTTCCTCATAATTTGTACAAAAGCTTTATCAGCGTACTTTCGTTTGTCTCGCTTTTTCAAAAAAAATCCTTACAATGAGGGATTTTGAAGATATGAACACTAATTTGTGACAATTTTTCTGTCAAAAAATTTGAGAATCAGGCAATAACTCAACAATCGCTTGATGTGGTTGCGCATATCATACATCAAATCATTGCAGAATTAAACGAAAAATTCAAATATGTATAAATATACAGGGTGTTCCATTTGAAATATCGAAGTTCACATCCGTTTCCGGTCGAACCGGAAGTAGATTCCGCTTGAAAATATTTTACAAATTGAGTTCATGTACTCTGAAACAAAAATACAAAATTTTGAATTTGAATCGCAATTCCTTCCTCGAAAACTTCTAATGAAACACTTAGAGAAATCACGCTGTATATAAGCTTTATATAGTACGAATTTAATGAATTTGGAATCAAATAATTTAATGAAAATTTAAATTTTGATACACCCGGTACACTCTATACCAATTGAGGGTCACGTCAATTTCAATTATTTCCTATATTTTCAATTATTTCATTTCATTTTCCCTTCATTTTTCCCAATTAATTTTCTGACTTTCCTCTTAATTTTTCATTTCTTTCATCTCTCTCGTTTCCATACAAAAAATTTTTTACCTCCTGGATTCTCCTAATCTAATTCGAACTATTCACAGAATCCTTGATTTATGTAGAAATTTCAAATAATGTATCGAAATCATTCATTTTCAATTTGGCCTCAATATATCGAATTTATTTATTTATTTAAGAAATAAACGGGTCATACCCTTTTATACAATAATAACAAACAAACACGAGTAATCGTGTGCAACACAATGAAATGGAAAAGATTTACAAATTTCAGTATAAGCAAAATGATAACAAAAAGCAGTAAACAATACCAAACTCAAACTGAGGCGAAACTTGAAAGGCAGAGCAAAAGAAAAGAAGAATAAATCATTCTCAAAATTTAAAACAAAGTTCACGCTACGATCGCCCGACATATCTCCCCCCTTAACCTCGACAAAGACCGATCAAAAAAGTCAACTCCTGAGTCAGAGGCAACGTTGACGTGACTGCTAATCCTTGGAACAGGAGAGTTTTTAGAGTAATTAAATTTATAACTATGTATATGAAGAAGAGTTCTACCCCTGGTTCGCCTAGGAGGAACCAGAAAGCCGAAAAGTTCAAGCAGATCTGGGCAGTTTAGTGCTCCACAAATCAACTTAGAAAAGAACATTACATCTCCACGCTTGCGTCTAAGGAACAAAGAGGGAAGATCGATTCTAGATCTCATGAGGGAAGCTGAAAAATTTATCCTCTCAATGCCAAGGCGAAAAGAAATATACATAAGAAACCTATTTTGAACCTTCTCAATCCTCTCAGAGTCTGTGTACGTATAAGGAGACCACACAACTGAGGCGAACTCCAGCGTCGGCCTAACAAGCGTCACAAAAAGATATCTAAGTGTCTCCTCCGACTGGAAATCATGTGAGTGTCTGATAATTAATCCAAGCAACTTTACACCTCTATTTATAATGTAATCAACATGAGGCTTGAAACTCATGTTGCAGTCATAAAGTACACCCAAATCTCTGATTTGATCTACTCTTTCAAGGAAATGGTTAGACAATGAGAAAGTGCAGTCAACTCGGGGGCTACCCCGACAGATGGCTAGGTGTTTGCACTTGTCGACATTAAGATGCAATCTATTATATTCACACCATTTCACCAATCTGTCAAGATCAGCCTGGATATTGCGAGCGTCTTCTATATCAGTGGTCGCCAACCTCTCAATGTGTTGAGCTACTTTGTTAATTTTGGAATAAACAGCGAGCTACCTATACTCCATTCACTTTTATAAAGTATCGCGGTTTGCCATGAAATTTTGACACATTTCACCGCGTATATTTTGAAAATGTTAGGTTATGGTAATTTCACTGTCAGATACGCCCACAACGTTGTCGTTTCTGCTAAAAAATCGTAGTAATTACTAATTACGTATTTATCAAAATGTTCATTTATACATTTTTGCACAACCTGAAATACTCCAGCATGAAAATGTAGTAGTTCTACGAAACCTGCGCCACAGTTAGATCTTCGAAGAACTAACTCCATTTACAAAGTTGAAAAAGAGTAAATAGAAAGTAGACCTGGCAATGTCGCTTAATTTTCACGAGTGCCAACCTGCGTCTTTTCTAGGGGAAAAAACTTGATAAACCTAAATCATGACCAACCGCGATACTTTATAAAAGTGATAGTGAATGGAGTATACACGTCAAGTCGCGTAACGCAACGTAAATGAAAAAATCCACAGTTAATTTATCATTATACGTATTTATTTTACCATTTAACTGGTAATACATAATACATAGGTAATAATAATAAAGTATTAACAAAATAACTAATAAACAGAAAGTTTCGTTCCATAAGGAAAATATAATAGAATATCAATGAACGCGGTGTATCTGATTAATCGATTAAAATGACTAATATTACTAGTACGTACTTGTACATAGGTACATTCCTACCTACCAAACGAAGGTGTTTGAAAAATAAACACAAACTTATATCCAGCCACAACGGCATGTCACGTAAGATTTAAATATAGTTAATAATAACAACAAAAAAGTAACGCACTATCATGAACATAAACATTGAAAAATAAAAAAGCACGTTCAATGAGATGGCTGACACAATTACATTTTTTTGTGGAATTTTCGGAAGCTTCTCTGATTTTTACAGTCTGTATTTTTTAAATTAAAGTCGTTGAGAGAGCTACCAGAATTGCCTCCGCGAGCTACCGGTAGCTCATATCGACGGGTTGGCGACCACTATTCTATATTGTCAATTGAAAGAAAAATTTTGAGATCATCCGCAAATATCAGGAACAGAGAATGCCAAAAACAACTGGATATTTCATTTAGAAAAATTAGAAATAGTAGAGGACCCAAGTGGCTGCCCTGAGGAACACCAGAAGTTACCTGAATTGCGTCAGATAATGCATCCCTAACCTTAACAAATTGAGTCCTATACTCAAAGTAGGACACCAGCCATCTGAGAAGAGCACCCCATATTCCAAATTGGATAAGTTTAGACTCAAGGATTGAGTGGTCGACAGAGTCAAAAGCCTTCGAAAAATCGGTATATATGACCTCAATCTGACGCCCACGCTCCAACGCATCAATGGAGTACTGCGTGAATAGTATCAAATTAGTTTCGATACTTCTGCCTCTCAAGAAACCATGTTGCCGAGGGGATATACCAGGCAAGATCTTCTCATAGATTCTATCATACACCAGGAGTTCAAACAACTTAGGTATGGCACTTAAGATGGAAATAGGGCGACAAAGCTTTCCTTCCACCTGGATGGGAAGGTACCGGTTTCAAGAGATCTGTTGAAAACTATTTGAAGAGGTAAAGCCAGGGATGAAGAACATCTGCGTAAAAAAATAGTGGTAATCTGATCAGGACCAGGGCCATCAAGCCTTTGCAGAACCTCGGTCAATTCCAGTTTCAAGATACCACCCACGTCGCAGCAAGAAACAGAGTCACCCTCCGTCATCCCAGAATGTGGATAGGAGGCCGCAGCAAAAACTGACTGGAAATGATTTGCAAATCCGTTAGCAATGGCCTGATCACTGTTGAGCAAATTCTCACCATACCGGACCTCAGAAGGAATATCGTTATCATGACGTTTTTCATTAACAAAATTCCAAAAGGCTTTAACATTATTTTTGAATTTTGAAATGAAAATCTTGGACCATAACAGTACCTACTATAACATTTGCGTTTAGATTCGATAAATTTGACCCTATGTACAAAAGAAATAACTTAGACTATACGATAAATCCAGATAATCTCAAATAACTCAAAAATTATTGAATTTAGGTGCAGAGACATCTCGAAGTGCTATCATTATTTTTCTTCACAGAATCCAACGCAATCATGAAAAGGGTTCTTATTCGAAAAACAGAAGTTATGGCCAATTTTCGATAACAGTTTTTCGACACAAAATTTGGAACCCCCTGTGATGATATTTATGAGATTCAAAAGATTCATAACGTTTCCACGTTCTTCTTCGACGTTTTGAGAACGTTTCGTTTTTTTTTTTCGATTTTCTGGGAACTATCTGAATGATTACAATAGTTCAATAACAAAAATGCATTCAGCATTGAATACTCAATCATATCAGAAACGAAAAAATAAAAAAACAATTTTCAACAAATTTATTTTCACTCCTTGTATAACCGAAAGTTCTCAGGCTTCAAAAATATTATAGGTCTGTAGATAATTTCGAACAATATCATAATCCCAATTTTCAGATTTCAAATATGTCCAGTTGTCCAGAAACGTCTAATAGGCACTCGAACTTGGGACACCCTGTATACAGGGTATATCAGCGATCTCGTCTAGACATGAACACTGGCAGAAACAGGGGAGGAGGGCCCTGGGCCTTCCCTTGGACCTCGAAATTCACAATAATCAAGGCCCCCCTGAAAAGCTGTCTGGATCCGCCAGCGGACATGAACGGAAAATTTTACCGAAATAACACAAAATTAATGAGCAGTAACAAATTGTGCGAATTTACACCAAGTACTTAAAATATGGTGATTCGTGGTGGAAAAGCAAGTATGGACTAAGATACGACAAATGAAAGGACGAAATACTACTCGAAGAATCCCTGCCATCCTAGACCAAAACAATCAAGTGATCACCAATAGTACAGAAATTGTAAATATTCTAGGGGAGCACTTCTACAGAAAAACTCTCAACCAGACATCCCAATCCACCTCCGAACAAACGACTACTTCAGCTTTTCATTCACCTATCAACCAGCCCTTCACAATACAGGAAATGAACTTGGCCCTTTCATCGATGAGAAACTCAGCAGCACGCCCGTATAATATAACAATGTCGCTGTGGCGACAATCTAACATAATTCCTATCAAAAAAGCTGGCAGTGTCTCCTCTTCGCCAGGTTCTTTCAGACCTATTTCTTTGACTTGCACACTCTGTAGGCTCCTTGAGAAGATGGTGAATAGAAGATTGATGTGGTTTCTCGAGATGAACAATTTGTTAAGTCCTGCACAATCGGCCTTCAGACCAAACCGCTGTAGAAGACAACCTTGTTTTATTCCAGACTGAAATTGCCTATGCCTTTGCCCATAAACAAGATTTGATTGCTGTCATGCTTGATATCGAAAGCGCTTTTGATACAACAAGTCGAGAATCCATTATGGCCAAGCTGAAGAACATCAATCTGGACGGAAATATCTACCTCTTTTTGAAGAATTTCCTTACAGATAGAAGCTTCAAAGTTGTTGCAAACGGCGAAGAATCGGTCTCCTTCTTTCTCCAGAATGGTAGATGCCAGGGTTCCGTGTTGAGTACAACTTTATTTCTATTGGCTATCAACGACATCTGTTCTTGCATCGAGGCTTCACTTAAGTTGGCTCTATATGCGGATGATATCTTACTGTTCTATTCTGGCAAGAATATTGACACCAAGTGCGAAATTATGCAGGGAGGAATGAATAATATCACAGAGTGGGCAGAAAGAATAGGATTCCAATTTTCCGCAACAAAATCAAAGCTTATTCGATTCACTAAAAGATACCCCAAAGGCCAGCCTCTTTTAACATTAAATGGTTAACCTCTGCCACAAGTTGATAGCCTTAAGCTTTTAGGAATGACTTTCGACCAACGCCTCACTTGGACGCAACATATTAAGAATGTCAAGGAAAGCTGCTTGCACACCTTGAACATTCTTCGAACATTATCACACCACCAGTGGTGATGTGACGAAGAAGTTTTGCTGAAAATATACAGATCTCTTATCCACCCAAAACTCGACTACGGATGTATCCTCTACACTACATCCAGCAAATCCAACCTCAAAATGCTAAACACAGTCCCCAACACAGCAATACGCATTGACCTCGGCGCTTTCCGCTCCAGTCCATCAGAAAGCCTCCACGTAGAAGCCCGAGAGATTCCACTCAATATTCGACGGCGACAGATTCTTTTATCATATTCAGCAAAAGTCTCTGCTTCCCCGAATCATCCAGTTTTGCACCTCATGAAGGAGTCAAAGAACCCCGATTGAGTGCGTCCTAGGACTCTTTTATCGATTCCACAACTTGTTCTCCAGAGTATCGGTTCACTTGACCTATCAAGGACTCTTTCTATGTTCACTTCAAAACAAGCCTTATGGACCGGACGCCAAATGACCATAAATACCGCCTTGCAAAGATATAACAAGCAAACGACTCCTGAAATTATACTGAAAAACTCCTTCCTTGAACTGATCAATGATGAAGCCTTCGACCAAGAAATATATACCGATGCCTCTAAAGACGACAATAGAGTAGCTTGTTCAGTTGTAGATAACCAAGGAGCTTCAAAAACATTTAAGATACCACCCATCTGCAGTATACACACAGGCGAGCTGTATCCAATATAAAAATCACTTTTTACGCCTATAACACCTGGCAGCACGCTTCCAACTTGATTTTGTTTCTTGGATTGGTGTGAAGCTGGATATCGGTTATAGAGGAGTCAGAAGCTCGTGCTGAATTGGCTATTGAGTCTGCTTGCTCATTTCCAAGTATTGAGTTCGAAAAAACTTTATTATTAATGCGTTATGAAGTTTAAATAAAGGTGTTATTCAAAATGTATGTTTTCTATATTTCTCAGCATTCTAGTTAGATGAAGCATATGTTCGACCCACAGAATTGTTAATTTTGTAACAAGTTACCACGTTTTCCACACGAAATCCAAATTTCCTAATTTTGCAAAATGTTTGCTTGATTGCATTCTTGATTTTACAGTTTTCGGTGATGTATTGAAATTCGAACCACAACTCTTTGAGTTAAATCTGGGAAAATTGGGACGATTACTTTTGGAAACCATCCCACATTGGCCGCTTACTCTGATTAGCCAAAATGCATTACGTAATAATGTGGGATTATATAAAAACTACAGTGTTCCATATAATCCGTTCGTTACTCTAAAAATAAGTAAAGTCGGACGGTTCTTGGATCTTATTTCATAATTAAAACCTGTGAAAATAATGTCGACCATTTCCTTGCAAGGAAATGTTTCGGATAAGTGAAGTAGAAGGTACAGTGATTTACGTATTCGTGTCCAAATTCGGCTGGCTTTTCAGTACGAATGTGCATGCAGTCAACAACCCCAATAGCTGTTGGTGAATGGAACCTGGTAAACCACTTCACTTGGGCCTGCATGATCTGATTTTCAGTGTTTGGGAACCGGATCCATTCGACGCACTATTGTTCAATCCGCTCAAGCACTCCATGGGATATTCTGAACACTGAGGGCTTCGTACAACCCAATTCTTCAGCAATTCCGCTCTGGAATCCAGAGTTCGCACAATTACGCAGAAATACTTTTATTTTCATTATAGGTGACAGTGCTCCTCCACGAGTTTATTCATTTCGCCAAGGAAGTGGCCTGCCAGCCACATCATATTCTCCTTCTCAAATCTAAACAATGTTTCAAAATCTGATTCACGAGACGAACGTTTTGGTTTGTAGTATTTTCTTGAACGTGAATGCATCATATCGGCCATAACAACAAAAGCACTGGGACCACAAAACCAAAAATCATATATACGTACCTACTAGCTGTGTGATGGCTGGACAACTACTGAAAAGAGTGAGAAAAGTTGTTGTAAACCTAGATTCCTATTTTTGGAAGCAAATGATTCTTTTTATAAATACGGCGAACGTTTTACCTTTCACTTCAAAGCAAACTCCTCGTAGCAAA
Organism: Adalia bipunctata; assembly: GCA_910592335.1. NCBI lineage: Eukaryota > Metazoa > Arthropoda > Insecta > Coleoptera > Coccinellidae > Adalia > Adalia bipunctata. The sequence continues at coordinate 41,630,769 of OU342950.1, forward strand.
ACCTTTTCTTTCAATTCTTGTCATGCTTAACCTCGAAGGAATTGCTTCATTTTTTGACAGTGAAAGATAGGTAAGGCTTCTTTTTATAAAAACGGTCTAATATATGCCTGTACCTCTTCTTTCAATTTGCCACAACCAAATTGAGACATGCTTCAACATGAAGCAAAGGAAGGGGAAATGCGTTCATTTTTAGAATTCCAACCGAGATGTGCTTCAAATTGACTAAGAAATAATGTCCCTTTAATTCATATTACTCCGTCCATAAAATTTCTTTCCCACCGAAATATGAGCGCCATCCTTTCCTTCCACAAAACCAACTTCATCTAAACCATCACGCGCAAGTCGGTATGGATTTTTTCCAACGTCCTTTCAATTTCTCTAATACTTTTTGAATGGCTTCCCTTTGAAGGAACAAACTCCCTGCGATCTTGATAACGCTTTCTATAAGTGAGAATAGCCGAGGAATAATATCGTAAACTTCACAAATCCCATTTGGAATTGTGACTTTTATGTCGACTGAAAGCGGATTTGGGCTATTGGCTTTTTTGTCGGTGGAGAAGAGAAGAAGAGACGTCATTTGATACGGCTCTGATCAAGTCTTCTTTCATTCTGTTCTCATCTTCTCATTCTAATTATCATCTCATTCACACAAACTTCTCGGTTCCCCTACTTAGTCATCGGTTTTTATATTGTGTCCAAAAATTATTGGATTTCAGTTTATTCATTCGTTCACTTCACTGGCTCGTCCTCAGAAGAATTGCTTGAGCTCGAAAATACTGATTAATAATTAATAAAGGAAAGGGCCTCTAAGTCATCTCCACAATACGATGAAAAAACTTTTATTTCAAACGGTCGGACATATTTCGAACCCTGTAGGGTTCATCTTCAGTGAAGGACTGGAAAATAAAATCAAAGTAGCAGGAAAAACACGTTACAATCTCCGATGGGACAAACAAATTGCCGAGCAAAACAATACTTACAATGTAAAAACAGATGAAGCAAAATTTAGGATGTTAAGGACACCTAAATCCTCATACAGTGAAGTTAAGGAGGCAGTAGCGGATTAACCGGTACGCTTAGTACGCTGCAGCGTAGGGCCCCGAGGTCCATAGGGGCCCCCGGCGATCGAATTAACTTTTTTTTTTGCTAGAATGAAAATTCAGTCTCTAAGTGTGAAAAAAAAATAGTCATACTATACTATATTTTATAAGAAGCTCAGAGGCAACTTGTGAATTATGAATTACTAGCTGGCCCGGCGAACTTTGTTTCGCCTAAATGATAGTAATGATACCTGTACCATAGCCATCTTTATCTTAAGAAGGCCGTGCCTATACTTACTGTGGATTTCACAAATCGTAATCACCAGTGATCGGAGATCAACGGCTTGGTTGGATTTCTGAACTGTCAAATCGAGTTGATTCTAGATCAAGCTCCGATCACCGGTGATATGCTTTGTGAAACCCCCGTTTGAGTTGTATAAACTTATATATATATATATATATATTCGTGTTAAAACGTTCTTGTCCGATACCCATTTGCCATTGCCTTCTATTGTTGCAGTCTTCATCATCCAGTCCCCTCTCACTCATTGATTTCCTTATTCCCCCAATCCATGTTTTCTTCGGTCTTCCCCTTTTTCTATGTATGTATAAACTTACCATTGCTATTTCTTCAAGCAGGAGATAAATTAGGCATAATAAAAGTTCTGTCAAATGTCATCTGTCAAATGTCAAATGTCATCTGTCAAATATCATCTGTCGAATGTCATCTGTCAAACGTCATATGTCAAACGTCATCTGTCAAATGTCATCTGTTAAATGTCATCTGTCAAATGTCATCTGTCAAACGTCATCTGTCAAACGTCATCTGTCAAATGTCATCTGTCAAATGTCATCTGTCGAATGTCATCTGTCTAATGTCATCTGTCAACTGTCATTTTTTCCACGGATATGAGCTGTCACACTAAACAGAAACACAAAAATAATGTGTCAATTACTAATTATGGGCAATTTTGGATTCAGTCATTTTCGCAAATATATTTATTACCCAAACATAAATCAGAAAGATTTCAGAAATATAGAGAAAAGATGAAAATGGACAACTCACGATTGATGCTGATCGTCACATTTACTTTACATTCCGGTGAAAATTCACTGTTCCACCAACTTGAGATCCTTACCCGCTTTGGATCTGATAATAGCCTTCCATGTTATTATAAATTCTATGCAAGTTACCAATAATTGTATACATCGCCATTCGTACTCTAGTCTATACCATTTCTGAATTTCCTACCCTTCAAAAAAATGAAATGCACCGTTGCCAGACTACTTCATGGCTTATATCTTCACAACGTTCTATTTTATTATTGCATTTCTATTGAATACCGTGGAACTTCGTTCTACTACTATTAATTCCCATGGAATATTCTTATACCGTTGGTAAGACCTACTGCACTTTTAACTATTCACTTGACATGCGATTCTGTGGAAGAAAAACTAACCTCCTTTGTCCAAATGTCAAAACCTATATAAGTACTCTATGATTGCTCGATTGGTGGTAACACATAATTCTATGGGTGGTTAGAAAAAGTAAGGCTTTTTTTTCTTTTCTGTAGGAGTTTTTTGGGAATATGTATTTTGTTATATAAACCTTGTCCTAACAATAATAAACACAACAAAAAAAGAATTGTCCAATTTGGTGCGATCGTTTGAACAATATGGCATTTCGAAGTTTTGAACCAACCATAGATCGCCTTTTATTAATATAGATTACATTCACATGAAACGCAATTGAATAACAAGAGCCTCAGAGCAAAACTCAGATGCATAGACTATCTACTCAGATATTGAAAAAAACACACCATTTGAGATTTGAGTACTGTCCCTAATTATCTTGTCGGCCTGCAATGAACTCCATCAAGGGTGGCGACCGAATTCCAATGTTAACAATTACAACATAATTCAATAAATTTGTCGGCATTTCCTCTAAAATCTAGGAATGTGCTACAGAACGGCCGACCAGATGTTGATTCGTTTAGGGGTGTAAAGTGAAAAATACTTGTGCAGAAGTTCTTAGGTCTGCATATTTTTTTCTCACATTCATTTCACAAGATTCGAATAGTGTTGACAGTGAGGGGCGAGTTTCGTGTAAGATTCAAATATTGTGAAAAACTGAGTGTTGGTGAATTAAACAATTTCTGTTTGTGTTTGGATTTTTATATCCTTGTACTCTCATTGAACGATATAATTGATATAAAAGGTAAGCTTTACAGTTCAGTTTCATTTGCCATTTTCCAAACTGCCATTGATAAAAAATAAATATAGAACTGTTGTGACAGAAAATAGACTGCAGTTTTCAGGAATACTTTCTATGGAAAGTGATATAACGAGCAGTCTCGATTATGATTCTGCAATAAAAGAATTTGGTGATATTAAAATAAGAAAAAATAAATTTTTTAAGTGGAATATTATTTTGTAGGTAACTGATTTACAGCTTTACGATACTTGTATCTTTTGTGATGATTCTATTTATTCCTTAATCTCGATGCAGCAATAAAAAATTTGCAGATTTGATTTTCTAGAGATATTTTGTATTTGAATTTTTGTGATATTCTTCCCTTTTTTTAGGATTTTTATTCATCTTTTATATTGTGTTTTGATATACATACCTTTTATTTTATAAATAAACTTTATGTTTTGTTTTCAAAGGAGTGAGTTTTAATTAAAAAAATCATTTTGAAAAAAAATCGAAAATGTTTCAGAGGGGGCCCCAAAAGTTTTGAAGCGTAGGGCCCCTGAAATCGTAAATCCGCCACTGTAAGGAGGATCATTACAAAAACAAAATATCAACCATCAATGATTGATCAACAACAATAAATCTCCATTTTGTTGAACCTGGAGAAAACAAGACAAATTGCGACTGCGTGTCAAAAGCTATTGACACAAGTGAAAATTGCATCGCGACATCTACGATTGAAAAAATTGAATTAACAATAGTTACAAACCGTCACAAAGAAAACGGCGAAAATTGCGCGAAGACAGGAAAAACAAAAAACAAAACGAAATGACCGTGCGGGAGAATCAACAGGAGAGTGAATCAAAAAGTCTGACGCAATCAAAATGTATTTGTTCGTTAAGTGATTTGACATTAAGGTCATTTTTAATTGAATTAATTTCGAAAATTTATAAAATGTTCATGAGGGAACCCTTGTTAACGTGATGGAGTATTTTAATGTCGAAAGTGTGGTTGGCATTAATCAATCAAGGCCGTAGCTATAGAAAAATATTTCGGGGGGGGTCCGTCCGAGGCCGTAGCTAGAAAAAAATTTCGAGGGGAGGGAGGGTGTCCGTTGAACTGAGCTCTAGAAAAATTTCGGGGGGGGGAGGGGTCCGGACCCCATCGAACCCCCCCCTGGCTACGGCCTTGTAATCAATGATTGTCAAACGAACTACTTGAGTTGACTTCATGAAAAGGAGAAGTGGAGAATGTAGTTTATATATGTCTATTATTTTTGAAACTTCTTTAACTCTGGTCATAATTTTACGTCCGGTTTGGCCTATATGTATTCAGCATTACAAGTTGGAGCTGAACAAGAAATCTCGTATATGCCTGACTTCTCTAAAGGACTAATTTCATCCTTATTATGAACCAATTTGTTGCGAATAGTGTTGTTAGTATAAAGACAAACATTAACATCATCCAAATACCTCTGAAGAATGTTTTTTGCATCCTGTGAAACTTTGCCCAGGTAGGGAATTAAACAAAATTTTGAAGTTGAAACTGGACTATAAAATTCCTAGATAAATCGAAAAAAATTCCCTGATACACAGAGACCAACATCTAGGGATTTATAGACATTGCTAATGAAATGGAAGGCAGCAGTCTCAGTTGACTGACCTGGTCTGAAGCCGTGCTGAGAGCCATTAACAATTTCATATTTATTCAGATAACTATACATCCTATTGAATACAATTCTCTCAAATACCTTTGATAAATTGCTAAGTATGGATTTGGGACGATAGTTTGCGACGCTGTGCACAAAATCCTTCTTGTGTATAGGAATTACAATGCTTTTTTTCAAGTGTAGGAAACTCTCCAGAAGACACAGACGTATTTATTAAATACGCTAAGTGTTATGAAATCGGATCATTGACCGCCTTCAGGATTCCGACCGATATACAGTCAGTACCAGAACTTTTGAACGGAATAAAAAAAGAAATTTGTTTGCAACAAACTCGAACATGTACACGATTGTGATAAGGACATTCCAAAGTAATCCAGTAGTTTTACTGATGTTATTGTGGAGAAATATTCTCCAAATGTTTTCGGTATCTCAGAAGAGTCGGTACATGATTCATTGTTATTCAAAATCAAAGACATTCTTTTAGAATTACTACTTGTTCTTCCAGTCTCAAGATTGACTAAATTCAATACCGTTCTATTTTTGTTATTCGAACAACGAATTGAATTTTAATAGTAGGATTTCTTGGCATTATTCAACAAATTATTGAACCTATATTCAGCAGATTCATATACTTGCAAAGAGTATTCAGTTCCAGAATTCGAATGCAACCAAAAAAGATTCTTCAGGTCCATTCTTTGTTTCTTGATTTCAGGTGTTAATCATTCTTTAAGGAGATTTTTACCATCGTTAACACGTCTTAATGGACAACATTCGTTAATATGATACTTGACAATCCCCAAAAAATTTTCAAACTCAATATCAATGTCAGTATTTGCATACAAGTCTACGAAGTTTTCATCTTGAATACTTAAGTATAATTGAAATAAATTAATTTCAGAAACATTTCTGATATACCTTGTTTGGGTATGAACTGTAACATTATTTTTGGAAGATTTATAACCGATATTCAATTGAGAGCACTCTATGGTCAGCAATATTATCATCAAAGACATAAGTTCTATAAGTTTTCGGATCAATATTTGTCAAAATGTAATCCAATATTGAACAAGAGGTTTTCCCAGTAATAGTAGAAAAAATGCGTGTTGGTTCTAAGGAAGTAATATGCAAGTTAAAATAATCAAGAAAGTCTCTGAAAAGGTTTCTAGGCCTAGAGTCCATTGTATTGAAATCGATGTTGAGATCACCGCATAAAAACATTTAATCAGCTTTTACAGTACATTTCTGAACAATGGTGCTAACAAATTTCAACTCCCAGTTAATTCTTTTCAGAATCAACCAATCAGCTGATAGTGTGCTTTTATTTTCGTCTGAAGGTATGCTGGAACCTACCAGACCTGCTCCGGTGCCTTCCACCAAGAATGATGTTTTTTGTCATGTTCATGATGTTTTTGACATTTCAATGAATACATTCTGTTCACGCCATAATAGATTTTTATTCTTCCCCTAATAAATATCTTATGAACAACTAACTAATGATACAAAACAGTTATGCAATATTTCATAATTTTAAATATCTTAACATAAGAGCTTATACAGTTGATAGTACTATTTTAGGAACAATAATGCTATTTGTTCAATATTAAAAAAACTTATCAACACTATTACATGAGATAATTACGACAAATATTTGATTTCTTAACTATGAAGAATACTATGTATTCATGAATTCCAATACATTAATTCCTTATTGACTATTTTTTATATTAACAATCATTCAATAACAGTTAAGAAATCTTCCATATTCCCCCAGAAATATATAGTCTTTTCCGAAGAAATATTATTTTCGGTAAAATAAATACCCACTTTTGAATAAATAATAGTATATTGTTCAATGAGCGGTCCGCTCCCGAGCCGTCAGGCGAGGGGTGTAATTCATCAAGTGTGTTATGACCATTACCGCGAATTCAACACTATACTTTATCTTCGACTTCTTCAGTAAAATTTGAATTAATCTGCATTTTCAAAATTGACAACAGTTGTCAGAAGCGATTTCTGTGATCGAAAATCGAATCGATATCGGATTTTGTGAAAAACGTCAAAAATTCACGTTTTCCAATTGCAATTTTTGGATATTCAGACCTAAGAAAATGTAGAAATGGATGGCGAGAACGTTACCTTGATGTCTGAAATAGAGTTCCCCATTGACCCGACTTTTTTTATTCATTTTGTAAGCTACATTTTTCCTATTTGTTATAGGCGTGAGTTATTATTACCTCACACCTGTGCCTCACACTATTGGTTTATAGAGACTATTACAGATCAAAATCAGTTGAATAATCGATATATTATTCTATGGGAGTAGATAAATATATTTTATTGTCAAAGTAACCATATTATTATGATGATGTATAGTATCAGTTGTATTTCAATAAATGGTTTCTTATTTGGAAAGATATTATGAATTGGTATCAAAGTAACTTGATAAGCATGAACTAATTTCAACTTCAACACAAATCAATAATTTATCCCACATAAAGAAATATTGGCTTCACGTAAATGTGAGATATTTCTTAATATCTAAGCAGGTTTCTTTGTAGCATGGCAAGAAATAATATCTTTGTCTCTACTACGATATTTCTTGCGCCGTATTTAAAGTCGATCTTTCTTTCAAGCTAAGAAATTTTCTTAAATTGGAAGAAATTTTTCTCTCGGTGATCAGTTAGTCTATCTAGGAATAATGATAGATCACCAAGAGGTGGTCTGTAGACACTAATGATACAAAATCTATGATCACCTACAGTAACATTTATAGCACATACTTCACAAACCATTTCCAAAGAGAGATGGGACACATTCGAATTAACAGCCAGCACCTCGTTCCTATCATATACAAGGCGGTACCTCCATTTTTATGGGATGAATGGCAAAAATGAGAAACCTGCTCTGCTGGTAACCTGGCAGAAGCATTACACACCAATGTTCTGCAACATTGACAATGTCCAGTTCATCTTCACTCAGGAGAATCTGAAGATTATTCGACTTGTTTGCCACGCACTGAACGTTCAGCTGAAATAATTTCAGTGTTGAACAATTTGTAGGCACTAGTTCACATTGCGATTTTTCGGTCTACGGTGAAAAAACCGACGAACACTTGCACGATTTGGCCAGTTAGATGGATCGAGTCAGTGCCTTATCGTATTCACTTTCCGGAATGCAGACCTTGAAAGATGCGTAGTTTTCGGGGTAACGCGTGTTGGTTAGAATTTCAGTTAACCAACTGAAGTGGGGTTCAATATTATTCAAGTTTAATTTTTCGGAATGTAATCTTCCGAATGAAAATAAAAATAAGGCTAGTGGACTGTACACGTATATGAAATTAATTGAAACCCAACACAAATGAAAGGACGAATGTACCCAAAAAAACAGAAGAAATATAGTCTTACCATATATCAGCAAAACGGTCAACAGGATCCTGTCGATGACTCCTTTTCCAATGTGAAGATTGATCCGTTGCTAGAAATGTCAAATTGTGTACACTTATCCTTGTGGTATTATAAAATAGCCACGCCACTGGTAACAGTTTTTTTTTTAATAATTCGCTCAAATGAAAGTTTTAAATGAATTTAATTCGATTGAGTCGAAATCACTACAAACTGCAAATCACGGAAAAAACTGAAATTTCCAGAATTCCCGAAAAGGAAGCAGAAAATTAGCAATTAATGGAAGCAGAATTATTCACGATCGAAGTAAATCAGTGAACTGATTTGAATTATGAAAATAAAACGACATATGCTGCGCACCACAGCTGACAAGTTCTTCTTGTACATAAAGGATAATTCATATGGGAATACCCCAGTATGGAGAAATTAATTTGATAATTAGAATTTTGAAAATTCAGAATAATTATTTTGAACCGTTCACTTGGCGTGAACAACTCGATTTCAGCATTTCACACTTTACTTTTTCCGTAAATTTTCCTTTAAGAAAGGAAACTAGATTGTCCACAGTAGTATTCGGTTTAAGGATCGACACATGTAAAATTTTGAATTTTTCGATTCCCTCCACAGCTGATTCTCCAGGAAAATTTCCGACAGCCACAGTACGATCTGTTTTCTTTTTCGGTTCACGATTTTTTTTTCACTTCAATCCACTCAGTATTGTTGATTGCTCAACGGTAATATTTGTTTCATCCGACGTAGGAGTAAACCTCTTTGCGTGGCTGTATCCTGTATCGGTCAAGTTCGCATCATTTATTGGATGAGCAGAAATCAGCTGATTTTTATTTACGTTCACACTTTGTTTGTTTATGGAAACAATACCAGTTTGAGAGTTTATCACGGAAACGTCATGTTTCATTTCAGGCATATGCTTACTTGCATCGATATCGTAGGATGTTACACTTTTTTGTCGTTTATACGAATTTCCAATAGAATTCGAATTGACAAAATCATCGTTTCCAATGTAAGGGATAATTTCGCTTGGAGAAAACTTACTCATCAATAAATTGTGATCTTGAAGTGCCTTTATCGCAGTAGCCTGATTTTATTATTAAGTCCTTCTGAGCAATCAGTTCGATTTCAATTAGTATGTCTCCACTTGTCACTATTTCGGGTGTGTTGAACTCAATCTCAGTGCTCTCTGATTTGAATATTTCACTTAGGTACTTCATCCATTCTTCGTTTTTTATGTGGTTAGCATCCACCAGCTCATTGACTCCTTTTCTTTGTGTGTTGTGTTTTACAACTTTTCTATTCGCATGTGAAATTCGCTTTCCCAAGGCTTCACTGGCAGCTTCTCTGATATTTTTCTTCATTCTTTCCCAGCTGATGTTAATGTTATCATGTTCTCGCATAGGGGACATTTCAATCTTTTCTTCGAGTGTCTTTTCATATAGTTGTCTTATCGATGTGTCCCAGAGTGATTCTGAGTTTATTCTTCTTTCTGACATTTCGGCAAAATAAAAAAGCATTGCAAATTTTTTCAAATATACTCTTTATTTACAACTATTTTTTATATATCAGAAACAACATTTCTCACAAAAGGGAAGGTTATTAAAATGAAAAAATATGAAAAAATAACACTGTGCAATCTATTATATTTGTTACAATATCAATCTCCTAGACTTTTTTGCAGCCATGATGTCTATTACTCTATCTGGATTCACAGTAATTTCTCAGTTGATTGAAATCATTTTTTTTTAGCTTTTCATTGAGGTTTACAATCTACTTCTATCGAAGTATCGAGCAAACATGATGTGTGTAATTAACATGTAAAAGAAATTAAATTATTAACACTTCTTCAGAATACTCAATTTAAGTCTATTGGCCAAGTTCTCTGCAATCTTCTGAACTTAAATGGATTTAAAATAAAATAAACAATATCAGGAATTGGACAATTTAATTCTCCTTAGCGAATTTCTTCAGGCCAACGTTTCGGAACAAGGCTGTTTCTTTTTCAAGGCTACAAAAAACAAGACATTTAGATAAAAACAGATACGAAATAAAATATCTACGCTAAAACTATACCTCTCGAAATTTCAGTATCACGGAGATATTTCAAAATTAATTAAGCGTTTGCTAGAGCACATCTGATTCAACAAAATGGAAAGCAATAAAGTCATATCATAAAATGATCTATATACATAAGGTGAGATGTTCCTGTCTTCAATCAACGAAGAAAGATGTCATGTTATGTCAACAACATAGAATATTATTAAAAAGTTTACACAAAATAAACAAACAGTCAATCTTAATATAATAATGGTGAAATGAGGGGCAAATGTAATGTGTAGATACTATGCACAAGTCAGTAAAATTGAATACAAACTAAAAACAAAAATAAAAATAGGAGAGCACTACATAAACTCAAGTTATATCTAGTAAACAATCATATAGGCCACTTAGATTTTCAACATCATCTCTGAAGTTAACAGTCATACCCTTTCTAATATATAGGGGAAATACGTACAAAATGACATATATGGACAAAATGACATAGGCATCATAACTTGAGTTCGGAGGTATGAAATGCGGAACTGCCTACCACATTACACGACCCGAGTGGCTTCAATTAACCTCTGAAAATTAGCAAGAGCTACTCTGGTTCATTCGGTCGTTATGAGTGATAACAGAAATCAATAGGTCACGAGTTTTTTTTCATTGTGCCAAATTTTAAGAAGAAATGGCCAGTTTTCACCATTTTTTCCATTCAAATTGCATTCAATTCAAACTTTACTTATTTGTCATTGTATTCGCGGAGCTTTTTGTATGATGAATATACTTTTTGTATTAATTCCATACATTCCTAGTTCTATAACGCTATATGGACAAAATGACATACACAGTGAACGGACAAAATGACATAGGTATTTCAGCTGAATTAACCGTATCTACCGGACAAAACCAAGACAATCCATCTCAGGCTCCATCAGCAAACAAAGAATCAGGACTTGTCTTAACATATTCATAACAAAATCTTCATCTGTGGCTAATAAAGGCAATGCATCTTAACCTACTCTTTTGCTGATCCTATGAGGAGGTTTCTCCAATCCCTAAAGGACGATTTATAAGTGAACAAGGCAAAAGTGAGCCGAGGACTCGACAAACGTACGAAGTTTCAACTTCTACACCTAATAAGATTTCAATCAAATCAAAAAAGAGCTCATACCTCCTCCAAAAACAAGGAGACAAGTCCCTAGGGCATTATTCAAAGAAGACAATGAAGAAGAAAATGTTCCTAGCAACTTTCGAGATCATGAAGACGACTGTCCAGTGTCCATCTATCTATTGTTATGAGACCTTTTTTCCCGATTTAGATCTTCTCCAGGATTAGCCCTGAAGACTGGTTACGGTGCATGCATTGCTTGCATTGGGCTCACGCATCTTGTGCTGATGTTCCTAGAAGAACCAAGCGTTTCATTGGTGAACTTTGTCAGTAGTTTTGTAACTATAAGTAGAAAAATAAAGTTGCCTATTGCCGGTATGTCATTTTGTCCATAGCATGCGAACAAAATGAATTTCGTTTATCCCAATTTATCTAAGAATATTTTAGTTCTTGGTACTTTTATTTCATAAAGGTTGATTAGATTTTATGAAGAAAGGACCAAAGATCATAGGTGTAGAATATGACCTTACTGTGATTCACTACTAACAAGTTATGCCTCTGAAATAAAACCCTATGTCATTTTGTGCGTACTTCCCCTACCATCTCACTAATTTTTTAAATTGGAAATTAGCGTCTGTGAAATGTATATAGGAGAAAATTTTTAATCGGTGAACAGACAATTTTCGAAATCCGGAAAAATTTTCACTTCGAGCGGGAGTCGAACCACGCGTCTTTGAATTTCCGGTCCAACGTGATAACCAACTACACTACCGAAGTTACTCATCTTTCCGAAATTCGATGTTAGTGATGCCACGCAGACTAAGATGTCTGCGCGGGTGAGAAAGTTAATAGGGGTGGGGAAACTCATTCGCTTTCATCGGTCAAAGGATCCCCACTCTACCCTTCTCCTTTGCGTCATCGATATTTTGTCGACATCATCAGGGGTCGGATTTCGGGTCTCCGACCGATGAACAATATAAACCGAAATTTGTAAATTTTTTAAATTGGAAATTAGCGTCTGTGAAATGTATATAGGAGAAAATTTTTAATCGGTAAACAGACAATTTTCGAATTCCGGAAAAATTTTCACTTCGAGCGGGAGTCTTTGAATTTCCGGTCCAACGTGATAACCAACTACACTACCGAAGTTACTCATCTTTCCGAAATTCGATGTTAGTGATGCCACGCAGACTAAGATGTCTGCGCGGGTGAGAAAGTTAATAGGGGTGGGGAAACTCATTCGCTTTCATCGGTCAAAGGATCCCCACTCTCACTAATATTCCTTCTATATAGATGTTTTTCTCTGTCCAAAATGGTAGTATTAAATGGATTTATTGTCAGCTGGTCTTTGGGGTTGTTCTCGTGGCCATGCAGCTTCTGTTGATATTTAACGGAGTATTTTCTAATTTTGTCTGTGATGAAAGGTATTTTCAGATCATTGTGGATGGTGAAATTGGAGGCGTACCAGGTTGCGTCTGCTATGGATCGCAGAATTTTTGATTGAACTCTCTGTAGAATTTGTATATTTGATGGCTTTGCACATCCCCAAAATTGAATTCCGTAGGTCCATATCGGTTTTATGATTGCCTTGTATATTCGAGTCTTGTTTCGAAGGGATAGTTTGGATTTCCTGCCTAGGAGCCAATGCATATTGCGAATCTTCAAATTGATTTGTTTTTTTTGCTTGGATGTGTTGTTTCCATGTGAGCCGTTGGTCCAAGTGTATGCCGAGGTACTTTGTCTCGGTGCTGACTGGTATTTGATTTTGGTTTATGGTGACAGGAGGGCAGAGGCTTCTTTTGTTCGTGAATGTTACTTGGACTGTTTTTGTTTCGTTAGTTTTCAGACGCCATTTCCGATACCACTCTCCTTGATCATTTAGGTGCTGCTGGAGATATTCGGAAGCTGTGAAAGCATTCGCGTGAGATGGAAGTGTTGCTACGTCATCTGCGTAGGAAGCCATCGTGGTTTTTTGATGTGTTGGTAGGTCAGAAGTGTAGAGAAGGTATAAAAGTGGACCCAATATGCTCCCTTGCGGTACCCCCGAACTTATTCCGAAAGTATGCGATTTCGCTTCCCCATATTTCACTGCAAAGTGTCGGTTATTCAGATAAGATCTTAGAATCAGATAGTACGATTGAGGAAGGAGTTTTTTTAATTTATATAGTAGGCCCTGGAGCCATACCTTGTCGAACGCCTGGGACGAGTCTAGAAATACAGCTGAACAAAATTTGTTTTCCTCGAGAGTTGTCGAAATTGTGTTGACTATGCGATGAATCTGCTGTGTTGTTGAGTGATTTTCCCTGAAAACACTAGCGGTTGTTACCGGCATCGTGGCTAATACGGTTAAAAGATGTTTAATTGTAGGGAAATACGACAAGGCTTAATCTAAGATGTTAAGCGACCCGTGCTGAGGGATGGATGGTACCTGAGCCACAATCAGGTATCGCAAACGGAGCCTCTGGGATACATGGCGACCTCCCAGTGCCTTACACCTGCACAGGGGACACCGCAGGTGCGGACGGTCCTTTCCCCCACACTCGTGGGAACTATATGGAACCGACTGAAAAAAACAAAAAAAAAAACCCTGGGGAACTTCCAGCTGAAGAAAACCCAACAACTTCAACACCGGCGGCCATGGAAGTGGAGGGGATTCCAGTTGAATCGAACTCGGCATCAGAAACTGCAATCAGATCCAGCGAGGGATCAGTAGAGGGTCAAACCTTTACTGAAAAACTCCTGGAAACAGAGAACAAGGAACAATCTGGGGGCAGTGGCAGTTCCACTAAACGTTCAGACATTCCTGCTCTGAAACATGTTGCTTCGGATGTAAACCGATTACATCTGGAAGACAAAAAGAAGCTCTCAGGAGCGGCGAAAAGAAGAGCGCGAATTGAGGCGGCTAAGGCAGCTGGGGAAGTAATTAAACCCAGAAAACGCCGAAACAACCGCCGCACTCGACGCCCGGAAGGGAAAACTGACTGTCCCGAACAAACTTCCAGCACTGCTGGAAGCAGCGGGCAGTCAGAAACCCCAATAAGTAAGAGGGACCGCTCACAACGAAGCCAACCCTCTTCCACAGAGAGCTCTGCGCGGGTGAAAAAACCTAAACGCGACCTACCCGTGGAAATCTCCGCCTCAGGCAACCAAACTGAGCGGGATGGCTACGAGGTGGTCGCCAGAGGTCTGAAGATGGCCGTTGCCCTGGAAAGTTATCCGGAGCAACGGTTGACCGAAGACCAGGGCATTCTCCTGCAGGAAGCAATTACCGGGGAGATATTTAAGTGCGAGCCGGATAAAGGTCCGAACTTCAGGAACGGCTACGTTCACAAGGGCGTGCTGTTCCTGACATGCTCGGACGAAATAACCAAATCCTGGCTGCTTGGATGCATCCCCGGTTTGAAACCTTGGGAGGGGGCCGTCCTCAAAGTAGGACTCGCCAAGGACATCCTTAAAACCTTCAAGGTAGTGGTCTGGATTCCAAAACCACACAACAAAATGGAATCCGGTAAAATTCTCCAACTAATTAAAACCCAGAACATGGGGACAGAAACCGGAGAATGGATCGTCATTAAGAGACAAGAGGAGGCCACAGGCCTAACTCTTGTTCTCCAAATCGACGAGACCTTCTTGAAGAACCTGCAGGCTAGGGGAATGAAAGCATTTCTGGGGCTAACGCAGGTTAACTTCAAGACCATGAGCCCAACCAGGAGCAATCCTAATGCTGCGGGCAGTTCAAGCCAACCTGCAGCACAGTGAGGCTGCTACAGCAACCCTGTGCAGAATATTCGCACAGGGCAATATCGACGCTGCCCTAGTCCAAGAACCATGGCTGGTGAAAGGGCGCATATCAGGCCTTGGACCATCCAAGGGTAAGATTATTTATAATCAGCACTGTGGAAATGCCAGATCCTGCATAATTGTCAGGAATGATTTAAATGCTTTGAATTTGACTGAATTATGTTTCAGAGACATCACAGCGATCAAGACGACCTACATCGAGGATGGATTAGAGAGGAACATAGTGCTAGCCTCCGTCTACATGCCTTATGACTCTCCTAGCCCTCCACCATCAGAACAAGTGAAGACTTTGGTAAAACACTGCGAGGACTCAAAACTCCAGTTAATTATCGGAGCCGATGCAAACTCCCACAATAGTGTATGGGGAAGCACCGACACGAACACAAGAGGTGAGCCATTGCTTGAATTTATTGTCTCCAGTAACCTGGAAGTACTTAACAAGGGCAATGAGCCAACCTTCGTCACCCGCAACAGACGGGAAACCATTGACGTAACTTTGGGCACCCCCCTGGTGTCTCGACACGTTGGCAAATGGGCAGTATCTGAGGAGCCTTCAAACTCGGATCACCGACACATACATGTGGAAATTGGTAACGCCAAAAAACCCGTAAGGATGTGTCGGAACCCCAGAAAAACCGACTGGCAGGGATACCGGAGGGATCTCAGAGATAACCTAACTAATCTTAGAAATGTCAAATCTAACACACATACCATCTATGATATAGAGCAAACCTCAATCTTGTTGCAAGAGGCCATAATAACTTCATATCAAAACAACTGCCCACTAAATCGCAGCAATGCTAAAGGTAAAGTGAGCTGGTGGAACAACGAACTCAAATACCTTAGAAGTAAATCCCGTAAATTATTCAATCAGGCAAAGAAAACTGGAGAGTGGGAGGAATACTCCGGAACACTCACAGAATATAACAAACAAATAAGAGCGGCGCAAAGGAAGGCTTGGAGAAAGTTCTGTGAGGACATAGAACAAACCTCAGAAGGAGCAAGACTCCATCGCATCCTTTCCAAAGATCCAATCAACCCAATGGGGACTCTTAAGAAACCCAATGGCAATTACACCAACATTGGGAAAGAAACTATGGAACTTCTGCTCCAAACACACTTCCCAGGATCGACCGTGACCACATACCAAAACCCCAGTGAAGAAATCCCTGTAAATCCTGAAATAAGGGCAAGAAGGCAAGACTGGGAGGTGGCAAAACGGATTGCAACTCACTCTAAAGTACTATGGGCAATCAACTCGTTCAACCCATACAAATCACCTGGTCCTGACGGAATATTCCCAATACTATTACAGCAGGGAATTGAAGATCTAGCACCAGAACTGTGCAGACTATACAGGCTGAGTTTAGCACTAGGATGGCTACCTCAAACCTGGAAAACTGTGATTGTGGTCTTTATCCCGAAACCTGGACTCCTACGACCAGGCCAAGGCATACAGACCCATAAGCCTATCTTCCTTCCTCCTGAAAGGCTTAGAAAAACTGATAAATAGAGACATAAGATAGAGCGGCCTTCACACCAAAACCAACATGCCTATCTAACAGGAAAACCCTGCGAGACAGCTCTTCACCATCTCGTCTCAAGGATTGAAGAGTCTCTGGAAAACAAGGAAATCGCACTATGCGTATTCCTAGATATCGAAGGAGCTTTCGATAACACCTCCTTCGAAAGCATGGTCTCTGCGGATACTCGACGAGGCATTGATGAGACCACTTGCAGGTGGATACGTTCAATGCTTCACAACAGACTGGTCCAAGCCAACATGCTCGAGGAAAAACTGCGGGTCGAAATCGCCAGGGGTACCCCACAGGGGGGTATACTATTCCCTCTTCTGTGGGACATGGTGGTGGATGAACTGGTAACTTCCCTGAATAACCAAGGGTATTATTCTCAAGGATACGCCGATGACATGGTCATACTCGTCAAGGGAAAATACACCGGAATAACCTCAGAACTTATGCGAAACGCACTGAGAATCGTAGAGGAATGGTGCAGCAGAGAGAGCCTAAGGGCCAATCCGAACAAAACAGCACTCATTTCCTTCACTCGCAAAAGAAACATGGGAGATCTCATACCTCCCAGATTCTTCGGCGAAACATTACAGGTTGTAGAACAGGTGAAATATCTTGGGCTGATTTTCGATAAGAAACTAACCTGAAACCCGCATCTACATCATGTAATCAAAAAAAGTAAGACGACACTTATGATGTGCAGGAGAGCTTTTGGAAAAACTTGGGGACTCAAACCGAAAGCCATGTACTGGCTTTACACAGCGGTTATAAGACCCAGAATCACTCATGGCTCACTCCTGTGGTGGCCAAAAACAAATCAGAGACAGGCAAAAACCAACCTAGGGAAAATCCAGAGGCTTGCCTGTCTCTGCATCACAGGTGCAATAAACAGCACTCCAACAGCTGCTATGGAGGTCATCCTTAACCTCTCACCCCTTGACATACAGGTCAAGGGAGAGGCCAGGATGGGTGCGTACAGACTGATCCAAACAAAAAACTGACGAACCCGCACAACTGGGCACACCAGAATCACTCATGTAGCTGACGTAGCCGAGCTGGATATGATTTCAGACTACATGCAACCCCTATACTATCGATAAACCATTCAAAACACAGCTCGACTGGAACAGATGGGACTCGAGAGTCGAGTATAGAATCACAATCATCTGCAGAAATAGTCTGGTACACAGACGGTTCAAAAACAGATGAAGGAACAGGAGCGGGAATACATGGAATAAGGCCAAGAAGTGATTATATAATACCTCTCGGCAAACACGCCACGATATTTCAAGCTGAAACACATGCGATTAGAACATGCATACAGAAGAACCTGGAAAGTGGCTACCAAAGAAAACACATCCACATTCTCTCTGACAGCCAGAGCGCCATCAAGGCCCTCAACTCGACACAGATAAAGTCTAGACTCGTCTGGGAATGCCTCCAGGACCTTCAGGAGCTGGCAGAACACAACAAGGTCACTTTGATGTGGGTGCCAGGTCACAAGGGAATAGCGGGCAATGAAAAAGCAGACCAATTAGCAAGACAAGCATCTGAAACGCCATTCACAGGGCCAGAACTTGTGCTTGGAATCAGCAAAAACCGATGCAGGACCCTGATTGAGGAGAGGATAAAACAAAGACACCGACAACACTGGGAACAGAGCGACGGGCAAACACACAGCAAAGTCATGGTAGGACACTTAAGCCAAACCTTGACGGCTGACTTTTTGAATCTAAACAGAACAAAGGCACGTATAATAGTAGGTCTGCTAACAGGACACTGCAGCCTCAGGAAACATCTGAACACCATTGGAATAATTGAAGAACCTGTGGATTGCAGACTTTGCGGTGAAGAGGAAGAAACAGCCTCTCACATATTCTTTGAATGCGACGCCCTAGGAAGAAGGCGTCACAGAATCTTCGGAGAAATCAACCCAGAAATGGGAATGAATCCGAAAAACCTCATAAACAGGCTACTGAACCTGATAAAGGACACGAACCTATTCTCGTGAGGAACCACTGACGAAAGAGTGATACAATAGACCCAAGCTGGTCGTAGTGTCACGGGGAGGCCAAGTGCTAACCTGGTCTCTTGTCCGTCAGTAAATGAATCAATCAAGGGAAATCTGTTTCATTACAAATCTCCAAAACTTTCACCAAATTTCGTACTCGGACCGAACAGCAGAAAGTGACATATTTTCATCGAAATATGGACTTATGTTTTCAAATTTTTCCATCATTTGTGGAGAAGTAAAGCCTGGTGAGAGCATCTGAAACTAGATAGGATATCCTCGTTTGAAATAAATCTATCCGATAAGTTTTGAATCAGACTCTCTTCACAAGGAATGAAAGCTGTCACTCTACATATAGTATTGTTCAATACTTGTGGTTTCAGGATTTGAACGATTTATTTGTCTTGACGAGAGCCTTGGCACCATAAGTTCAGTCTGTAATGCATCTTGTCCAAGTTGTGAGGCAGAAACAAATAACTCTCTGAAAACATTCTCAGAATCTTCTCTATAGCTTTTTAAAACTTCTACAATTCTTTTCGTGTGGTCTACTGCTGACGCCATATCAAGAGATTTCTCCTAAAGGGCTATAGCTATCTATAGCTTTCTATATAGGAAGTGTCATATTGAACAATTTGTCACAAATATATGAACTAACTAGAAATTCACTTCTTCCTACTGCTGCCAGTGAAGTTGAAGCTGCTGCAGAAATTTTCCATAGTTTCACAGATACATTTTCCAAGCTAATAACGATGCATCGAAATAACTCTACGAATGTCACGATACTGCTATGCCTTTCAATGAATCTGGTCTCACAAAGACGAAGGAGTCTCTTTTTCTTGCTTTTTGGTACATGCTTTGATATATCATCTTGCAGTGTTTTACTTGCATTAGCATGGTTTCTAAAAAAATTAGCAATTTCATTCACCACATTGAGACAATTTCTTATCATAGGAATCGTCATGGTATTTGACAAGGCAAGATTCAGACGATGACTCGAGCAATGGACATACCGCGCATTTGGATATTGCTGGCGTATTCTACAGCGTGTCCCAGAAGTACCGCACTTCCTTCAGGGGATAGAAAGTGGAAAATATTCTAAGCACAAATATCCATGTTTGAAATTTTTTGATAACGTAGTTAATTAGTTATTAATTAATGAAAGTGACCAATGAGGAGCGCCCAACAGAAGATAAGTAGGCAGAGGGGACGCGAGAGAGAGAGACGCTAGAGCTGCGGCCGGCGTCGGGCGCTCCTGATTGGTCGCTTTCATTAATTAATAACTACTTAACTACGTTATCAAAAAATTTCAAACATGGATATTTAGGCTTAGAATATTTTTCACTTTCGATCCTCTGAAGGAAGTGCGGTACTTCTGAGACACCCTGTAGATTGGACTCCGCTGATGTGTCCAGACATATTGGCTGCCCCATCATATCCTTGGGCAACACACTTAGACATATCAAGCCCTAATTCACGGCACCGTTGCAAGATCACTTTCGTTAAGTTTTCTGAAGATTGATCGTAAACTGGAATGAAACCCAAAAAATCCTCACAGATAACTGAAGTTTTTGAGGTTTCCGATATATGTATCATCAACATATCTTATACAAAAAGAAAGTTGCTCAGTAGCTGAAACATCCATTGTCTCGTCAGCGAGTACACTGAAACAGCTTGCTCTATTCATTCTGTGAACTATTTTTTCGGTAATTATATCTGAGCATATCTGTATAATCTCATTCTGCACCTCTGAGCTGATGTAGGTGGCGTTTTTTTGGCTATGAATTATATGTTTCTTCAAATTATCATTACCTGAATTAGCCCTGAATCGTCTCTCTTTTCAGGCTTTTCTAATGTAAGCGGTCCACTGTCATTATCGCCTCCTAGCGGTAATTAATACTGCATACCTACGGATATGATTTATCCTCAACCTAACTGAATGCAAAATAAAATGAAAAATAAATATTTGACGAATTAAACTTTCGCCTTTGTAACGTATCAAAGATTCGTTCAACTTACCACTTTGATGATCCGGTTTTGGCTTTTTATTGAAAAATGATGTAATGCTTGGTTGGCATTTACTATTATCAGAAGAACGTTTCATTCTACACTACATATACTAGCCACTTGCCACTTCTGTCTGTCACACACACACACACACACACACACACACACACACACACACACACACACACACACACACACACACACACACACACACACACACACACACACACACACACACATACACACACACACACACACACACACACACACACATACACACACACACACACACACACACACCACGAATATGCTGAAAACATAAACTATCTTTGGGGGATGTGGGTTGTGACACTAAACTTTTCTCTGTTCTTCTTTCAGTTTGAACCGCCATAGAACTATAAGGATTAGGAGCAATACCATAAATGAAGCGGTTTTTACGGTATTGGTCATAATTCTCAGACGGTTCAAATTGGAATTAGAACAGGCCCTAGTTTGTTTCGCGTCGTAAATCTAGCATAGAACGTTAAAAAAATTTCGGGGGGGCCCGGCCCCTGCCCCCCCTCGCTACGTGCCTGCCTGAAGCTGGTTATAGAAGCATTCTCTTTCTTATTTAGGTTTATTCTCCTCTGGTGCATAGAAAACTATTAGATTCAGTTTTCGGCTTAATGTTTCTAATCCAACAGTCAATATTCTCTAAGGAGATGAAGTCACATTCACTTATAGCTTTTCGATACTTCGTGTGGATTGCTACAGCTACTCCTTCTTTTGCTCTCATAGCTTTGTCTACTCTATATCTGCTCCAAATGTCCGCCACAAAAGAGTTCCCAGAAAGCTCTTGGCGATATCCTTCGTGGATATTCTCAAACAAGCCACACTGGCAGTTCGCATACACCTCCCACGGCGAGGACTTTGAGAACTTCGCATTAGCCTCCTTTGGTAAGATCTATGCGAGCTCGCATTGCGAGATCTATAAGATATTCTCAAATAGGTCACATTGCGACATGTATAAGAAGTTTCTATACATAATGACTATGTATTATGATAGCAAACCAAAATTTCTCATTAAGATTTATTCTTGTTTTGCCATAAGAAAAATATTACTATTATTTGTTTTATATTCCCCTCCCAAGACAAATGTCTGGGTACGCCACTGAATAGTTCGTATATTCGATGGTTGATTATCTCCTTCGTTCGAAGTGAGGGAGGGGGGATAATTCTGTTGATGTGAATTAACATGCAATGAAAATTTCAAATTCTCTCATTGTATGCCCAATCACTACTGGAACTCGCCTCAGCTCAGTACAAATCTTTGTGCTGGTTAAATTCGATAATTTCCAATTCATCTTTCATAGGTGGGAATACGAGAAAAAAAATACAAATATTTTACACATCATCGAATAAATCAATATACACGAGAAAATTAAATATAAAAAAATTTGTTGATTCACTTGCGGGATCCGAACCGTATGAACGGGCGTATTCTACTATCCACGGTGACTGCATGAGACTTCAAAGTAAGTACTTGCGAAACACCGTAGGGTAAAATGAATGTACGTAGAGATCTAATTTTCGAAGGAACGTCTGGGATGAAACGTAGACATTTGCCCGCTAGGTGGGACACTGTAGTATGACATTGTACTCAGTAGTTCCTACTAGAGAGTAATATAAGCTCTGCCGTTTCATTTGGTTGCTACCGTATGAGGGGATATGTGACACTGATGACGGCAAAGAAGCCAGAAACCGGTCTGTCATTTTCCCTCTTCGGTAGCAGCACGTCCCGGCGATTTACTTCTCGAATAAGATCTTTGCTATTCCATTTCTCTCATTTATTGTATGTCCCTAGTGGATGGTCCTAACGGACGTGAATTTCTTATTTTGTTGATTCTATACGCATTAATTGTCAAAAGGTGTTTTTTGACTGTTTCTTCGAATTAAGCCAATGGTAACTGTCTTATTTCTAACGGGAGCTTATTATATAGTTTAAAGGCTTTATGTTCAGGTCTCTTCTGGCTCTTGGCTAATCTACAGTGGGTGGCCACCAAGTCGCTTCTGGTCCGTGTAAGATGGTCATGAAAATCCCCATGACTCAAGAAGTTCTTTTCGTTTTTTATGTGTATAACACTATCCAATATGTATACCGAGGGGAATATGAGCATGTAAAGATCGCGAAAAGTTCTTCTGCAATCGTCCCAGTATCCCAGTCCCCCAATAATCCTGACGGCTTTGCGCTGTAAGGCAAAGACTCTATCTGCCGTAGCTGCTTCTCCCCACGCCATTTTCCATATGACATCACTGGATGAAACAAGGCGTGATATGCGGTGAGCAGAGTTTTAATTGAGACACACCCAGACAGATTTCTCAACAGATAAACTGTACTCCGTAACTTGCCAGATACTTCCTCAATATGACAATCCCATTTCAGCTTCTGATCCAGTTGTTATCCCAGGAACTTCACAGAGTCCGGATTTGGTCTTCCATTGAGATCCCTCAGCGTGAACCATAGCTTGTGTTTTGCGAGCATTAAGAAGGAGTTTGTTGGCGTTGAACCAATCTCGTGCTCTTAGTTCGGCAGCATAAGCCGATGTTTCCACCTCACCTATGGATCCGCCTGAGACATTGAAAGTTGTGTCATCAGCGAAGAGGGTATACTTTGCAACGGTTCCTCCTAATGGCAGGTCGTTTATGTATATAAGAAAGAGTATCGGTCCCAGGACTGATCCCTGTGGTACACCAATATTCATCAGGGATTTGCCTGAAAACGCTCCATCTATCCTCACTATCTGAGGTCTATCAGCCAAGTAACTGGCTAGCAGATCAACGCTTATATTTCCAAACCCGATTCTCCCCATTTTTTCCAACAAGATCCTATGCTGTACAGAATCAAATGCTCGACTTAGATCATATAGTTTAGTTAAATTATATTCCACCTTCTCAAAAGTGTCCATGATTCTGGATAAGACATTCAGCATACCAAGATTTGTGTCTCGATGTTGTCTAAATCCAAACTCTCCCTCATAGAGTATATTGTTTCCTTCAAGATATATTATCATTTGCTCAGCCATACATTTCTCGATAACTTTTGATTTAACTGGTAAGAGAGAGATGGTACGGTAGTTCAAGATGTCATTCTTATCTCCTCTTTTAAAAAATGGGCACTACTACAGCTGTTTTATGTCTTCTTCTTCTTCGTACGTTAGGACAAAGTCCTGTGTTTTCCACAATATTCCTCATTCTTGGGATGCAGAGGGCCAACTCTCATACCAGCGCTTTGGTGGCCTTCCTGGTAGTCTTGCGGTGTTGGGCCTTTCCGTTTTTGCTATTTTGGGTAGTCGGTTATCAGGCATTCTGTCCACATGGTCTCTCCAATTTTTGCGCCTTATCCTTGCCCATCTTACCACATCTTGTATCCCGCAGATATCTCTAATCTCTTCATTTCTCCTATGGTCGAGCAATGAATAGCCTGCTATATGTCTCAGAACTCTCATCTCAGTTGTTCTTAATTGTCTCTTGGTTTCGGCAGTTTCAGCTCTTGTTTCTATACCATACGTCATGATTGGCCTAACACAAGTCTTGTATATTCTGACCTTGCTGGATAGGCGCATATATTTGTTCCTCCATACTATGTCGTGCAAGTATCCCGATATCAACGAAGCTTTTGTAATTTGGCTGTTCACCTCCTCTTTCAGATTTCTTCTACTTGTTATCTTGGAACCAAGGTATGTGTATGACATAACCTGCTCTATGCTCTTATTATATACCGTAGCTTGCATCTTCTTGGTTCCTTGGATATAGAGAGGCATTGGGTTTTTTTGGTGGAAATAATCATGTTGAAGGAGTCGGCCGCTCTTTCGAAGGCGTAGAGGATTCTCTGGAGGTTATCTTCATCTTCTGAAATTATTACGGCATCGTCCGCATAGCACAAAATTTTTATTTCTTCATTTCCCATTCTATATCCTCGGCCTTTGATCTTAACTTGTCCTATGATTTCGTCCATAATAATGTTAAATAGTATTGGACTCAGGCTATCTCCTTGTCGTATCCCAGTTACGATTGGTATTTCCTTCGTCATTCCTGAGTCTGTCCTAATGAATGTTGACGAATGAGTGTTGAGCTCACTAACGACCCTAATTATGCTTCGGTCTTCTTTTCGTTGTTTCAGTAGCCTTACAATGTCGGTTAGACGTACTCTATCGAATGCCTGGGTATAAGGTCAATAAACACATAAATGCCGTTTTATTGAATTCTATGGCTTTTTCAGTGATCTGCCGAATGGTAAATATCGCGTCGATTGTCGATCTGTTCTTTCTGAAGCCTTGCTGTTCCTCGGATATTCCTGTGAATGCTATCTCCTCTGATATAATTTTTGTAAAAACCTTGGATGCTGAGCTGAGAAGGCTTATACCGCGATAGTTTTCAGGACAGGCCTTTTCTCCTTTTTTGAATACGGGTATCGTGATGCTCTGTTTCCACTGTCCTGGTATTCTTCCCGTTGTGATTACTTTGTTGAATAACGTAAAGAGTTCTCGGATACAGTTGTCTCCTCCGTATTTGAGCATTTCATTAGTTATCTCGTCTAACCCAGGCGACTTCCTATTCTTTATAATGTTCCGAGTGTTCGCTGTATTTTATCCTGTGGTATGGAATAGTTTGCATTCTCGTCTGTATCATAATTTTCATTCACAACTGCGCTTGATCCGCCATACAGTCGATGGAAGTGTTGTTCCCAGGTTTCTGATGAGATTTTTGTTATCTGTAGGTGTTCGTTAATTGGTTTTTTCCTGTTTCTCAGCATGTTCCAGACCCGTTTCTGGGCTCCATATAGATCATGCTCCATATCCGAAGAGAATTTTTCCCAGAAACTTCGCTTTATGGCTTGAATCTGCTCATTCACTCTATTTCGTATCGTTTTATATTCTTAGTATGTTAGATTACTGCTCCTGTATCGAAGGTACGCTGTTCGTTTTTCCTCTGCGAGTGTCTTGACATCCCGTGTAAACCAGGGTTTTGATTGTCCTTTTCCGTTAAGAATGGTTTTTCTTCGTCCCAGGGCTTCTTCAGCGGCTGTGATCAGATTCGTCTTCAGTTTTTCCCAAGCAACATCGACGTCATCCACCTCCATAATTTTGTTCTTATTTATTTGCAGTGTCAATCTCATCTGATAGAGCTCTCTTGTTGAGTCATCAGACAACGATTCGATGTTTAACTTTTCAATTGGGATTGCTCTGGTTTTACCTCCCCTTTGCACTTTGTTTCCGATTTTCGCCAGGACAAGGTTGTGGCCGGTTATAGTATTAGCTGAACTCAAGACTCTCACATCTAGTATTTTTGATGGATGAATATTTTTATTGGTGATAACATAATCAATTACTGATTTCTGACCTCTTGAGTTTTCGAATGTGTATTTGTGCTGCGATTTGTGTGGGAAAAATGTGTTGTTTATTCTCAACTCATTTTGTGCGCATGTTTGAATTAATTGTTCGCCGTTTTCATTGATGGTCTCTTCATTGAATCGGTTTTTCAATCCTCCTATGACACCATCACCAACTCTAGCATTGAAGTCTCCCAGCAAGATGACTTCATCCATTCTTGGTATCTGGTCGAGAACCTTTTGCAGGTCTTCGTAGAAGGCTTCCTTCTCATCTGAGGGCTTGGTTATATCCGGTGCATAGACGCTTATGATATGGGTAGTTACCGTATCTTGGAGTTCAAATGATGTTTGCAATATTCTGTCGTTGAAATATATAACATTTTCTATGTTTGCTTCGAGTTTTTCGTGTACCATCAAACCAACGCCCGACTTGGCTCTCTCGTGTTTTCCTTTCCCACTATAGATAAAAATGAAGTCTTCGTATTTAGTGTTTCCTTTTCCCTTCTTCTTTGTTTCTGAGAGAGCACATATGTCAATTTTGTGTCTTTTGATCTCCATCAGGATTTCTTGGTCCTTGTTGTTTAAAGATGTTATATTCCAGCATCCTATCCGTAGTATAGTCCTCAATCGTTTTTTCCTTTTTCGCGCCGTGTCGTTATCCAATTGATCAGTCCTATCGTCCGAGTTTTATGTAATACAGACAACTTTTGGAGCACAGAGGAGCAGAATTATTTGTTCTGGTTTTTTTCGTTATATCTTGACGATCTCGCAACAAGATTAACCCTTTCAATCGCATGGTGAGCTCTCAAAGATATCACATGGCGAGTTCTTCAAGATAGCGCATGGTGAACTCTCCAAGATATCGCATAGAGAGGATTCAAAGATATCGCATGACGAGGTCTCCAAGATATCGCATGGGCCCATCAGTGGGAACTTCGCTTAGTAACCTCACATGGACATCACTGGGATATCGCGGTAGGAGCTCGCATGAAAGTCGCATTGTAACCTCTCAGCGATATCGCATGGGAGAGGTCTCAAAGATATCGCATGGCGAGGTCTCCAAGTTATCGCATGAGCACATTAGTAGGAACTTCGTTTAGGAACCTCACATGGAGATCTCTGGGACCTCGTGGTAGGAGCTCGCATAAAAGTCGCATTGTAACCTCTCAGACAGCTCGCGGAGAAGTTTGTGTTTCCTGGGTTGACAATTGTGAGAATTGTGATTTGTGTAAAAGGCAATAGAGTAAAATAGTGCAAAAAGGATTATTTTCGAGATGGTACATCATTATGGACATTTAAAGACGGTTTTGATATTATATTTGAAAAATTTCGGTAGAAGAAGATAATTGATCCTGTTTATATTAAGCTGCGTACAGATGTGCGAGCCGAACCTATCGCGAACCGCTCGCGAAGTGTTCGTGTCATGTTCGTTAATTTCACGTACACACTTGCGATCCGCTCGCGAACCAATACCAACGACGGCTTACGAATTTACACTGGGCTCGCGTTGTGTTCGTGAAAAGCTGCGTATACATGTGCGAGCCGAACCTTTCGCGAACCGTTCGCGAAGTGTTCGTGTCATGTTCGTTAATTTCACGTACACACTTGCGATCCGCTCGCGAACCAATACCGACGGATTAACGAACTCACACTGGGCTCGCGTTGGGTTCGTGAAAGGATCCGACTATCGATGGATCGGCGCGAACGGTTTGCGAGCGGCTCTATACACACAAAAAAGACTGTGCTAACGGCAATAGTAGATATTTTATTGACATCGTTTCAGTTGGCCCAATAAAACTTCTTCTCATGTCAATAAATTATTTTTGGAGTAATTAAATTCAGATAATTCATTGAATAATACGGCTGTCATTCAATTATAGTCAGAATAATATTGAAATAAGGAAGAACTGCATATTCGTTAAATAAGACTTCTATTTGAATGAATCGATCAGAATAATATTGAAATAAAAAAGAACTATATTTGCTTTGAATACAACCTATATTTGAATGAATTGATTAATTTAATTCAATAGCTAAAAATAGTAACGGAACAATAACTAGATTTATTCCAATGAAGCCTATGATTGATTCAAAAATAGTAAATAAAGCTACGAAGACGACTGCATCAAGACAAGACGCGACAGGATTTTGATTTAGTATTTAGTTGCGTGTTGCGTGTGTGTGTTACTGCGAAGAAAGAGTTTGAAAATGGAAGAGTAGCTATTGAATAAGTGGGGAATGGAATCTCTAGTTCCACATTTTCAGGGTAAGTAACTTCATATTCATATAAAAATGTCTCAAAGCCTTCCGTTTTATTGTGAATGTGTGCCATAAACGAAAGACAATCTAATAATGGTACTTATTTTACCGATAGTTGTTAGAATGTTAGCTATTTCAACCCCTTAAGTTCACATTTGTTGCACCATCGCTTTCGAAGGAGGGACATCCAATTTCAAGATTAAATTGAACCAAATCTTAGTGGTTGCTTTTGATATACCTGGGCCTGTTTCATAAAACAAGTTATAAGTTAACAGGCAAATATTTTACGAGTTGTAAGTTTTTTGTCCAATATCCGCTCCATAAAAATAACTAACTATGAACTAAGGTGACAATACCGATTAAATTAATTCGTAAAATTGTAATCCAACTAAAAGTGGGAGCAGTAGGTATTTGGTGAAATTCACTTGTTTTCAATGCGCATTACAAGTATCTTCACTTGTAAAATTGTAACTTGTTATTTTTACTGGGTATTGATCATAATTAGTTCATGTCCCACAGTTATCCACTTCTTACAGAGTTTGATGTTAGCAAAAATTTTATCAAGTCTCTAACATTCATTCTATTTTCAAACAAGGTTTTGCTTATGTAGTTTTTTGAGGTTTAGAAAATCGAAAAGAAAAATATCCCTTAAGATCCCTATTTAATATTGTCGCTTTATTATCACAGTACCATAACTATGTTCAAATTAGAGGAAATAAGTTATTGTTTTGTTATGAATATGTTACTGTTTACTTATTGTTATTGTGTTCTTGAGATAACATTTATGATTTTGTTGATAAAATAATAAACAAATGTGAAACATTCAAAATAGTTTTATTTGATACATCTTATCATTCAATCAATAAATTAAAGAGTTAAATTAACAATAATAAACTTTCAATTCGAATATAGTAAAATATTTCTAACGACTGCATCATATTGATTCAATTGATGTAGTTTCTTTTCCCAATATGAAGTTTATTTGAATCGAAATCATGCATTCATTCTTTTTGTAGTAAACTACCTTTCAAGAAATTACATCTTGTTTCAGTTTTAATATATCCTACATTTAAAACAATCCAAATGTGTACTTATTCAATAATATATTTATTTTCCTGAAATATTATAGTTAATTGATAGAAAAAAAGTTGGGTTTGTTTTAATTGTATTCTTTCATTGAAACTAACTAACGCTTTTCTTGTCTCAATTATAGCATTTCATTGAATACTTTCACTGCTTAGATAAAATCAATGAGACCTATAATTGAATCAAAAATAGGCAGCATTGGCATAGGAAGAACAAGATAAGCATTGAATTAAATATAGTAATCATTCAGGAATAGGGAATACAGTATATCATTGATTCAATGGTTATGCCATTGTTTCTACTAACAGTGTTTTTTGTGTGAAGAGGTTCGACATGCCGTCCAAATAATTGTCGCTATTGGTTCGCGAGCGGTTCGCGATAGGTTCGGCTCGCACATCTAGACGCAGCTAAAGAATCCGACTATCGATGGTTCGGCGTGAACGGTTTGCGAGCGGCTCTATAGAGGTTCGACATGCCGTCCACATAATTGTCGCTATTGGTTCGCGAGCGGTTCGCAATAGGTTCGGCTCGCACATCTGTACGCAGCTTTATAGACGTTTTTTATTAAATTGATTTTTGTGCTATCAGACGTTCTTTATTCGATTTGAATTATTATAAGACGAGGTTAATTCAATTATTACTGTGTGACGATTTAATTTTTACTTTTCTCATTTTGCATGCTGAAACGTGAGATAATTTTCAGAGTCCAATTTGTGTTTTGGTGATTTATTTTGGATCTTGGGATTGTCGCATTCAGGTGTTGGTGTTAAAAATCTATACAGAGTGTAACAGCCAAATGGAATTAATTCGATAACTAGTAAATGAGGGGGTGTTAGGAAAAACGCTCGGACACTTCGATTTGTAATTTTAAATGCGCCAATACCAACTTTCATATTTCAAATGCAACCTCCTGTATATTATTTATTTTTTGGATTCTTCAGAAAATTCTAGACATAATTCATGTACAATGTCCTATATCTATATTCAATATTTTCGGAAATATTGAGTGTTTCAGATTAAAAATTAGCATTTTCAATGAATAGAACATTGTTTACCGAGTAGGAAAAGCGTAACATTCCTGGACGATTGTGAAAAGTCGAGGCGCAAGCCGAGACTTGGCAACACAGAGTCCAGGAATGTGTCTTTTCCTACGAGGTGAACATACTATTTTTACGCAAATCGTTTGAAATTCGACAGATTCCAATTAATTTTGATGAAATCGCGTATTATTCAATTCATAAATGAATGATGCCTCGAAATTCGTTTTGAAATTGGTTACGTCCATATGGAAACGTACTCATGTTGAATAGTCAAAGTTGACGCATATAATTAATATAATTGCTAGTGTTTTCGAATTTGAAACAGTGTAAAATGATAAGTGATGATGAATTTGTTATTTCTGGGATTCTTCCAGAGCTGGTTGATGCAGTGAAAATACTGCTTCTACAGATTAAGTGCCGTAGGAATAATGAGAAAAGTTCGTATATGCATATGTCGAACCAACTGTAAAGAAATATCTTTTCTCACAGTAAGGAAATGCGTATTTCCTAACAGTTAGGAAATCTTGACTTTTTCTATGATCAATTTCGACTGGAATGTCAAAATTTCCTAGCGATTTGCGGAAAAGTTATTTTATTTCACAAATTCGAATAATTCGATACATTACACTCAATACTTATTTCCCATTCATCTCTTGATATGAAGAAAGTAGGCAAAAACCATTACTGAGAAGAAATGTCGAGTAACGTTAAAAGACAATTCTACACCAGATTAGCATGTTGCCAAGACGTTCGCGGCGAGCATTTTGAACATTTCCTACATATTGACATAAATGTTTTTTTTGTTTGTTTTTTTTTATGATCAAGAAATAATCAGTATTACCTATTAGGTTTTAAGTGTAATGTACCGAATTTGTGAAATAAAATAATTTTTATTTAAAACGTTAATTTTTGCAATAGATCTGAAGACACTCAATCCTTACCGGTAGGCCTCCGATCGCGAAATCTGAGCGCAGTTGTCAGATTGTGTTCCGGGCTTTCTCTATAGAAGGCTGTGGCCAAACTCTGACAGCTTACAGCTACAATGTCAAATAGTTCTCTGTGATCTCTGCAGATCGGGCCATTTCATGGGAGAAATGTCAAACTTTGATCAATTTTCCTGAAGAAATGGGGGAATTATGGAAAATATGAATACCAAGGTATTTTGCGTTGACTCTTCCTCTTTCGATCCGTATATCTACATCACGGCCAGGATATCTGCGAAAAAAAATTTTCGATTTTCGCGAATTTTTTTAAAATACTTCTACATCGCCTATAGAGGATCGAAATTCCGCCCACATACGAATCGATCATTCCTCTTTCCTACCGTGTAAAAATTTCTCCCCAGTATCGCAGCTTTGCTGCGATTTTAAGATTCTCCTGGACCCACCTTTTCGACAGATTCCCCTTGCCGGACCACAGAGTTACCGTTTTGGTATATTAAAAAATAAGTATAGGACATTGTGCATGAATTGTGTCCAGAATTCTAAAATGAATAATATACAGGGGATTGCATTCGAAATAAGAAAGTTGGGATTGGCCACGATCACATGGAACACCCTATATAATATTATTTTCTTGAGAAATATGAGCATTTAAAATTACAAACCGACGTGTCCGAGCGTTCTTCCCAACACGCCCTCATTTATTCGTTATCGAATTTATTCCATTTGGCTGTTACACTCTGTATATTGACTGAATTTATCGTGAATATAGCGAAGTTCAATATCGTTGAGAGCGCGATAATTAACGACGCAATTATTTTTCCAAAATTATCTTTTTAAATTCAGTAGAAGACGAAATGAGATGTTTGCGTTAGGAGAAATCGTTGAAATAGCGAGAAACATCTCTAACGCCAAAGTACCAGTGGTTTGTTTCGACGATGAAGGAAATAAATACCGGCGTGAGGAACTGCGTAGGTTCGCGGGCTTTTCTTGGGAACAGGAAAGTGAACAGCACGAAATTCGAATTGCAGAAACTTCAGAGAAATTAACAATTGCGGACTTGATTGCGGTATGTGGAATCCTGAACTTAACATATCAGGGAGATGCTAAGGAGTTAGCCCAGCGAATCTGTGATTTTTTTGTTGCCCCGAGAAGGCAGAAGAAGGCACAGATTCCGAAGACGAAGACGGTGAAGACGCGTGTATAGAAAGTAACATCGAAAGTCGGGTTCCTAGCGGAAAAAGCAGTTTTTCCTTAACGTTTAGAGATGTTGTTGAAGACTCAATTCGACCATTTACTGGTAGAGATAATTATCATATCAATAAGGGGATTGACGATTTTCGAGACGATTTTGAGGAGATCGCGACAATAACAAAGTGGACGGATCTCCAGAAAATATTGTTCGCGAGAAAATCGCTTGGTGGATTGACAAAGTTGTTTGTGCAGTCCCAGAGATGTGGGCATCACTGAAAAAAGGTTGATTGAGGAATTCGAGGTTCGAGTTAGTTCGGCTCAAATTCATAAATTGTTGAATTGTCGTAGACGAAAAAATATCTAATGAGGATGTACAAGAGTACTTTTCAGAGATGAGAGAAATTGACAGCTGTGCCAATATTGAAGACGAAGCGATACCTCAATATACAAGGTGCGGCACGGAGGGCGGACGTTTTTCAGATGGGCATAACTTTCCCCCACTGAGGACGAGAGAAGTGGGGAAGGTGCCGTTAGACTCGTGTGTTCCCAGCATTTATTTACCAGTTGTCGTCATGGAGCCTTGGACGGTGGAGCATCGTGTTTTCGCCTATGATAGTTTCGTCCGCAATAATGAGTCAGTCACGGTCGTGCAGCGTGAGTTTCGTCGCCATTTCCACATTCATCGGAATAGAGCTATTCCCTCTCGAAACACCATCCTTCGTTGGGTTGAATCACTTCGCAGACGTGGTGAACTGATCAACAGAAGACCAAGAGGACCTGTGCGAACAGTTCGAACGCCTGAAAATGTTGAACGCCTTATTTCCAGGTTTGGCGAAGTTCATTGGCCTCCCCGGTCCCCAGATTTATCCATATGCGATTTTTTCTTATGGGGACACCTCAAGGCTAGAGTATACGAGACCAAGCCCCGAACTCTGGACGAATTGAAAAGGGCTATTCGCGTGGAAGTTGCCCAAGTTGAGAGAGCGATGTTGGAGAGAGTCTACGCGAACTTCCAAGAGCGCCTCCAGCACTGCATCACCGATTTCGGCCACCACATGCCTGATGTGATTTTCCACACTTGACTGTCTCAAATGCTATTTCCTTGAGAATCTGATTCCGTCAATAAATGTGTTTTTGAGTAAAAATTAACGCTTTTATTATTTTTTTAAAACCATCCATCCTCCGTGCCGCACCCTGTATGATTGTTTGTACACTTCTTTTTAGAGTGAGTTGAACGCCTTCTTACCTCCCAACAAAAGAAGAAAATTATTGATGATTAAATCTTCAAGACGTCTGTTCCACTGTAAAATGTTTTTTGAATGGAATCTATGTTTTTGACAAGATCTTCTGAGTATGTAACTTTCAGCTGGCCTGATGATTGTATTTTAAACCGAAATTGATCGCCTATAGAATAAAAATTGCTAATAAATAGTGTGTTTTTCTATACTGACTTCTACATTGGCATTAAAATTTTTTCGAAATCAGAAAATGTTGGTGCCAAGTGTGAAGGAAGCTAGCACCAAAAACTTAAAACATGAATGACTTTATTACCATATAGTTTCTAACAAAAGAGCAATGGACAATATAAAACAATAATTGAAAAATTGCGACTTATCCGGATTCGGTTTCCCCTCAAGGTCACCAGGTATTTTTTAGGAAGGAAAGAAAGGATTACCTGGATCATCTTAACTTAACTATAAAACCCAACTAAAACTGAAAAAATTCACCAAACTCTAGAGTTCGACGTTAATTAAACTCGAAATCGTTACTTTTTCAAAAAACCAAAATTCGATCGTTTTCCTACGAAATCTGTCTATCGACTGTACGTAGCATATTATGTGGTACGAGACAGATCCGCATTATTTCCCAACAAAAACCCAAATTTTCAATTGTGCAGAACTGGCCTCAACATTCCCCCCGCCCTGAAGGAATTTCAGTAGTTCTAACCTTAAAAGAACCAATGATTAAATAGCCCAACCCAAATTTATTACTTTATAACAAAACCAGAAATCATAAATTGCAAAAAAAGGACATAAACGAACCACAGGTCGTTTATAGAGACCATTCCTAGTCCGGATATTTACCACTCGGACCAATTCATCGGTGCCAGGAAAGACTTCCTCAACTATGCTAATAGGCCACTGTAAAGCACATTATCCACCCTCAAAATAACCAACGTTCCAACCTTAATAGGGTGACTAGTGTACTGATACGGGGGGGTTGACCAAGTAAAGGGATGAATGAAACACTTTACGTTCAATGGCTCTATTATAAAAAGACGGTGATTACACAAGATGATCAAATTTTGAAAATACATATTTAAATTATTCAAATACACTCACCTATTATAAAAAGAAAGGTGACCGATCCCAATGTCCGGAATATTCGCAGAATGATATTCGAACAAACAAAAATCTTTTGGTTCACCAGCCTTCCACTGAGCAACGTATTAAGGATGATTCACATTATCAGACATGCAACGACACGGCACGGACCGACAAAGACACGACGAACCATTCTTTCTAGATAAATAAATACTGATGTACACACTCACCGACAACGACGCAGCAACGAAACGTAAAGGCAGCGACGGAGCGGACCGACATTCTTGGCAAGAATGTTTTTCGTGTCTGTGCCTGTACGTGACGCGTACTTGCTGGAGAGTGTGGACAGTTTATTTGGATTTTCGCGATACTTCAGTGAAGTTTGAGGATTTGTATTTGTATTACAAAATGGATAATGAAAAGTTAATTGAATTTGTGAAATTTTCTTTCGTCGTCTACCAGTTCTTTATATAAAGTATGATATTCTCCTTCAGTTTTACGTTTTTGTAACATTTTATGCACCCATAATCGTTTTTGTTTCTTCTTTACGGCTTCGTCATCTTCATCAAGCAATACAGCCATTATGGCTAGATCTTTATTGGTAAAATTTCTAAACATGACACACGAGCGTTGCTCACTTTGTAGCACGCTTCTAATTTTGTTTAGCAAAAACTAATTCAACAACCCGTCGAGATGTCGAATACCTATCGTATAATGTGAATTGCTGCCGCAACTATCGGGTCTTTATCTGTCCTTGCCGTGTCGTTGCATGTCTGATAATGTGAATCATCCTTTATTCCTTCTAGATTATTCGAATGTGTCCGATAAATGATCGAATCACACGACAAAAGAAAACTCAGTAAAAAACCGGTAAACAATATTCAACCCGGGCGGCGTTACAGGTAGACACACATACGGTTACTTAGTAAGGTGTGCTGCCTAGATCGACTTCAGCACAACTTGCCCCCTAAACTTTTGAGAGGTGAGAGTGAGGTGCCAGGAAAGTGAGGACATTTCAACTTTCAAATATATACCTAAACCTAACCCTAACCACACCTCCATCATCAGGTACCATATCCATTCCTTCAGACAGAAGAAAATAATCTAAACAATTCAATAATTATACCATGTGAAAAGTCAAAAGTTTACCTATTATAAGGCTTAAGATGGGATACATCATTTTCAGGGTTACAGAGAAGGTAGGTGTGATCACGAATTTTTGCCTTTATCACATATGGTCCCTCAAACAATAATAAAAATTTCTTTATTTCAGCTTTAATTGAGGAAGAGGTGTTATTTGCCTTCAGCAAGACCAGATCTCCCTCCATGAACGATACAAATTTGCCCCCAGGATTTCTGAAAGTTCTTCTTTCAGCTCTTTTCGATAGTGTGGCCTCCGCAAGCCGGAGTTTTACTTCGGGAGGAGGTTCAGTTCGAGAAAAACAACTGGTGACATGTAATGATTTTGGCAACAATCTCACCCGTTCCGTGGCACACTGTAGTTCATTTGGAGAGTATCCAGTCGATTCATGGATTATCTCGTTCAGAAAATCCTGCACGTTAGACAGCTCAAAAGCCCATTTCGAATGTTTATCAGAACAAAATGTCCTAAACAATCGTCCCAGCTCACGCATCACTCTCTCCGAAGGGTTCGCCTGGGGGTGCCTAACAGACGAGTAAACAGCCTGTATATTGTGATCCAGAGATTAGAGGTAAACTGCGTCCCTGTCACTCAGAATCCTGCAAATAGGACCGTATTTAGGTAAGTAATCCTTTAATAACCGCGTCAACAGAGAGTAGTGGCTTTTTTCAAAGGAAAAAAAGCCACATGCTTGGTAAACAAATATATGGGCCACTTATTCGATCTAGAGGAGGTGCGCAATATCTATTCGTCATACTAACTTTTGAAGCACCCAGAGAGCAGCAAGTACTTCCTTTTCATAGGCACAGTACCGCCTCTCCCTATCAAGTAATATTCGTGATACACAAGACACAAGCCTCCTTTCCCCGTCCACAATCTGGAACAGTATTCCAGCAATTCCAACGTCACTTGCATCCGTTTCAACATGCATTTGCAGGTTAGGATTAGGATGATAAAGCATCGTAGCATTTTTCAATTCCTCCTTCAGACAGTTGAATGATGTTTTTTTCGGCTCTGTCCACTTCCATGCAGATTTTTTCCGGAGGAGTTTCGTTAGTGGTGCTGACAACTCAGAAAATCTTGCAGTGAATATTCGGTCATATTGGCACAGACCAAGGAACCTCTGTAGCTCCTTGGCATTGCAGGGTGAACGATAATCCGCGATTGCCTGAACTCTGCTTGGATCAGGTGTTACCCCAGACGAGGTTAGTATATAACCCAAATAGGGAATTTGGTCCCTGATGAAAATGCATTTCTCCAATTTTAGAGTTAAACCAGCATCTTGGAGACGCTGGAAAACCATCCTGAGGTGCACCATGTGTTCTTCAAATGATTCAGACATAATTAGTATGTTCAACATAGTCAACGACGAAATCATGAAAAGCTGGTCCCAGAACTGTATCAACACATCGACCATTACCATACCATTTCTGTCGAATTTGCAGTTGATGCAAATATTCAACTCGCCATCTATGCCAAAAGGACTGTACCATCTGATCTAATAATCTTTTCCTCTGTAGGTGGGTTCTAGAGGGTGCCAATATATCAACAGCAGGAAGGTGTCTCAAAGGGGTCAAAGTTTAAAATGAGCAAGGGTTAAAGGTTGAGGATCTGATGGATCCGTACTCAACCAAGACAAAGGTCGAGAGTTGATTAAGGCTTCAATTTGAATGACAACCGTGTTCAACTCTTCATACGTCAGAACTTGATTTCCAACCACTGTCTTCAAATGTGTTTTAACACACTTGACCTGCGACTCCCAAACACCACTGAAATGTGGACTAGCTGGGGGTTGCAGTTTCCAAACAATTTTTTCTTGTACTAAAGCTTCTTCGAGGTTTTTGTTATATTCCTCAGGAATGTTGAGAGTTCATTGAGCTCATTCGTGGCTTCAATGAAATTAGAACCACAATATGAATAAATTGTAGAACACGCCCCACGGCGGCTAAGAAACCTTTTGAACGCATTTGAAAAATTTTCGGTTGACAAATCCGTTGTCAATTCCAGGTGTAACGTTAGGAAGAAGGCCCAGCATAATCTATACCACAGTGCAAAAACGGCTTAGCCTCACTTAAGCGAACGGCTGGCAAATCTGCCATTCGGGGAAATGTACCTCGCGGATTAACACGAAAACAGCGTATGCACTTTTGTATCCTGAAACGAATCAAATTGCGAGCTTCAACAATCCAATAAGTAAAAGTAAAAACACCAAAGCCGGACCTGTATGTGAATTCTCGTTATGACAACGATCGATTAACAACAAAACAAAATGGTCCTGCTTCGGAAGAATTACAGGATGTTGTTGAATAAAAGTTAAGTCGGATTTACTTAGTCGACCACCAACTCTCAACAAACCATCACTTTCCATAATAGGACATAAGAAACGCAAATTCGACGTAATTGGTCTGTCGGAATTCAAACAGTCGATTTCCGACTTGAAATGATATTGCTGAATTATCTTTATTAGAGTCTTTTCTGTCTGTTCTTGATTAGACACAGAAAAACCTCCTTTTGTTTTCAGAAGTCGAAGAAATCGAAGGATATATATATTGTAGCATGAATTAGTCTATGCCAAGAAGAAGATCTGTCTACAAGAGAGTGCAAAGGATTCTTCATAGACTTATCTACAAATAAGGACACGACTCGTTCCTCAGGGATAATTTTTGACGAAGATTGCACCTTACTGACTGGCCAACTTGCCTCCTCTTCACGAAGCCAATGAGGTCCAATTATCCAATCTTCATCAGCGATCAGCTTACTTGGCAGAAGTCCGTGGGATAAACTATCGGAAGTATATTTACCCGAAATATGGTACCAAAAGTCAGCTGGAACCAATTCTTGAATGCGGAATGCATTTTTCATTACACCGCACAGAAAACCCTATCAAAACATGTAGATTTAGAACATCGAAAATGACTCTTTTCCGTGCGGCCGCACCGCAAAAAGTTTTACGGTGCGCTGAGGCATAGATGTTCACTTCATGAACACATTCATACATTATAATCACACTTTGAATTCTATACTTAATTACAACTCTAGATTTCTCATTACAGTTTATCATACAAACCTTCTGTTTTTCTGGTTAAATCGAATCAATCGTCGTTTAATAATTCTATTAAATGCTTAATCACTGTAAACGTTGTGTTCAATGATAAACTTAGTCCATTTCATGATTCATTTCTTTTCTTTTGAACAATTCGAATTATTTCACACTCTTAAATATTCAGATAATATTTGATTATGAATCATTTTCATTTAGATTATAAACTCTTTGCAAACTCATCATTCATACTTCATTCATAAATGAACTTGTCTCATCTCATGAACGAATTCTTATTTTAGTGAATACTATATCTCTGTTTAGATGTTGTTAATATTTATAATGAACTCTTGTATTGTTAACTTCATGCGAGTATATTATTCATGATGTTGTAAATAATGTATAATAAATATTTTACACTTCCATCTCTAACTCAATTATCTGGTAACAGTCCACAACAGTAATTAGCCAAAGTCACTACACCTCGATTTTGAACATTTGGTCCTTCGAGCCGGATAATTGAGTTGGAATTACAGCATTATATACACATCAAACTCAAGATAGTCGTCGAGCAAATCTTCTCCAGGGGGAGCTCCCCACTGCCAATTCATGCCCTCGATCATATCAGAACGAAAGACCTCTTTCGCTCTGACTAAGAAGGCCTCGCAAGACAACTTCACCTTCCACGAAGCCAATCCAATGTGGACGTCCTTGGAATTGGTGGAACCATCTCGAGAACAAAAGGAACAGTGATCGTCACATTGAAGTCTCTTCGCTACAACAGGACAATAAGTGCTGATGTCTACGGCTCTGTAATTCTTCCTCACCAACGAAAAGGATATCAAGATACATCTCCAACGGCAATTCTGTCAATATTTGGATGGTTGATCCTTGGTCCTGTAAGCCCATTTCAAGAAGTTTCTTCAACTCAGCGTCCAGTATGCCATGCCATTCAAGACTCTGACCTTCAACGCCTCCTCGCAAAGTTCTGGGAACAAGAAGAAGTCCAGCCCAGTTCATCCACATCACTCACCCCCGATGAACAGGAATGTGAAGATTACTTCGAAAATTCGACAAAGACCAGGAATATGGCCACCTCTACACTGAATTCATGACTGAATATGAACACCTACATCATATGAAGAAAGCCTCCAATCAAAATGTACAATCAAGATATTTCCTACCACATCACGGGGTCCTCAAACCAGACAGTTCAACTACTAAGTTGCGAGTAGTTTTCAACGGTTCCAGTCCAACTTCATCAGGCCAATCATTGAACGACATCATGCACACTGGTGCCAAATTACAGTTGGACGTCACTGACGTCTTACATTGGGTACGTCGATTCAAATTTGTGTTTTCCACAGACATCACGAAGATGTATAGGCAAATCCAGGTCCATCCTGACGATTGGGATCTTCAAAGCATCCTCTGGCTAGACTCTGAAGACAAGATTTCGACGTACCATCTTACAACAGTCACCTACGGAACCAAGTCAGCCCCATTCCTCGCAATTCGTGTTCTACTTCAACTCATTGAAGATGAAGGTCGCAAGTATCCACTGGCCATTCAACCACTCACCAAAGCCCGTTATGTTGACGACATCTATGGCGGAGCTGACACTCAAGAGGAATTATCAGAAATCGCAAAGGACTTAAAGCATCTCTGCATGGCGGGCGGCCTGCCCTTAGCAAAATGGCAATCAAACACTCCTGGTGTACTCAAGATGGTTACTGAGGAAGAAATGATACCATCTCCAATCAACTTCGACGACTGTCCTACTTCAACCAAAATCTTAGGTCTACTTTGGCACCCCCAAGATGACCACTTTGCCTTCAAAATCAACTCCGAATCTACTGGGTCGGTAATATCTAAACGTATTATCCTTTCTAATATTGCCCAGATCTTTGATCCACTTGGTTTTGTTTCCCCTGTCACGATCAGGGCCAAAATGTTATTGCAGGAACTTTGGCTCCAGAAACTGTCATGGGACGAACAGCTCCCATCTCATCTCTCTCATAAATGGTGTAACATCAGAGAAGATCTTAAAGCATTGGCCAATGTTAGAGTACCACGTTGGGTTGGAACTCTAGAACAATCAACCGTGGAACTTCATGGCTTTTCTGATGCATCTCAGCTGGCAATGTCCGCTGTATTATACCTCGTTACCCACTCACCGTCCACAGGATCCAAAGTCACCCTATTGTCTTCTAAGACCAAAGTCACGCCCCTAAAACCACTCACAATCCCGAGACTAGAACTTACTGCTTCTGTCATTTTGGCCAAACTTACTCATTACACTCTCAATATTCTAGATATGCACGTACAATCAACGACTTTGTGGACGGATTCAACAGTATCCCTCTCGTGGATCAATTCTCACCCCGCTCGCTGGAAAGACTTCGTCCGAAACAGGGTAGAGCTCATCCAACAACTGACTCCAAATGCAAAATGGAGGTATGTCCCCGGCAAAGAAAATCCAGCGGATTTAGCAACTCGCGGGTTACTTTCAAATCAACTACTGAACAATTCGCTGTGGTGGACGGGACCACCATGGCTCTCCAAGTCAGCAGATTCCTGGCCAACACGTCAGCCGGCTTCGACAGTCGACCTCGAATCTGAAGCAAAGCCCAATCAGAATCTTCTCGTGGCCACAACTCGAGATTACCCATGGGACCTTATATACAGGTATTCGTCTCTTTCTAGATTATTTAGAATCACTTCCATTTGTTTAAGAGTCCTCGCCCGACTTAGATACCATTCTGATCTAACCATGTCTACACCTCTCTCTTCAACTGACTTGGAGAAATCACGTCTTTTTTGGCTTAAGACCACCCAGGAGGTATATTTTCCTCAAGAAATCAAGGCTCTTCAATCTAAAACACCTCTATCATCATCTCATGCGTTCAGTAGACTCACAGCATTTCTTGACCACGATGGTGTTATTCGTGTAGGCGGACGAATCACCAACGCTCATTTAGACCCAGATAGTACTCATCCTGCAATACTCCCTCGTAATTCACAATTCACCTCCCTCGTAATCAAGGCAGTTCACCTCCGCACTTTTCATGGAGGTACCCAGCTTACACTGTCCACCATTCGTCAGCAGTACTGGATCATTGGAGGAAGAGCCCCAGTGAAATCCCACATCCTGAAGTGTGTAATATGTGCAAGACATCGTGGTATACGAGCCCAACAACTCATGGGCCAACTTCCAGAGCCACGACTCAAGCCATCCAGACCATTTCTTCATACTGGTATCGACTACGCTGGCCCACTTACAATCAAAACCTGGAAAGGAAGAGGAGCCAAAACACACAAAGGTTGGGTCTGTGTGTTTGTATGCTTCGCCACCTCAGCAGTCCA
The DNA here is from genome assembly GCA_910592335.1 of Adalia bipunctata. Classification (NCBI taxonomy): domain Eukaryota; kingdom Metazoa; phylum Arthropoda; class Insecta; order Coleoptera; family Coccinellidae; genus Adalia; species Adalia bipunctata. The sequence continues at coordinate 41,673,343 of OU342950.1, forward strand.
TCTTGAAGCAGTAAGTGACTATTCCACTGAATCTTTCATCGCTGCCTACAGGCGATTCACATCTCGTCATCGGTGCAGATGTGCATCTCAAGAATCTATTCGCTCAAGCCACTTCAAAGAATCGGATCATGGCAGACCTAATCATGAATGAAGGCACAAATTGGTGCTTCAATCCTCCAGCAGCACCCCATATGGGTGGAAAATGGGAAGCAGCCGTCAAGTCCTTCAAGTACCATCTCGCAAGATCTACGAAAGACCATATCTTCACAATGGAGGAATTAATGACGCTTCTTACTCAAATTGAAGCGATCCTCAATTCAAGACCACTTGAACCACTTAGCGATGATCCTGAAGACTGCACCGCACTTACTCCTGGCCACTTTTTGATAGGCAGCCCACTAAATATGATACCAGAACCATCTCTGCAAGGAATTTCCACATCTCGATTGTCAAGATGGCAATTCATCCAGGAACGAATTCAACAATTTTGGTCAAGATGGTCCACCCAGTTTCTGCAGCGACATCTTTCCATCTCCAAGTGGTATCATCCTTCCAACGAACTCAAAGTTGGATCCTTAGTATTACTCACGGATGAACGACTCCCTCCATGCAAATGGCCATTAGGGCGAGTAATGGCTGTACATCCAGGTGTGGACGGATCAGTTAGAGTCGTCACTGTCAAAACGTCCACGTCCATCTTCAAAAGGCCTATCACGAAGCTAGCCATCCTACCAGTCACCTCTACAAGTGAATCAGCACAAGAAGATTTCAACTCCAACTCAGCTCAATAGCCAACTCTGTTCGCTATGGCGGGCGGAATGTTGAAAATTCATCGTCCAGTCCAGTTCGCCTCTCCGTTTCGAGATGGCCCCAGCTGCATCTCTCCAGTACATAATTAAGGTATGCAACCAAGGTTACATTTTATAGAAAACCAAGGTTACATAAAGATCTTAACCTCTTAATTGTCAAATTCGCAACAATTCACCTGTTGCATTTTTGTCAGAATCAATCAGAACGAATTGCTTCCTGCTTCTGTTACGAACAAGTTGCATCTTACTCTTGCCTTTATAAGTTAAACTCGCCACAAAAGTGTTTTAATTTTGTTCATCTCGTTTGATCTTGATAACCAACCAGTGCCCATTTCAATTCTAAAGGTATGTAATAATTAATATTTAAATGCCTCATTGACCAATTCTTAGTATTTTTTAATCACAGATGAATTCATGTCATCTCGTGGTCAATTGAACCTTTAAATTCAATTGACATCCTATCATTTTTCAATTCATAAATTGCCCATATCAATTCAACTCATTTCTCTGCATAGTGTACGATATATATTTTTATATATTTTATCAATATAATGAATTCTATAATCTGTGCAGAATGGCCCACGTTGTGTTATCAAGATTAAACTAACTCTAGCTTTTCTCTGTACAATTGAGTTGATCATTCGATTGTTAATTTGTTCCATTTCTAATTCACTCCATATTTTCTGTAATTGATATGAATTTTCAACTCAATTTATAATGTTAACCTCAATAACACCATGTGCTAATACTGTTCTCGAGTTTCAGATCAATTATGCCCTCTTAACTCCAGGGAAAAGGACCCTGGAGTGGGCCAGCTGCACCAGGCGATAGGATTCTCAGATTTCTCGTTGGAGAATTTCCAGTTCACACTTCCCTTCCACGTCTGGCCAGCTGTCTCGCTTCATGGGTTCAACCTGATATGCCATCTCTACGTTTGGTATAAGATTTCAATTATTACTTGTAATCATATATATTCATTCATTCATTCTTGTATTTTCACTTACTCGCTCATGTATTTCATTCACTCGCTCGAGAACACGTATTGCATTTTTCACTTAACGTTAAACTCAGATCTCTTTTATACAAATTTACTTGGTACATTTCTAGATTTATCAATCAAGTTTCCTATTTTTCTGATAGAATAGAATTGCTCGTGCTTATTTTCCTAAGCACCCTATCACTGTAAATGTTAACTTGGTTGATAGATATGTTCACTTCATGAACACATTCATACATTATAATCACACTTTGAATTCTATACTTAATTACAACTCTAGATTTCTCATTACAGTTTATCATACAAACCTTCTGTTTTTCTGGTTAAATCGAATCAATCGTCGTTTAATAATTCTATTAAATGCTTAATCACTGTAAACGTTGTGTTCAATGATAAACTTAGTCCATTTCATGATTCATTTCTTTTCTTTTGAACAATTCGAATTATTTCACACTCTTAAATATTCAGATAATATTTGATTATGTATCATTTTCATTTAGATTATAAACTCTTTGCAAACTCATCATTCATACTTCATTCATAAATGAACTTGTCTCATCTCATGAACGAATTCTTATTTTAGTGAATACTATATCTCTGTTTAGATGTTGTTAATATTTATAATGAACTCTTGTATTGTTAACTTCATGCGAGTATATTATTCATGATGTTGTAAATAATGTATAATAAATATTTTACACTTCCATCTCTAACTCAATTATCTGGTAACAGTCCACAACAGTAATTAGCCAAAGTCACTACACCTCGATTTTGAACAGATTCCTATGCTGAGACACAGAGCAACGATGGCGTGACAGTAGATGTCAGTGTTTTGAATAAATATTGTCTCACAATATCGAAATGCTTTCTGCTGAAAATTTTTCCCGTTTTATTGTTTTTAGAGAGGTGTAATGAAAAATATCGTTCATTACACGTCCAGAAAAGCTTTTTCCGTGCTTGCACGAGTTCCCTTGTTCGGCTCCGCCTCACACGGGAACACATCGCGCGCGCACGGAAAAAGCTCACTTTCTGGACTAGTAATGAAATATACTATTTCCGTTCCCTATATACCCTATACAGTCAGCGCGACAGGTCGCTCTCACCGTATAGGAAACGGAATGCACAATGGAACACTCCGTTTCCTAGCAGATATGCGCGATGTGCTCACTGCCCTGTTAGTCTTCTGGGTGCCGATGGGACAAATTGCAAATTATTAATAAAGTTTTCTTACTTTCTGTATAGCTTAATTAGGTAGAGTCTACCACATTTTTCCTCTGTGAACATTTTTGTAGCCGCGGATTTTTTTCAGGAAACCTCTCGAAAGTCGATCATATTTTCATTTTTCTTGAATCAAACATACTCTTTTTTGAAAAATGCAATCATAAGAACAATCTTGGAGAAATGAGAAAACATGATTGTCTACCAACATAAACATGACTGATGATCGCATTTTTTCAAAGTATTGATACCCTCCCGAATTTTTCAGAATCGGTTGATACAACCATATGAAGTATGAAAATGCAATTGTGCGACAAAAAATGTGGCGATTTCCTTGTCCTACAAATGGAAAACGAAGATTTTTTGGGATAAAAAATTATGTATAATGTCTTTTTTTTCTTATTCTCCCTCCACCTTGAAAATCCGTCGCGTTCATTGAAAAATTGAAGAATTCACTGCTCCAATTTGGTTATGAATAGACTATATGCATTTATCGGATATAACTTTGCTCATGTTACAAATAATCATTTGATTTTTTGAGGACCATTTGAGAAGGATGTGATGAATACTATCATCCAGCTGTCCGACGAATAAAGTTCGGCAATTTAAGTTGTTGCCGATATAATATTCTCAGTAGTGATGGATTTTTTTTTGTGCAAACATTTAAAAAATATCCTTGGCTTTAAAACGAAAAAGGAGGAAGTGACATCCTTAAACTGTGCAAAATATTGTTGGCATCAAGAGAACATCATAATCACAAATATAAAGATGTCATTCTACATGACGATTGGTGTTACTTTTACTGGATACCATTCGTCTTGTTACAATGAATGCAATGTGAGGAAGTAGTATTTTCATTGTTTTTTTCATTAGATTTGAATGAAAATGTCAGTTAACAATTTGAATTATACACTTTCAATCAAAATCAATAGTTTCATTTCAATAATAATCGAAAAAAGTTTCTGAAACAAAACCATTGAATTCAACTAGACTAAGGAATTGCCGCATTTTATATGGTGGACAGTTGTTTTTTCTATAAAACGAATCTCTCTGAAATATAAATTCATTCTTGTCCGATAAATATTAATGAATTTGAAAACTCAAAAAAAAACCGTTGATTTTTATCTGTCGGACAAGAAAAACACCACATTTTTTGTTGGACAATTGCATTTTCATATTTCATATGGTTATATAAACCGAATCTGAAAAAATCAGGAGTGTATTGATAATCCAAAAAATGTGATTTTCAGGCATGTTTATATTGGTAGGCAATCATGTTTTCTCATTTTTCTCAGATTGTTCTTATGATTGCATTTTACAAAAAAAGAGTACATATGATTAAAAAAAAATGAAAATATGGTCGACTCACGAGAGGTTTGCTGAAAAAAATCCGCGGCTACAAAAATGTTCACAGAGGAAAAATGTGGTAGACTCTTCCTAATTAAGCTAAACAGAAAGTATGAAAACTTTATTAATAATTTGCAATTCGTCCCATCGGCACCCATAAGACTAACAGGACAGTGAGCACATCGCGCATATCTGCTAGGAAACGGAGTGCTCCATTGTGCATTCCGTTTCCTATACGGTTAGAGCGAGCTGTCGCGTTGACTGCATAGGGAACGGAAAAATGCATACGGGATACCCAATTCGACACATAAATTGACCACCGACATGCAGGTGACGATATCCAACATAAAGCCACAGTTGAATCACTAAAAGCCCAAATTTGATCGAGAGCTACTCTCGACTCCAAAGTTGTCTTGATATAATCCAAAAGTTTGGCCAATAAATAGGCAGCACAAAGTTCTAAGCGTGGGATGGTTGAACCTTTCATGTGCGCAACTTTAGTTTTGGCACAAATTAGTCCAACAGTGACAGAACCCATTGTATCACTCCTCAAATAAACAGCCGCACCAAATCAATCCAAACATGCATCACAAAATCCAATCAAACTCAATTTCGAAGATTTGAATATGCCCAAATGACGTGGTATGTCGAAGGAACCCAAAAGTGTCAATTCCTTTCGCAAATTATTCCACATATTTAACAATTCAATGGATTTGGGTGTCTCGTCCCAGTCCAATTTCGCCATCCACAATTGTTTGATAAGCAACTCAAGGAGTAGAGTTACTGGTGCGAGGAATCCTATGGGATCAAAAATACGTGCGGCGCAAGAGAGAACATTTCTTTTTGTACAATCTCTCATTTCCTGACCAATTTCGAAATGAAACTACTGCTTGGGGTGACCACTGCAGACCTAGAATCTTTAAACTATTATTGTCGCTAAAATTAACTATTTTTGGAGAGAGAGCTCATCGTGCTCAATCTCTTTTAGAAGCAACTTGTCACTTACAGCCCACTTGGTTAGATGAAAGCCACCTGATTTAAGCAATCCCACCAAATCGCCGTAAAGATTTTTGGCTTTCTCTAAATCATCAATTCTGGAAATTAAGTCATCCATATGAAAATCGCGCAGAACAAATTCCGAAGCAAGTGGAAAATTACTACCCTCGTCCTCAACCAATTGTTCAAGGGTTCTCAAAGCCAAAAATGGAGAGCTTTTATCTCCAAATACAACCGTATTCTAGTGAATAACTTGAAGGGGATCTTCCTCTGAAGACCGCCATAAAAATTGCTGATATTTGCGATCCTTCAAATGCATTCCGATTTGCAAATACATTTGCTTGATATCAGCTTTGAAAGCAATCCGAAACAAACGAAAATTGACAAATACACTTAGAACATCGGATTGTAATTTCGGTCCGGTGAAAAGCAAATTATTCAGAGAATACTCTGTATGTGTCTTCGCACTAGCATCAAATACACATCTCGATGGCGCCGAAGAACTATCTGGCTTGAATATTCCATGATGAGGAATAAAATAATTTTGATCTTCAAAATTTGGATTCTCCACTAACGAAATATATCCCGAGTCTAAATATCCTTCCATTACCTGTGCATGTTCCTTCCTATATTGTGGAAACTGTTTGAAACGCTTCTTCAAACTAATGAAACGTTTCAAAGCCATCTGATACGAATTTCCGAGGTGCGATGGGGACATCTTGAATGGCAGCCTCACCTGATAACGGCCACTAGAATTCCGTGTAACGCTTGACGCATAGAAATGGTCAGACTGAATATCATCGGGATGTTCCGAAACTATGTTCGGTATTTCTTCCAATTCCCAGAACCTTTGCACCAAACCATCCAAATTTTTCTCAACAGATGTAAAAAATGTCTGAACATGTCCACTTTTGGTACATACAGGCACCGATCCATTAACCACAAAACCTAACTGAGTTTCCAACGCGATAGGTGTATTTAATGATCCAGAAACCTCCTTAGAACGCAGAAGCAGGGGAACCAAATCCGCGCCTATTATGCCATTCAATTTACTAGGTTGATGAAAACGATCATCAGCCAACGGCAAATCGAAAAAAAATTCTATATTATCAGTGCAGACCATAGCTTCCGGCAAACCGTTACTAATTTTATCCACCAATAAAAATTGAACATCAAAAGAAATGGTCGAATCGAATCTAGAAAATATGGTAGACCTGGTCTGCCATTTCACCGATTTACTGAAATTATCGATGCCATGCAGAGACACTGAGCAGGGTTTAATCATCAACACAAGTTCAAGAGCGCACGAATAAGTTAGTAAATTTGTATGGCTTCCGGAATCCAACAGAAGCCTTATCTGGGGGCACGGCAGTGCCCCCGCCAAGTCGAGCGCGAAGCAAACACTGCCGTACCATACTTTACTGGAACCATTTCGCCGCATTTTCAGGCTCCTATTTGAGAACCTCTGGATAAGACCAGAAAGCTGAAATTTTCGTCATCCAGTGAGCTATAATCACGTACTTAAAATCCAAAATTTCAAGTGTGTAGGTTATTTAGTTCCGAAGTTAAGCGAAGGCAAAGTTTCGCATTTTCGACACTCACTTATACACTCATGATCATCAAAATAGAACTAGTACATCCCATAAACTCAGTGAGCTGAAATTTGGTACAGAGTTAGGGTTTAATGGTCACATAAAGGGAAAACTATAAAAACTGGGATAATCGAAGATTTGGATTACCTACCTGTTGACCCTTATTTGAAAACACAAGAGTCCTACCAAACCGTACCGCCTCTACAAATAATATTCAATTTTGTTTGCCTCTTCATTTGATGTCGAAAATCGAAGGTCTGAAGTATCTTATGAAGAACCCTCAGGTAATAAAGAGTTAACGTTTTGTTTATAATAGTTTGTATAGATTGATTAGGCTGAGTATAATAATCAGGTAATAATTAAAAGTTAACGTTTGTATGTTTGATACAACGTGACTCAAAAACTACTGGACCGATTTCAGAAATGCTTTCACCCTTAGAAAGCTACATTATCCATGAGTGTTACAGGCTATACTTTTAACCCGAGAAAATTAAGGATACCTACTATAACTTCAATAATTACGAAAAAATAAGTACCAAAATCAGCCATAATCAGTTATTTTCACGTGCGCTGCAAAAACCGTAAGACTTACGTGGATACAATTTATGACGGAAATGTACCTCTTGAATAGTTCTACAAAAAAGTCCGCGGTAACATGTATCTATCTCTTGAGATTGACTTGATATTACCTGTTTATGGTAATCAGATGTTTTCCAAAATTATGCACTATTCGGGAGTGTGTTTTTATGAATTGATCCTCATCCAACCTAATACGTTATTTATCCCCAGTATTTAATTCAGAACGAAATAGTCCTTAACATCATACAATTACAACGAGTACATCAAAAGATATGACAGGTTGAAGTGTTGAGGATGAAACCGCACTACCGCACCAAAATAACAGCTTACGTGGCGCTTTCACGAGTAACCAATCTTCATGGGGTGAACCTCATAAATGTAGACTTTAAGAATATAAAAGCTCAAGCTTCAGCGATCACCGAATACAACCGGCTTAGGCGCAAATACCGCGCCGATCTTTCAGAAATTAAAACGTTTAAGCCATCTAAAAGAATAAATAGAGAACGCGAAAGGGCAATACGAAAAACTGTTCCTTCTGTACAAGAATCAGAACCGGAAAAAAAGAAAAGAAAGATTTCTAATAATGAAGAAACCACTCCTATAAAGAATAAAAATTTGGCAAATAGGAAAATCTAATAAAATAAATTAATATGCCCAAGTTTCTACAAAAAGAAGTGAAATCCCACCAAAAACATTCTGTAAAAAACTGGCCAAGTCTCGATGGAGCTGCTTCTTTATCACTAAAAAGTAATGAAATCTAGACAAAGTCGTGCCAAGTCTAAGACTCCTTACTGCGATTTCTTTATCATTATAGTTAATGTTGTGTGACTTGGCCGTTGAAGGGTACACAAGGGTATAAATCCGGGTGCTCCATGACACCATTGCGCCAGAACCGCTACCCATTGACGATGGAAAATTGCCACTTGGAAAACGTTGATTCAATAACCAGTCAATTGTAGGCTTGATAAAGCTGCGTATTCCAATAATACTTATGTGTAGGCGAGACTGAAACAAACAGTATAAAATTTTTTCCAGTACAGACGGACTTCTAATCATTGATACAAGTCCGTCTATTTTATGTTAGATCGGTGGTTGATTTGACACTCCAAAAAGAAGAGAGCAGAAGTCAGCATTATCAATGCTGAATGCATGTGTCCACTACCAGTATGGGCTATTACCTCGCTTAACAAACATGGGTAGTTACAACAGATATAACATTACCTGTAAACAAAATTGACTTGTACCCACTAACGTATAAAGAATGTTCAACGGCCAAGTCACACAACATTAACTATAATGATAAAGAAATCGCAGTAAGGAGTCTTAGACTTGGCACGACTTTGTCTAGATTTCATTACTTTTTAGTGATAAAGAAGCAGCTCCATCGAGACTTGGCCAGTTTTTTACAGAATGTTTTTGGTGGGATTGTTTTAACTTCTCCCCTTTTATTCAAAATTTCAACCAATACTGTATAGAGCAAAACAGTTGAATGACCCCTTCTAATGGAACAATAACTGGATACATTCGCAATAGGGGTAACTTCACGAGAGGTAGAATTGTCTTTAGCAACAAAATTGTCCGTAGCAGATTTCGGATCCGATACCAAATGCCTGATTTGACCTTTGAACATAATGTATCAGAGTGTTCTGACCGAATTTACAAAAATTATCTTTTATCCGAGCAGAAAGAAACCTGATGGTTACCAAAACATTTGAAACAGAGACCCTTCTCTTTAACCTTACGATAACGCTCGAATGGTTTCAAATTCAAAAATCGTTCACATTTTGACAAATGATGAGGCCTGCTACAGAGTGAGCATTTCAATAGCTCCTCCTCTTTTTCAACAAAAAAAGATTGATTTTTACTCGGTCGAACACCGGTGCTGAACTTTCGATTACCATCAACGGCTTATCCAGTGATCATAATCTGTTCCTTTATAAACTTCAAAATTTCATCATATTTCGGAGGTGCAGAAGACCGTCGATTATTCTCAATCAATTTTTTCGTTTCAAGGTCCAATTTAAACAGCAGCAAATATGAATAAGTGAAGTCCAACAAGTCATCAATATCCAAAGTACCTCAAGCCTTATAAGCCATATCAAATCTTTCCAAAATACTATGAAAATTATTATAAGTACCCTTTTGAACAGGTTTCAAACTAAGAATCTGATCCAAGTAATGATTCGCTAATGATCTTTAGTTCTGAAATTTATCCACCAAAGTTTGCCAAATAATAGAGTAATTAGAGGCAACAGAAGGCATCCCCACAGTTAACGAAGCTGCACTTCCAGCCAATTGACCAACCAAGAATTCACCTTTTCTGTGTCCGATAAACCTTTAATTTCGTGAATCATGCTCTTAAAACATTCATAGAATACCGGCCAATCACGAATGTTTCCCGAAAAAACAGGAAGATTTACTTCAGGCAATCTAATTATCGATTTTGGAGTTCCATCCCTGCATCATTTAGATTGATCATCTTTTGTACCCTCAGAGCATTCAACAACAATACAATATAAATCCTCGAAAGCATCCAACGCTGCAAAATTAACAGCTGATTCGGGATTCAATTGCAAACTAATATTCACGATTTCCTCAACAACCGAATAGTATTCTTTTCTTGACTCATCTAAAAAAGGTAATTTCAATTTAAAATATTTCAAATTATTAGGGTCTCTGAGGTCCTTACTCCAATTATACAATTTTTGTACCCTGTGAAAGTACATCTCCTTTTTCCCCGTTAAGATTCTCAACTTTTGTTCCAACGCTTTCCTTTCACTTTCAAGCATGACTACATATTTAAACTTCAACAAAATATTCAATTCAAATTGAGAATTTTAACAATTAATTGAAATTATCTATAATTCAGATGCAACTCAAATGCTTTAACTATCCAAATTCAACGTTTATGACGAAGAAATAATTCTTGAATTCCCAATTAATTCGGCAATGACATAAATTCCGAACCAGAAATCGAATCAAAAATACCGAATCCAATATGATTCCCGAACCCAAATGATTCAATATCGATATCAAGATCGAGTAGATAGGCCAAATATGAAAGGATATATTTATTATCAATTTCCCCAATATTCCACAACCAAATTCTTGAATTTACTAATGTTCCCTCAAAAAGAAATTCTCCGTGTAAGGTGAATTCTTGAGAACCAAATTCATCAAAATAAATAATATGCTTGTCAGATTTGACAATTCTGAAGAATTGTTATGTTTACGAATTATTCTGTTTGCTATATGAAACAAATGAGAGAATTTACCAAGAAAACTAGTTTCGTTTATTCCCACATATGCCACGCTGATAACAGCCGCTCGAAACAAAACGCGAAGAACAGAAACGACCTCGATTCAATTTGACGTCCAAATCTAGACAAAAATTTCAAAATCCAATCAACAATTACAAATCCGGCCCGATTAGGACCAAATAGTTTTTATCAAAAGAGCAATGGACTATATAAAACAATAATTGAAAAATTGCGATTGCGACTTGCCCAAATATCTTGATTCGGTTTCCCCTCAAGGTCACCAGGTATTTTTTAGGGAGGAAGGAAAGGATTACCTGGATCGTCTTAACTTAACTATAAAACCCAACTGAAACTGAAACAATTCACCAAACTCTAGAGTTCGGCGTTTATTGAACTCGAAATAGTTACTTTTTCAAAAAACCAAAATTCGATCGTTTTCCTACGAAATCTGTCTATTGACTGTACGTAGCATATGTGGTTGTACCACATATGCCGCATTATTTCCCAACAAAAAAAACCCAAATTTTCAATTGTGCAGAACTGGCCCCAACACCATAATTTTGCTGAAATTGATTCAGACGGCACAAATGGGCAGTGAATATCGAGGATGATTTCAGAATTTGTGCCGACATTTTTTGCCAACTTCACGCGGCCCAACAATGAATGATTTCAGATTTCGCACCACCCCGGAACCTCTTCTAAATTTGTAACCTAATATTCGATTTACACGCCATAATGTATCAACGGTAAGCAGAAAATGAACATACGCAACATGAATTCAAAATTGATAATTCGCTGCAGATAAAATACCCCTATACCGAGAATAAATGGACGAGGAATCAGAATTCCAAACTCGCTTGTCCTCACTGAATAGTTGTAAATTGTTGGTACTGTTTGTCACAGTTCACCCCTTTGTACGCGATATAAAAACAAATTGACATTTCAAAAACCTCCAATTGTCTCACCAATCAACCGCTATTGTGTGCTCTATGGAATATCTATCGAAAAGGATGATAAAGGGTGGGTCACAAAGCACAGACAGCGATTCACAAGGGGTGGGTTTATTAGTTGGAAATGGTGTTCGATGAATGGGGATTATTCTTCCATAACGAACGATTAGTTGTACATAAGAACGTTACATTAGAAAATCGAGCACAGATTTTGTTTGTTATGAGATTGCTGGTAAAATTTCATACACTATGTATACACTATACACGCATACTGTTCATACACAACGGTCGTCCATTAAAAAATTTTAGAAAGGATTCAGAAAAAACTAATGAAATACTATAATAAATATTTCAAGAAAAATAAATTTATGGTTGAGTTCACGAATTTGTTGAATATCTGGTTTCGTGTAATTATTACGTTTTTCTTATGAAATTTCTCAACGATTTACGTGAATCGAAGTTTTTTCGTTATTTTTCTTGAAAAAATAAAAAATTTCGACAAACGAAACCTAATTTTCAGAGTTCACTTCTTTGAAATTTCTGCTTGAAAAATGTTATCAATTAATTATATTATTTATTAATTGGAATTCCAATTCATTGTAAACATTGTTTCAATGTTTTGACAAATATTTTTGAAAATGAATAATTTTTTTAATATTATCTAGATCAGTGGTTCTCAACCTCTTTGTAGTTACGACCTGCTTATATTCTGACTACTGTTGGTAGTGCTGAAATAAGGTTACTGAGGGATAGCATAAACCAGAGTTAAGACCACCGCGAGCCCCTAGAAAACCTGCCGCGACCTCCCGGTTGGGAAACAATGATCGAGATTGTTAGTTAAGTTAGTGAGTTTATCATTTTCTCGACATCCAATACACTGACCACCACAGTTGATATCCTGTATATCTTTGACTTGAACATTTTCTTATTGTAGATTCTTGAGATGAAGATAGTTTTTTTCATTTTCCATTTTTCCAAATAAGGTTCTAATTCAAAAAGACGGGTACCTACGTGTCTGACTTGATTTTTTGTTATGGACGTATACACCCTAAATTTCTTATTTTTCGAGTTGAACTGACTGAATACATTTATAAATCTGGGAAATATGTATTCTATAATACTGACCATATCGAACCAAAATTTAAAACAAGCTATAATAAAAAAATCATTTTTTAAGACAAGCTTTTATAATAACAACACTCATCCGCCATTTTGAAGCCGCCATCTTGAATTCCTCAATTTGGAAAAATCGTAATTTCCGACCCAGAAAACCCCCAGATACCAATTTTGAATAGAATCGGATCATAATTACAAAACTCGTCCGCCATATTGTAGCCGCCATCTTGAATTTTTCAATTTTAACGAAAGAATCATCTTTGTCGAACCCAAAAACCCCCAGATACTAATTTTGAATGAAATCGGATGATAATTACAAAACTCATCCGCCATTTTGGATCCGCCATTTTGTTTTTTTCTATAAAAAATATCTCATGATGCATTGTCACCAGAATTATGTACACCTGCCAAATTTCAAATCAATCGGACGATTAGAAGTGTGTCATATTCAACTTGCAAGATTTGATTAGAGACAGACAGACAGACAGACAGACACCGGGACAGGTGAAACTAAATAAAAGCTTTTAAAAAGCGATATTTCATAAAAATAACAGTCAGTATAAGAATGGAGTTCATATGTCCTGTAGTTATAAATGAGAGAAAGAACCATTTATTGGCTGGCCAATAAATTTTTGAAACTCCGCAAAACGTTACACCAACCCTTAATCGAACCTGCACTTTTTGTTTTCTTGTCCTCTTAAAACAAAACTAAAGATCGCCATGCGTAGAATCGCCATCTACGCCATCTATCTTCACCTAGGTGACTCAAAGAGGTAACTGATTGTATGCCGAGTGTTTGTTGTAATTTTGAATGTAAAATAACCGTTTGCACGGAAAAGTATTTTTATCATTTATGTTATTTATGGTCCGATGATGAAAGGGGACAGATCCACTTTAAAAATCTTACATTGATAGTAAGTAACAGGCAGAGAACTTTATGTACCATTTTTGTTTATATCTTAATCCTAATTAATGATCAAATTTTTTGAATGTTGTAGTCCCTGAAGAAGGCTGGCATGCAGCCGAAAGCTTGGAATTGTAATCAATAAAAAGTACACGTAATAAGAGCCCTTGGAACTTAATACCCGATAACTTACCTATCTCTTGGTTTCAAAGAGGTAAGTTGGTCTGATTCCTAACTAGATGTCGCCATGATGTAACCACAGTGACGACAACTGGCTATAAAACTGTCAAAAGTCCGCCATGTTTTGTCGAGATGTTTTGGCGGTATTTTTGAATTTTACATCGGTAACTTACGGCAATATTTCATATTATAGGTCTCAATTTCATTAAGAAGTAACATAATGTTCCATGAATTCGATCTAAGATATGACGTTGCAAATGAACTGAATCGTGCTATCTTTTTTCCCGAAGATACAGATCGAAAATACTGGTTATCTTTAACTTCTAACTTGAATTATTATTCAGAAAAAACTGAAGAGCTACATACACAAGTGAAGAATATTATTTGCCAATAGTAAATTCATCTTGATTGATCAGTCATTGGCTTAATGGCCATAACTCTCGAAAGAAAATAAACAATAACAATCATAGATGGGTTAGAAAATCTGCGCACTGTCATTTCGACAAAACATGGCGGCCGACCAATAGAAAATGAGACACGAGTTGTCGTCACTGTGGTAATATAGCCACTGTAGTTTGTACTACAGTGACTATATTACCACAGTGACGACAACTCGTGTCTCATTTTCTTTTGGTCGGCCGCCATGTTTTGTCGAACGTTGAAATGACAGTTGCGCATGACCTATCTAATATTATGATTGTTATTGTTTATTTGTCAACGCGTCTAAACAAAGATATTCTGCATTGTCGATATTCTATATTGTAGAATATCTTTGCGTGTAAAGCAGTGAGTTGTTAAGTTCGTGGAAATCAGCGGCTTCGACTTTAGATTATCCGAATTTTTCATATTTAAAAATGCCTGGTTGTGCAGCTGTTGGATGTTCAAATTCTACGATGAAGGGTTTCATTATGAAATGCTTTCCAAGGGATCCTGTCAGACGGAATGATTGGGCATTAAGAACAAGACGAGCTAACTGGTTCCCTACCAATGATTCTTTTTTGTGTGAAGTAAGTCCATTCATTTTACTAGTTAACTTTCAAATAAAAAAACAAAAGTTCTTAGAAATATAATTTCTATGCAATTAATATAGGGTCCACGTTTCCTCATAAATAATTATATTATTAAACATAAAATATTTTAGGTTACTTCTCTTTTGATATGTTGGAGAAGGGGAGAGTTGATGGACATGGAAGTTGAAACACAACGCTGTTCCTACAATACAATACTGAAGCAATATTTTTTTAAGAACCATTCAATTATGGAGGTAGGTTATAATTTGAAGAGTCTATTTCAGGTGAAATGCTTTAAATAATAATTATGTTGAAATTATAAATATAACCGATTATTTATCTGCAGGTGTTCCTGATCCTGAGCCAGGTAGAGATACAAGTGTATCTTATAATGAGGAAAACATAGTATAAGGCCCGCCGCAAATTGAGCACAGTCCACGGACAGGCGAGGTCCATGCGATGTGCTGCCCATGCCAAGCACCTGCACAGGTTTTTCAAGAGTAACGCAAATTGAGCACAGGCGATGCCACGCTCGCATGCAGATATTCATAGTTCCTAGGTCTTCCGATGTGCAATATGATGGATGAACAGCAAAAATTACTCGATCATCTCGATTTAGAATCTGAATCTGAGGAGGAGGAAAGATTGATGATATTACACTTATTAAGCAAGAGAAGAAAAAGAGGTAAAACGAGTGCATACGAAAAAGAAAGAGTCATGGAGAGTTTAAGTTATGCAGTGAAGTTGCAGATAATGTATTTAGGGAATCTTTTCAGTTGAATAGAAGTTTAGCGAGATTCACGAATTGATTAAACAATTTCGATGAATTTCTCCAGTTCGTCCATCTATTTACATTATATGCAGATGAACTGACAAACGTGGGCAGTGTGGGCACCCACGGCTACAAAACTGTGTTGCTAGCACAGCGCGAGCCACGCGAAAATGACTTGGCACCGGCCTGGCCGTGGCCTAGGCTCAAATTGCGGCACTCCATTGAAAACCATGTAATACAAAACAAGCCACGCGTCGCATGGGCCTCGCCTGTCCGTGGCCTGTGCTCAATTTGCGGCGGGGTTAACTGTTGTGTCGGCAACACACAGTGCAGATTCTTGTAATGTGGGTTGCTGAACTAAAGAATGTCCCTAATTTCTGGAAAATACGAGCCCATGTGGACGAACCTTTTTTTTGTGTGAAAAGGAACAATTCGCTTTGAAACTTCATGAAGTGCATATCACGAAGTAGTTTTCCGCAT
Organism: Adalia bipunctata; assembly: GCA_910592335.1. Classification (NCBI taxonomy): domain Eukaryota; kingdom Metazoa; phylum Arthropoda; class Insecta; order Coleoptera; family Coccinellidae; genus Adalia; species Adalia bipunctata. The sequence goes on from OU342950.1 coordinate 41,689,553, forward strand.
TATTTTCGAGATTTTTCGCAAAGGTGACAATCGCTTAATTTGTCTATTTTTTCGCTAAGTATTGTTTCAAGTGCATATTTGTTGAAACCAATACAGAACAAATTAGCTGTTAGAGACAGTGTCCAAATTAATCGACATCGATTGAGGTGTGTGAAATGAGGTGTATGGAAAGTGCCTTGTTCACTTTAAGGGATCCCTTCGAGCCTGCAACTTCAAGGAAGCCCCCAACATCACTGGCAACCGGTAAGACATTTCATATTCAGTCTCTTACTGACCGGGAATCTGTATTTGTGCGCTTGCTTTCGCAACATCCAAACTTAAGAAGATACAGTCCAAACTTGTTCTACGTATTCCGTACGGTAAAACGCCAACATTTGGTCCTTCTAAGCCTCCTTTGGGCCTCCTTCAGAGAATTATTTGGTTTTTTGATTGCAAGTTTCATTTTTCAGCATTCATACAGCTTTCTGTTGTTGAGTCTGTTTTCTCGCGGCGGGAGGGTTGTTTGAATTATTCTTTGACTTATTTATCAGATAAACTTTTCAAAAACACCCACTACCCAATAAACACAGTAACCATTAAGAAACGTTGTATTTTTTAGGTAACGTCACTATATTTCATCGTTGAAAAAACGGTAAAATGTCGTTATGAAATACGTTTCTTTTTAGTTTCATCGTAACGTTTTCCTTGCACGTTGATTCAACGTTGCAAACCTCATATGTAAAAGTATTATTAAGTTTCAACGTAACGATGTATTTTCGTTTCGGAAATAACGTTGATGGTATACGAATTCTCAACGTTGATGTTCATGCCGAAATACCACAAATAAATAACGTTCATTTCAAGTGTCGAGGTAACGTTGATTTTAGGGAATAAAAATACCTTGATATAACGTTATCATTAAGTTTCAACGTAACGACGTATTTTCGTTTCGGAAGTAACGTTGATGGTGTACGAATTCTCAACGTTGATGTTTATGCCGAAATACCACAAATATTCAACGTTCATTGCAAGTGTCAAGGTAACGTTGATTTTAGAGAATGAATTAATCTTGAGTAAAAATATTTTTGAATTGTTATTATTTGAATTTCAGCATAATTTGTCCTAAACTAAGGAAACTCATAAACCTTTCTCATCTACATCTTGAAAAATATTCTTAAAACTCTCAAGATATTCAAATGTTTTTTCATGGATATGAAAATAAAGAACAGGAAATGAATTTTGATCCGAATTTTGAATAAAGTATCATCACAGGAAATGTTTCTCATTGGAGATATAATTTTGGTCAGATGTATAAGGTGTTATTTCTGTGGACTCTGGTTATTTATGATAGGTGAAAAATTTGAGAAATATTCGAGAAATATTCCTCCTATTCCTTATCTATTCAAGTGGACAATAATTTCAAAATGCTGACAATTAAACACAGATTCTTCACTATTTTGTATTAATAAAAAAATAAACAGAATAAGTATGAAAGAAAAAACAAAACTACATATAAATATGAAGAAAACAAACAAAAAAAATATATAGATTTTCAAATGTATTGAAAAAAATTTTTAAATTCGATTTTTTTTCTCTACTTAATGCAGCGTTCTTGAGCCTTTTCTTGGCAATTTTCAGCCAATCTTTCGTTGCGTCTGCAATTTGTAGGTCTGTGGCTGCAGCAAATTCTTTCTTGACAGCCACTGAAAAAGCCCATAATGCTCATTAGATATTTTGAAAATGTAGGTCTACAAAATGAAACCTTACCATAAATGAGTTCCATCGACTTTGTGTCTTGAAATGGTTTCTTCTCCCTGCCCTTCCTGTATTGGCAAGCTAAATCGTTGCTTAATATAAATCTAAGAATTCTCCTGGTATGGTCCTCAGGACCATTACCTCCCATCGACTTCAATCGGTTAACCTTAAAAAAAACGAGGATAATTATTTTTACAGGGAACTGGGGTAATAATTTTAGCATTGCTATATCAAATGATGCCTTCGTAAAAAACATTAATTAACATTATCTATGTAACAAATTTCACAATTTTCCAATCAATTTTTTCCGAAATAACGGCCCTTTATTATACTAGTATAATCTTGAGCTCAAGTTTCTCCACATAAATTATATAATGAACATTCATCTTACATTATGAAGATAATAAAAACATGACATGGACTAGTAGAGATTATCATAGAAATTACCAAATGGAAACGTGCCATCAGCAAGGAAGAGACAGACCGGTTTCGCTCTTATTTGTGCTCATCAGTGCCGACATAACCCTGTTCACGCTGATGGCACGTTTCCATGTGGTAATTTCTATGATAGTCTCTACTACTCCATCTAATATTTTTATTATACTCAGTTGCTTTAAAAGCGTGATCTTTCTTTTCTATTTTCAAGATAATTTAATGAAATGTTATAATGTTGAAGGAATATGTTGGGATGTTGTTTTCTATCTAATTTTCATGAACTCACTTTCTACCATTCATATAGGTACATATATTTCGAGAAAACAAGTCAAATATTCGTAGTCTGTGTTTAATAAGAAAAATGAACCTTGTACTGACTACGAATATTTGACTTTTTTTCCAGTGTTTTGTTGATATTTTGGAAAGTTATTGAAAAAATACAATGATTTTAACAGTAATAATGTGTTCAAAATTGAATACTCATATCAAAAAGGAAAAAATTGAAAAAATCTTGAAAAAATTTTTTTTCGCTCCCTGTATAACCGAAAGTGCTTAAAAAATATTTTTGTCTAGTAGAGAATTTCAAACAATATCATAATCCATCAGGTCGATGGTTATGAAAAACATTTCTCTCTCTCTTATAAACCCAATTTTCAGACTTATGGTAAATTTGATAAATCTTGAGTAGAATTAAATTTGATTAACGTCATCTAATAAATAGTGACTCATTTAACGTTTATTCAATGTTACTGAGATCACGATGAACCAACGTTTGAAAAATGAATTAAATATACGTTTCATAATGGTGGATGAATCAACCAGTTGAATTGGGTACGTAATACGTATATTATATGTATAATCAACGTTCCGTTGAATTTGTGTTTCGGATGTAATAAGTAGAATTGAAGTAGGTTTCACCAAGCCTTCACGGATTCCAATATAAAAGGATGAAAACAACAACAACAAAGGTAGGTATGAGATGGCTTCGGAATTTTATTTTCTATCTAATTTTCATGAACTCACTCTCTACCATTCATATAGGTACATATCCGTGTTTTCAACGTCAAATATCATTCAATATGAAGAACTCAATGAAATATTCACTTGTGCGAAACTGTGAAATTGTGTGTATTTTTGAAAAAGCAGATGAGTGGCTTGGTAGTTTCAAATATGTAAATCATATCATGTAAAACTAACAATCCTTTTGGGAAAAATATAATTATACTTCTCATATGTATCACCAATCAATATGAAACTGATAGGTACTTACCTAAATCTTTGTTGTCGCACTCCTAAACAAATCGGATAATTTTCCTAGCAAACTCGATTCACTACGTCGGAAATAGCGAAGGGAACTATCGGGTGACTGCCGCACTAGCTCTTCAAAATGTGAAATGCACGAATGCAGGATCGCCGACGCCGGCCGGCACTATCACGTATCACGTGATACCCCTGATGCCAACTCTAGTGCACCGTTGCCTAGGTTGATTAATCATTATCTTTCAAGAAACTCCATAATTTTCTATTGAATGATTTTAGCAAAGACGATGTATGTTACGAATATAAGGTTATTACTAATAATGGGTTTCATATTTTGAACGAGTAAAAAATTCAAAGTAAAGAATGCAGGAAATAAGTTCGGTAGGTATGAAATCACTTTATCACTTCACATAAAATGAGAATATTTCTCGATCCTTTCGAGATGAAAGATTTTATAAAGGAAACATTAAAAGCGTTTCGAATAGGTATATTTAGGTACCCACCTTCAACCTAATAAGTAATATTGATTAAGTATTTCTTAATTATTAAAAAGAAACATTAATGTCAATGTAGGAAATTTTCAAAATGTTCGCCGCAAACGTGTTGGCAACATGCTTATCTGATGTAGAATTGTCTTCTTACGTTACTCAACATTTCTTCTCAGTGATGATTTTTGCTTACTTCCTTCATATCAAGAGGTAAATGGGAAATAAGTATTGAGTGTAATGTATCGAATTTGTGAAATAAAATAATTTTCATTCAAAATGTTAATTTTTGTAAAAAAATCTGGAAACACTTAATATTTCCGAAAAAGTTGAAGATAGGTATAGGATATTGTACATGAATTATGTCTAGGATTTTCTGAAGAATCCAAAAAATAAATTTATACAGGGGGTTGCATTTGAAATAAGAAAGTTGGTATTGGCCACGGTCGCATGGAACACCCTATATAATTTTATTTTCTTGAAAAATATGCGCATTTAAAATTGAAAATCGACGTGTCCGAATGTTTCCTAACACCCCCTCATTTATTCGTTATCGAATTTATTTCATTTGGCTGTTACACTCTGTATATTAAATGTATAATCAACGTTTCGTTGAATTTGTGTTTCGGTTGTAACAAGTAGAATTAAAGTTGGTTAACGTCTCAGTTGATTAAGAGTGACTAATTAAACGTTTCTTCAATGTTACTGAGCTCACGTTGGAAAATCGTTTGAAAAAATGCAACAAATATACGTTTTATAACGGTTCTTCAACCAGTTGGATTGGTTACGTATATTATATGTATATTCAACGTTTCGTTGAATTTGTGTTTCGAATGTAATAAGTAGAATTAAAGTTGGTTTACGTCTGAGTTGATGAAGAGTGACTCATTTAACGTTTATTCAATGTTACTGAGCTCACGTTGAGAAAACGTTTGAAAAAATGTTATAAATATACGTTTCATAATGGTGGATGAGTCAACCAGTTGAATTGGGTACGTATATTATGTGTATAATCAACGTTTAGTTGAATTTTCGTTTCGGATGTAACGTAGAAGATTCAACGTGTAACGTTAAATCAACTTCAGCCACCAGAAATAAACGTTTATTATACGTTTGTGTGTTTATTGGGTAGGTAAATTGAGTTTTTTCCGCATCCATTGATCCTTACGCATTTCGTTCTCCAGATCTCCATTTTGAAATTTTTTTCGTCATCATATCCGTTAGTTTCGTTTGAAAATTTGGAGAATATTCAGGGCGCAAGTACGAGTCGATCGCGCTCGCTCAATTCGGATTTGCAATCGGGGGACTTCATCGCCGTCTCTGATTGGTCCGCATTTCGCTCCGGCAAATTAGTTTGTTCTCACCAGTCGCTGGGTGAATATAAACAAAAGCCAACACATTTTCCTTCTCGCAATAAATTTTTGAGATTTTAATATCGTCCCACTGTTTTGTGGAAATCGCTTAAATTAATTCCTCAATATTTGGAATATTCCTCGCATTATTTCGCACTTGTTCAATTCGCTTCTCTTCTGAAATATTCTTACATTGTTTTTTCACTTTCCTTCATATCGTTCTCAACATGACTGATACGCGTTTGAAAAAGGCCCAGCTCACAAGAGGGATTTGTGTCTCTGAAATGGAAACCTTGAAAACTTTAACCGCTGAGGCTAAATCAGATAAAAGCAAAAAAACGATCTTCAGAATTCGTTTCGGAGAAATCGATGATCTCGGGGAAGATTTTAATAAACAGCAGCAATGTATTATTAACGCATTATTAGCTGACGATGATTCAGACATGACACCTGAGGTAGCGGTCGGATCTCAGTTTCAAGACGATTTCTTTCTTGTGAAATCTACTTTTTCCGAAATTTTTGAAAAGGAGGAGATAGGGTTTTATACTAGCTCTAGAAAGCCAAGCCTGTTTCCTCAAACGCATTCGCCTAATATCAGACTACCAAAGATAAAACTTGAAGTTCAATGGATTTCACTAAGTTTCCTACTTTTTTGGACTTGTTTGATGCTCTTGTTCATAATAACTCGAGTTTGTCAAAAATTGAAAAATTTAATAACTTACTTTCATCTCTGGAAGGGCAACCCCTATCATTAGTGCGTACTTTACCCATGGTTCGTGATAACTACGCAATCGCTTATTATTCGCTCAAGCTCATTGGGAAGCTTTAGAAAGCTTGGCCAAAGTTACTTCCAATAATGCAAGTTCTTTACGTCATTTGCTTGATACTTTTACCGAACATTTGGCTGCGTTAAAATATATGAAATGAATGATGAATGGGATTTCATTTTGGTTCAAATGTTGTTCAAACGCATGGATAGTTCCTTGATAACAAGGTTTGAGCTCGAGCATGGCTCTTCCGATATTCCAAAGTTTTCTGAGTTGGTTGATTTTTTGAGTAAATATTGTTGCGCCATAGAATCCTTGAAATCTTCAACTCTTTCAGATACAAACAAAGGATTTGCTCCTCAAAAATCTACACCGCACAACAAGAGAGTAAATTCTCATTTCTAGAACGTGAAAAATGACCAAGGGGTTATTTGTTGTTTATGTAAAGAGTCGCATCAGCTTTTCGCATCTCCAAATTTTTTGAAAAAATCTCCGAAGGAACGTCACACTTTCTGCAAAAGTTCTCGGCTCTGTTTTAATTGTTTGAGCTCGGTCCATAATTTACGCAATTGTAAATCGCACCATACCTGTCGGGAATGTAGACTAAGGCATCATACCCTTTTACACCTTGGTTCGAACAATCAATCAAGTAATATTGTTTCGGAGCCTTCTACGAGTTCTGAAAATGTAGCTCCTAGTACGATAATTTCTGCTACAGGTGTTATCAAACGAACTACCAGTGTCTTGCTGGCGACAGCTTTGGTCGAGGTTTGTGATGGTCACGGGAATTTTCATGTGATGCCTGCATTGATTGACAGCGGATCAATGATGTCGTTTATTTCGAAAAGGGCATCGAATATGTTGGGTCTACCAAAACAACGAATAGATACAAAGTTTGAATTCTTCAGAAACTAGTTCTAATTACGGTTGTGTCACACTCTCTTTACGACCTGTCAATCAGTGTGTGCCTGTATTGATTACAGACGCGGTGATTTTAGATAAGATTAGTGATGAATTGCCGCGGACTAAAATTTCTTCGAAGGATTTTCGTCATTTCCTTCATTTGAAATTGGCTGATTCGCGTTTTTATGAACCCGGAAATATTGATTTATTGTTGGGCGCTGATGTTTTCTCCAAAATTATTTTAGGAGAAGTAATTCGCGGAGAATCTGATGGACTTGACGCGATAAATACCAAACTGGGATACATTGTTATGGGTAAAATCGCTCCTCGAGTAACCGCCTCGCATTTTTCGTTTTTTGTTTCTAGTCCTGAACAGATTTTAAATCAGGATCTTCAAAAACTTTGGGAAATTGAAGGATTGCCCTCAGCCCCTGAAGGTTCGTGCAACGATGATGAGATATGTGAGAATATCTACAGGGTGACCCAGAAACGCGACGATTCCGGAAGGTACATTGTATCTCTGCCTTTTCGTGACGCATTGCAATCATTTGCAGGAAGTCGAGATCTTGCTATTTCACGTTGTTTGAATCTTGAGAAACGCTTAATGAGGCAACCTCAATTGTATTCCCTCTACCGGGATTTTATGCGTGATTATTTGGAAGCCGGTCATATGGAACCAATTAAATGCGATCAAGTTCCTTGGTGTACTTATTATTTACTGCATCATGGCGTAGTTAAGGGAGAGGGAGCGTCCAAAAAAATAAGGGTTGTTTTCAATGCCTCAAGTAAATGCCCTTCGCAGTTGTCATTGAATGATCACTTGTTAACGGGACAAAAACTTCAAAAAGACATTTTGTCTATACTTTTGCGATTTCGAATACACAAATATGTTATAAGTGCGGATATAAGGCAGATGTATCGAATGATCTGGGTGAACCCTGAACACCAGGATTATCAGCGTATTATTTGGTGGTTTTCCCCGGATGAAATCATTCAAGATTTCAGACTGCGCACTGTAACTTATGGAATATCAAGTACTCCTTTTTTGGCCCTTCGAACATTAAAACAACTCGTGATAGATGAAGGAAAAAATTTTCCTCTCGCTGTTTAAGCTCTTGATAGAGAACACATACATACATTGACGACATTGTAAGCGGTTGTAAACCTATTGACGAGGTCCGTGAATTGAAATCACAATTGATGAGCTTGTTGTTGTTGGGTGGATTCGAATTAAGAAAATTCTGCTCAAATGATTTTTCCGTCTTAGATGATCTTCCGATAACGCATGTTTCCTCAAATGCGAAGTTTTTTGAATCGGCTGAGGAAGATGCTTCATTGCGGATTTTAGGAATGCAGTGGCGTCCCTCCACTGATTCCTTTCACTTTTCGGTTCGGATTATTGATCGACGATGTACGAAACGTAATTCGTTGTCGGAGTTGGCTCGAATTTATGATCCAATCGGTTTTCTGGGACCTGTCACATTTTTTCTGAGAATATTGATTCAGCGCATTTGGGCTGCAGGAATAGGCTGGGATGATGAGCCTCCGGTCGAAATATTTCGCTTATGGGATAGATATAAGTCGGAAGTCCCGCAATTATCAGAACTTCGGATTTTCAGAAAGTTGTTCGACGCTAAATATGAGTTGCATGGCTTCTGCGATGCCTCGGAAAAGGGTTACTGTGCACTTGCTTATGTTCGCGTTGTGTGTAATGACCGAATTTATTGTAAGTTTTTGTGTTCTGAAACAAAAGTTGCCCCCTTGAAGAAGATCACTATACCTCGCCTAGAATTATGCGCCGCAGCTCTTCTAGCTAATCTTTTATCCTATGTTAATGAGACCTTACAGCACCAGGTTTCATTCGCTAATTTAGTCGCATGGTCAGATTCTCAAATTGTTTTGAGTTGGATTCATGGTCAACCGCATAGATGGCCAATTTTTGTAGCCAATCGAGTTTCTTTAATCAAAGAAAAGATACCGATATATCGTTATCGGGAAAGAAGTCAATGATTCAATAAGGACTCAAGTGTATTCTTTATTGATTAATTCCAGCTTTCGTTCCTATATTTGGAACTTCTTCAGGGACTGTAAACAAGACGAACAAAAGTTAAAATTCATTTACACATGCCAATATTAAAAAACCTTTAAAACATTTTTTCCTAACTTACATTCGATGTGAATTTTAGCTTGATAGGACCATTTTCTAATGTATATCACCATATAATTTATGGTATCATCAATTCTTATGTGAACCATTTACTAAGAGAGCCGTTTTACAGGATATTCGAAATTAAAATTCTCATCATTAGTACAAGACTTAAAAAACAACACAAACTTTGATAAGAACGCAGTACCACAGAACACCAACAAACACTGAGACATGATTTTGTTCTTATTTTTCTTCATTCGGTTCCTGGTAGTCTGAGGTGTCTCGATGTTCCGTCCTCTCCTTTTTTCAGAAGTTGTATTATATTACAATAGATGTCGTTTATGTAATTCGAGTCCGTGTTTATATTGATGTTGGTTGGACACATATTAATTTCTGCGGACTCTAAGAACAATCTTTTATTAATGCCCTCAACCCTCCTCAATATAGATACATCCTGGAAATTCATTATGTGACCAGTGTCAATGGTATGTTTGGACAGACCTGTTGTTTGTTTGAGGAATTTTGTATCTCTTTGATGTTCTTCAATTGTGGTCTTCAATCTCCTTCCTGTTTGGCCTATATATGATGCTCCACAAGATCCACAATTAATCTGATAGATGGCATTAATATTATTGAGTAATTTCTCCCTGTCTTTTAGTTTGGAAAATACCCAGTTTTTTAACTTATTGGGAACAGTCTTCATGATCTTTATGTCGTCTATTCCACTGAAAACTGAAACAATTTTAGATGTTATCTTCTTATATTGAGGCAACTTATAATATCTATAGATTATCCGTGTGTTGTTATCGCAAATTGGTTCGCTCTCTTGCTGAACTGCATCATTTAATATAGGCGTAGTATTGTAAAAGATTTTATTTATCAACTTGGTTGGTTATGAGTTTTCCATAAGTGAAATCTTCAATCTATGTAGCGCATCATTATATTTTGACGTATCACAGATATTCTTTACTCTATTTTTCATGCCAGTGACTAAGTTTAGTTTATGTTTCATTCCGTGGCTTGAGTGAAAATTGAGATATCTGTTAGATGATATGGGTTTCGTGAACCAATCTGTTGTTATTGTTTGATTGTTCACTATCAGCATTACATCGAGGAAGGCAAGTTGCGAGTTCACCTCGGTTTCAATAATTGTAAATCTGATGTTGTTGTCAAACTTGTTGAAAACTTCGACGATTTCATCGAGCCCATCCCTGGGTATCAGGCAAAATACGTCGTCCACGAACTTCTTCATGATCGGCACCAAAAACTCAACGCAGGAATGCAATCATTCAAGAGATCATCCATGACAAACTGAGCCAAAACAGGTGAAATCACTGAACCCATCGGGGTGCCTTTAGTTTGGCTGTAAAATTTATTATTGAATCTACAATAGGTTGTCTGATATACCAGATTAACCATGTGTAAAAACTGTTGTTCGCTGCATGTACAATTAGGTTTTATTTCATCCCAATGTCTTGATACTGACTTTTTGGTAGCTTCGATGGTAACATTAGTAAAGAGCGATACGACATCCAAGCTCGCTAGTATGTAATTATCAGGAACTTTCATGTTGTTTACTGTTCTACTGAACTCAAAAGAATCCTTAACATAATATGGGTTTTCTCTGTTATATGATTGGGTCAGAACATCTCTGATGTAAATTGACAACTTGGCATTTGTCAATTATGTTATTTTGAACTCTCGCCCTCTCAGTCCCCTCTCATCTAATCCTGAAGATGTGAACGCATTAACACCAGGACATTTCCTTACGCTGGAGCCTCTCTCCTGTCTGCCGGTACCAGACATAACCGACTTACCTCTCAATCGTTTAAGTCGTTGGCAGTTGCTACAAAAACTGCATCAAAGCTTTTGGACTCGCTGGTCCAAAGAATATCTTCATACTTTGCAACAGCGCTCCAAGTGGATCAACTTAACTGCTCCTCCTGAGTTGGGAACCTTAGTTCTAATCAAGGATGACAATAACCCTCCTTGCCATTGGCCTTTAGGTAGAGCTAGGAAGTAGTACGGGGCGCGTATTGGCATTGTTTACTACGGTGCAACGCATACATGGTGTTGGAACGCGGTAAAGAATGGCTGAACTAATGCTCTCTCTACCCAGACATATCTTACTACGACTCAGCGCAGCGGGGTGTTCAGGCGTAGTAACTATTGTATTATGGATACGATTCGTGAAAATTATGATCATATTCTAAATAATTACATTTTTAAAAAATATGATAATTTTCAAGCTCATATAGCCAATTAATGGGATCGAAGCCGAGTGGTATTTGGCATATAGAAGTCATTCATTTACACGAGGAAATAATACGAACAATTATGTAGAAGCTATTATTCGCATTTTTAAAGACATTGTTCTACAAAGATGTAAAGCGTTCAATGCTTGTGCCTTGGTTGCCAATGTTTACGAGTTCTATCAAAGACGCCACTTGCTGTAATTTGGCAATTTCCTCAAAGAATGGGATACTCTTTAGAAAAATGTCACATTGTGCTTATGTCTCTGTTGAAAGAATCGACGAAAATACCTTTTTGGTTTCTTCGGAAACCGGTGATAACATGTTTTATACTTCATATGTAGATATTGCATTTTGCGACTGTGTTTTTGGACAGGGTGGAAGGTATTGTAAGCACCTTTGCGCCATACGAAGAAGTATGGACTTGTATGCAAATAAACGATGGAGACAGAAAAAAATTAGCAAAATTAGCTCTAGGAGAAAATATATCCTCAGAATTTTATGACGACATGTCAACTGATGTGGGTATAGAAAATGACTTGCCAACTACTTACTACTTGATTGATTGATTGATTTGCTGACGGACAAGAGACCGGGTTAGCACTTGGCCTCCCTGTGACACTACGACCAGCTTGGGTCTATTGTATCACTCTTTCGTCAGTGGTTCCTCACGAGAATAGGTTCGTGTCCTTTATCAGGTTCAGTAGCCTGTTTATGAGGTTTTTCGGATTCATTCCCATTTCTGGGTTGATTTTTCCGAAGATTCTATGACGCCTTCTTCCTAGGGCGTCGCATTCAAAGATTATGTGAGAGGCTGTTTCTTCCTCTTCACCGCAAAGTCTGCAATCCACAGGTTCTTCAATTATTCCTATGGTGTTCAGATGTTTCCTAAGGCCGCAGTGTCCTGTCAGCAGACCTACTATTATACGTGCCTTTGTTCTGTTTAGATTCAAAAAGTCAGCCGTCAAGGTTTGGCTTATGTGTCCTACCATGACTTTGCTGTGTGTTTGCCCGTCACTCTGTTCCCAGTGTTGTCGGTGTCTTTGTTTTATCCACTCCTCAATCAGGGTCCTGCATCGGTTTTTGCTGATTCCAAGCACAGGTTCTGGCCCTGTGAATGGCGTTTCAGATGCTTGTCTTGCTAACTGGTAACTACTTACTACAAAGCAACAGAGTAATGTTTCTACCCAACAAGATAATTTTTCTTTAGTACCAATAAACACTGTCGAGAATGCCAATGAAACAAATTTAGGAGAAAAACATTCCTCAGCTGCAGTAGAACTGATAGAAAATTTTGAACGCATTACTGAAATAGCCTGCGAAAATGAAACGGTTTATATGATTAATGCCATGAAAAAATTTAATCAGGCTTTTAACAAAATTGTTACAACATCCGACTCATTGAATTTCATTCTTGCATCAAAAAGTATCCCACGAAAAAAGAACATTAGGTACTGTTCAGCCAACATCAGTGAGCCGAAGAAAAATTAGACGTGGTTTATCATGCGGCGCAAAACGCATTCAAGCTGGTAGGCCATCCAACAATAAATGACAAAAAATCCTAAAAGGCAAAGATCTTTGAAGAAAAATATTTATCTTAATAGACCGAATGCAAAATCACATGGAAATGCACACTAGGATTATACTTAGGTTGATTTTGCATTTTATGTAGTTGTTTTCAGCGATACTCACATTTATACTATTGTTATTTTTATGTACCTATAACGTTATGTTTGTGTATTATTTTCTATTTATTATTATTTTTTATTTTAGTGTGGTTCAATGAACTATTTTTGGCGGTAGTATCTTTATGAACGGGGGTTGCAAAATTGCGAAAGAAATCAAATTTGAACGTAGTTGAGTTGGAAAGCTGTGAACAATGACCGAGAATAGACGCGTATCCATAATATTCACAATAGTTACTACGCCTGGACACCCCGCTGCGCTGAGTCGTAGTAAGATATGTCTGGGTAGACAGGGCATTGGTTCAGCCATTCTTTACCGCGTTCCAACACCATATTATATGCGTTGCACCGTAGTAAACAATGCCAATACGCGTACGGGGCAGAAACGCGACCGAAGACGGACGCGTTTCAGGGAGACCAGCGCCTAAAAGTAGCCTGAAAAACGCCTGTGTATGTCTATACGCTGCCACGGTGGCGAGTCGCCGTGCAGGACGCAACGCCGGACGCCAATATCAAACGTGTTTGATTTTAGCGTCAAGATAGCCGGCGAAACGCATGAAAAACGCTTGTTTGTGTGAGAGAGCGTCTAGAATGGCAGAGAATCATGCAAGATTTGCACATTCGGAAGAATTCATTACAAATTTTATTGAACTTTTTAAAAAGAATAAGTGTTTGTGGATGATTAAGATAGTTTCTATAGTCTATAGTCGTCCGGATGTAATTTTGATTCTTTTAAAAGCTTTATATGGGATTAGGAATCTTTTTTCAACAACCAGTCTTTAACCCATATATTCGACGTTTCTTGGATTCACCCTTTTCACTTATTGAGAATAATCTTAATAAGTGAAAAGTGCTATAAAGCACTGGATATTTTTTTTTGCCTGAGCGACATTTTAAACCTCTCTCGTCAGCGATCGGCGAGCTACTGAGACGCTTGTGTGTGGTCAAAATTGCACGAGCGTCTAGGACGCTCACAAAACGCTAGCTGCCAGAACGCCGAAAAAGTAGCTTGTGTATGGGCCGCATAAGATAGTTTCTATAATCGTCCGGATGTAATTTTAATTCTTTTGAAAGATTTATATGAGATAAGGAATCTTTTTTTAACAACCAGTCTTTAACCCTTATGCGACGTTTTTTGGATTCACCCTTTTCATTTATTAAGATTATAGCACTGGCAATTTTTTTTGCCTGAGCGACATTTTAAACCTCTCGCGTCAGCGATCGGTAAGCTTCTAAGACGCTTGTGTGTGGTCAAAATTGCACGAGCGTCTAGGAAGCTCGCAAAACGCTAGCTGCCAGAACGCCGAAAAAGTAGCTTGTGTATGGGCCGCATAAGAACTAATAGAGTAAGATCCCAGAGCAATCAGACATAACTTATTTTCACACGGATGAAACCTGAAGTTTTCAGTAGCATCTCGTGTGCCTTGAATACCTACGCGCTTTGTGGAACTTGCCGAGTGACACCTGGGCAGATACCAGGTGAGAAAGGTAACTAAAAATAAGAATTATTCAACTTAAATTTACATGGCTGATTTTCACATAATATGTTATGTAGAAAATCGGCTCCTGGACCACCATGATGTCCAGGTTTTGTTTGATCAACCTCCAGAGGGCCGCATCAGTAGCGGCCTTGGCGTGATGGAGGTTGATTTGGAGACACCTAATGACGTTTTCTACAGTCGTCATCGCGGTGCTTCCATGACTTCCCCTTGTTCCGGAAAAGCAGCCTCCCCTCTCGCTCCTCTCGTAAGAGTGGTGGTACCCTGTCTGGCCTTTCCGTGAACTTCTTCGAAGTATCTTCCTCCTTTTTGAAAGGGCCAGCCACCCCTGCCGGAGCCAGCGTGAAGCATCCAGCAGATGCCAGGACATCCATTCCCACTGTCGTAGGAGCCGAAGCCGGAGCCTCAGGTCTGTCAGCAACCATATCGCCAGCAGCCGCAGGGACCTGACTGTTGGTGGGCTTCTTGACCCAAAACCCCATCTTACCCAGTCTATAATTGACCGCGAAATCTAGTGCCTGAAAGGCCTCCAGGCTTCCACAGTCCAGAGGGAAGATAACTCCTTTACAGTTCTTCCCATATCACCTACCTTCAGCACCCTCCACTGTGCCGTCTTGACGCTGGGTTTTTGTTTTTCTAGGAAGGTCCAGATCTCCTCGACGGTGTATTCCAGGCTGTTTGGAAAATAGGCCGTAGCTACCGTCATTCCTGAGATATCCTTCTCATCCTTGACCCGGACCTCGATGTTAGGAAGCTGCAGCTCCCCTTACTTCGATTTCACCTAGTCGGCTGTTGCCTGGTTATCACAGTTGATGACCATTAAGCCTGGACGAAATACGACTAAATGTGGCAACTATGTTTTCCTCTTACTTCAGAATTAATCGGGCCAGTTTTTTCTCCAGCTTCGTGTGTTGTTCCACCTCTAGACTAATGTTGGGGTGTCCGTCCGGTACTAGTCCAACCTTCACCTCTCACCTCTTCCCCACAATGTTGCTGTTGGTGGATTTGAGCGGTCGCATTAGAGTTTTCGACATTCGCTGAGGTTCATTTCCTGAACCAGCCCGCTCGTTCGATCAGCTCTGAACCTTTCCGCTAGGTTTGTCTCCTTTGATCTTTCTCAAGGCAGTCTTGTCTGGAGCGGAGTCTTCCGACCTGACCCGCTTTGTAGCAGGAGCAGGTTTTTGAGCGTTTCTCTCGGCAATGGTCAGCTTGCATAGTTTGTACGCCTCTTCCGGCGTATGACTATGACTCACCAGCCATTTATACCGCTTCCTTTCAGCTTTCTTCAGTCGAGGTGGCCTGTTGGACTGCTTTTCAAGCTGAGCCCGCACAGACTCCTCTCCCGAAGAGCTTGCGAGAAGCAGGTCTTCCTCCACTTCCGTTACAGAAGTGGTTGTGGTTGAGGTTCGACCGTAACAGTCTGAACCTCAGTTGTTCCGAGACTTTGGCCTTCGACAGCCTGAGTCTCGTCCGTCTCCATAGGAACCAAGGACACAGGAGTATCCTATCTATACTAAAAATGAGATGAAAGTCAAAGAAAGGAAGGACATCAAGAAAATGTCAAAGAAAATAAAATGTGGATGTATTGGAGTAGAGTCAAACCTAGATGGTAGTAAACATGACTGTATTGCAATATACAGTGCTAGTCAAAAGTCCCCTCCCCCCTCGTCAATGAACGGGTATACTTATAATAATGAAATTTGGAGGGTGGAAATAAACGGATGTAGGCTTCTCAACTGGTCATAACAGGTGACGCAATAGTCATAAATGACGTCACAAGGCCACTGTGACCAAGTATTTTAAATGGGACCCTATGGCAAAATCAGCCGGAACCCAAACAAAATTGGTATGACTGAATAGGTATTTTCAATACCTTTCAAACGAGCTGTCACTTGCCATAGGGTCCCATTTAAAATTATTGGTCACAGTGGTCTTGTGACGTCATTTATGACTATTGCGTCACCTGTTATGACCATTTGAGAAGCCTACATCCGTTTATTTCCACACTCCAAATTTCATTATTATAAGTATACCCGTTCAAAAGATACGAGGGGAAGGGGGGGGAGGGGACTTTTGACTAGCACTGTACTATAATGATGGCAATGTGGATATATTGATGGAGGTTTCAGAACCAATATTACAAAAATTGTTAAGTGAAAATGTTGAAATCACTCTCACCAACATGGATACATTAAAAGAAAATCAATCAAAACAGCAATTTATGAATTCGTCAATAAAGTAATAGAATCTTTTGAAAACAAAGAGTTATCCATGGGAATTTTTCTTGACTTAACCAAGGCATATGACTGTTTGGATAGAAATAAGAAGAATATTTTATGCACAGAAAACAAATGGTAGAAATCGAAATCAATGAGGAAACTGTAAGATCAAATTTAAAAGAATTACTTTTAGGCATACCACAGGGAAGTATAGCTGCTGGACCTTTACTATTCCTAATATATATCAATGACTACAAACCAGATACGGAAATATGTCCCAAAAAGTAAATACAGTTAATTATTGTGATGAAACAAATTTACTTCTAGTTGAAAAACTATTCTCAACGTTAGAGAGACTATCTGAAATCATACTAGATAAAACCGGTGAATGGTTCAAAAATAATAACTTGCTTCTCAACAAAGAAAAAACAAAGTTCATACTCTTCACACCAACACAAACAAACTTCGAAGGAGAGGTAGCAATTAGTTTGAATCAAGAAAGATACCAAATACAAGAAACAACAAAATTCTTGGGAATCCATATAGACAAAAACCTCAATTGGAAAGAACATATAAACTGTCTATGTAAGAAAATTACATCATCGATTTATGGTCTACGAATAATAAGTAGATAAATCCATAGTTTGTGCTGAGACGGGGTTTTCCAAATAATCGTGGTAGAAATAGGGCAGAGAAAACCACAGACAAATTTCTTCACTTTATTGAAATTATAAACGTTACGTGGAAAAAATTACATCTTTAACCAAATACACTCAAATACCTTACCTTTAAACGTTGACCAAACCAAAATTGGATATTCTCACTGTGAAACAGTAAGCCGACCAAATAAGTTCAAAAAGGCTCAAAGTCGAGAATCAAAATCAAAGAAGCAATTTATTTCACGTTGCTAACTCCAGGAAAACAAATCTCTTTGAACCCGCTGGATCATTCAAAAAACTATGCCGCACATGGACAACCGATAAGAACATAACAATGAAACAAATTTAAATGAGGCGCCTGAATCATAGGCAACCAATCATGCACACATATATTTTCAATATACAGGATGTTTCTGTACAACTTGCCCCCCAAACGCATGCAAGGAAGAGCACAGTTTCAATCTAAGCGCTTTCAGCAGCATAAGTTGGAACAGTATACAGTTTCATGTGCGACGAATGAAAAATTCCGCGCTCCTCATTACTCTCAGGAGAAACCAACAGGTATGTATGATCATGTACCTTCTTTTTAACCCTAAACGGACCTTCGAAGAGC
Source organism: Adalia bipunctata (assembly GCA_910592335.1). Taxonomy (NCBI): domain Eukaryota; kingdom Metazoa; phylum Arthropoda; class Insecta; order Coleoptera; family Coccinellidae; genus Adalia; species Adalia bipunctata. The sequence continues at coordinate 41,707,565 of OU342950.1, forward strand.
AATAAAAACTTCTTAATTTCAGATTTTATCGCAGAAGAAGAATTGTTGGCTTTGAGAAGAACAAGGTCTCCTATATAGAACTTGACAAATCTCTTACCAGGATGACGGAGGGCTCTCTTACATGCCTTCTTTGAAAGACATACTGACGCAAACCTTAGCTTTGTTTCCAAAGACGGCTCAATCCTCCCTTCTGATGGTACCAGTTCTTCCGGTAATAATCTCAATTCGGGTCCACCTAGTTGAAGTTCACTTGGTGAAAATCCGGTAGACTCGTGGCCTATTTCTTTCAAGATCTCTTGAATTTTGGGAACCTCGAAGGCCCAGCGAGAGTGTTGATGGGAACAATATGTCCTGAACAACCTCCCCAACTCCTTCATCACCCGTTCAGAGGGATTTGCCTGTGGATGACGGACTGAGGTAAATATGACCTGAATATCTTTACTCTTCAAAGTATCTTTCCAAAGTTTCGAGGTAAACTGAGTACCTCGATCACATAGTACCCGACCCACAGGCCCATACAAAGGAAGATAATCCCTTACCATCCTCGTTACAAGCGAGCGTGTTGTAGCTTTCTTAATAGGCTGAAGTACAACGTATTTGGTGAAGAGATTCAGTATCACAAACAAATATTGGGCACCTCCTCTGGATCGAATCAAAGGACCGAAAAGATCTACCGCTATTATATCATTGCGATTCGTAGCAATAATATTGCTTTGAGGAGGAGATGATAGAACAGATGTTTTGGAACGTTGGCAAAGGTCACAGCATTTTATAAACCTTTTTATTTGACGGTAAAGGTTTGCGACCCACACCTCAGTGCGCATAAAAAACCAAGTTTTATAAAAACCATAGTGTCCCAATGTAGAATGATAAGCATCTACAAATTTTTGAACCAGCTCTTGAGGAAAGCATAGCAAAATTCTTTTAAAAAGAATTCCCTCTCTTAAGAGAAAATATTTACTGACCTTTCCCTCTACACCGCCTAACAGCTCATTCATTATGGAGGAAATCTTAATATCCTTTACCTGGTATTCCCTAACCTTTTTGAGTAATTGCAGAAAATCCTTACAGAATTGCAGTTTAGAAATATTGAAGAATTTTTCTGTGGGAACAGGTAGTTCCACGCAGGCATGACGGGAAAGGGCATCTGCCTGTATATTCTCGCGTCCAGGAATATGTTGAAGGTTAAAAGTGAACTCCTGAAGCGCTAAAGCCCACCTTGTTATTCTGGGGGATAACAGACGACAGCTTTGGATATAGGTGATCGCCCTACAGTCAGTATACAAAGTGAATTTGTTACTCAAAAGATAAATTCTCCACTTTTGTATGACCCATAGCGCTGCCAGTACTTCTTTTTCATAAGCACTATATCTTTTCTCCCTCTCTAATAAAAGACGGGACGTACAGGAAACCACCTTTCTCTCACCATCCACCATCTGAAATAGTATTCCGGCAATACCATTATCACTGGCATCAGTCTCAACATGCCAGGGTAAATTCGGGTTGGGGTGGTAGAGAAGCACTGCGTTTTGCAATTCTTTTTTCAGGCATGCAAAAGATTCTTCCTCCACATCTGTCCACTTCCACTTAACTTTTTTGTGTAGTAAAGTCGTGAGTGGTGCCGCAATTTCTGAAAATTTAGGACTAAAAATTCGGTCATATTGGCAAAATCCGGGAAACCTTTGTAGTTCCTTCACGCAGGTGGGTCTCTTATAATCAACCACCGCTTGTATTCTGCGGGTATCAGGTTTGACACCTTGACCAGTGAGTACAAACCCTAAATAAGGCATTTCGGATCGGAAAAATTTACATTTTTCATGTCTAAGAGTAAATCCAGCCTCACTCAAGCGCTGAAAAACGAGGGACAAGTGAACGAAATGCTCGTTTACATCCTTCGACATTACTAAAATGTCATCAACATATGTTACGACAAAATCCTGAAACCTAGGACCTAATACCCTATCCTTGCACCGAGTGAAAGAGCTAGTGGCACTTTTTATCCCGAACGGAAGAACACAGAATTGGTATGTCCTAGTTCCTAACATAAATCCAGTGTACCTCTTAGAATTTTCCTCCAAGGGACACTGCCAGTATCCGTGAGTCAAATTTAAACTTGACATAACGGTCTTGCCTGATAACTGTTTTATTATTTCGTCAATAGGCTTGGGTACTTCGAATTGTGATTCCATCACCTTATTTATATGTCTGCCATCGAGACATACCCTCACTGAACCGTCCTTCTTGACAGATGTCATTATCGAGGAAATGTATTTAGGTGATGCCCTCTCAATGACTCCCCACTGTAGCATCATATCCACAGTTGCCTGTACAGCAGAGCGATGAGCTATTGGTATTGGATATGGTTTAATGAAAAATTCGGTTGTGTCTGTTAACCTAATTTCATGAAAATATTCGGACGTTCGTCCAGGAATATCAGAAAACAAAGTGCTGAACTTCGTCAAAAATTGATGAAATTCGAATTTTTGATTAGAGGTAATGTGACAGTTTTCTATTTCATGGAAACGTTGCTCACCTTGCAGTCTCGCATCTAATTCAGATATATTTTTTAGACTACTGATCGACTTTACTTTCAACGTTGAAAGTGCCAACGTTTCCGAAGGAGCAAAATTGTGATAAATATCAACCTCAGGAACGTAACAAGTTCCATCCATTAGGTTAAACACTAAAAGATTTTCTGATAGTTTAATGTCAACCTTAAAAAATCGTAACAAATCGCATCCTATACTATAATAACCGGATGAATGAGATCCGGAATGACCAAGAACTCGAAGCAAACTAGCTCTGACTGTACATAAAAACTTAATTTAGCCTGTACTGTCACCTTCTGAAGCTTAGTCCGAAAAGCTCCAATGACCCTAATACCTGTCACTGGAAAATGAGGAATACAGTTGTGAGATCCTTCGATTTGATTCCAGGTATCTTGGGAGATGGCACAGACTCTGCTGCCAGTATCCACCAATGCCGCGAATTTAAAACCGTATAAGTTTATTGAAATCAATGGACATCGATCATCACTTAAAGAGTGATCAAAGTCGCATTCCTCCAACAGCAAGTCAGGTAAAGGATTATTGCTGACTGAGATAGATTTTTCCCCCACAAGATCTACTGGTGGGGGATCTCCCCGTTTCCCTGTTCTTGGGCCTCCAACTCCAACGAAGATATTATTTTACCACCATAATTTTTTTCAAGTGGTTTGTTTGATGGCGAAGAACCGTATCTATGCGAATATGAACTTCTTGGGGTGCCTTCTGTTCCAATGAAGTGAACTTTCTTATGAGAATCTTGAAAGTTAGACGGCTTGTTTTTGAAATACTGGTCAGCTTGCCTTAAGCGAGCTACAGCGTCCGAAAAATTATTACAACCCAAAAGTGAGCTTGCCACATTTGGAGGGAAGTGTGGAGCTATCAAATCAATTACCATATTGCGGTTGCAAGTGTTTTGTAGCACCTTCCCAATAATTAAAATGATCAGTAAACAAACCAGAAACATATTCACTTCTTTCTAATTTCTCCTTTATGTTCTGTTGTTTTTTTCGATTCCAAAAATGACCCAAAAATTCATTTTAAAATTGCATGTAATTGTTAAAGTGATTGGAGTATGCCTCCCACCAAAGTTTAGCTGAACCTTTAAATGATCTACTCAAAAAAATTCTGATGTTACTAAAACAAACCTTATTAACATTTATACCATTTTCCAGGAATTGGAGAAAATCTGGAGCCTGCACATTGCTTTCTCCATCAAAATCAGGTATTAATTTACTTAAATCCCCCAAACCAAACAAACAATCAATCAACCCCAAAAATTTAAAATCATTTTGCAGGTTGTGTGCACTATTCATATTTAACCCAGGATGACTTCGAGGTAAGTTATACCTTTGATCTAAATTTAATTCATTATGATTATTATTTTTAGAGACACCCTGTACACCACCAATGGGACCTTCTACATGAGCGTTTTGTTCAATGATGTGTGGTTTTGAACTATCATTAGAACGAAAATAAACGTCGGTATATCCATGAGCGGCATCGCTTCGAACTACACTTTGCCTGCTATACATTTTATTATTACTGTCAATATTATTGTAATCTGAACTAACCTTAGGAGCGTTCTGTATGACAGAACTAGCTAATGAATGTCCATTTCTAGCCGGATCAACCTGTACATTTTCAAGAGTAATCTTTACTGTATCATGAACAATTTTTGAAATGAATTCATCAAACATTTTAGGATTATTCAAGGTTACATTTTGAAGATGTGGCAATTCCTGCTGTTGAGGTTTAAAACGGAAATGCCTTGTTTGATCCTCACATATTTTGTCAGTATCACCGAAATTCGCTGGTTCTGTATTGTACCTTTTATCGTGATGTTCGAAATTCAAAATTCTCCTAGGTGCGTGATACTTATCTGGTCTAGGTGTTCCAGAACTATGACTTTCCTTCACTTTCTTCGGTATAGCTCCTCGTTCCTGATTTTCTTGATCCTTATTGTTTACTACTGTGGATGGAACAGGAGACAGGGCTCGTGCATTCTCGACGATTTCGTCAGCAGATACGTCTTCATCCGTTTTCTTTTTAGTACTGCGTAAATTGTAGTTTTCTCTCCTACCATCCATTATTCAGCCTTAAGTTGGGCGCCAAGATGTGCTGAGACGGGGTTTTCCAAATAATCGTGGTAGAAATAGGGCAGAGAAAACCACAGACAAATTTCCTCACTTTATTGAAATTATAAACGTTACGTGGAAAAAATTACATCTTTAACCAAATACACTCAAATACCTTACCTATAAACGTTAACCAAACCAAAATTGGATATTCTCACTGTGAAACAGTAAGCCGACCAAATAAGTTCAAAAAGGCTCAAAGTCGAGAATCAAAATCAAAGAAGCAATTTATTTCACGTTGCTAACTCCAGGAAAACAAATCTCTTTTAACCCGCTGGATCATTCAAAAAACGCCGGTATTATAAAGGCCAACCGAGGATTCAACCGTTGCGCCAGCAACCAAATTCCTCACTATCTGGTAGTTGGCGCACGGTTGAATCCTCGATTCGCCTTTTATAATACCGGCCCTATGCCGCACATGGACAACCGATAAGAACATAACAATGAAACAATTTGAATGAGGCGCCTGAATCATAGGCAACCAATCATGCACACATATATTTTCAATATACAGGATGTTTCTGTACAACCTAAAAATGGTGTATCATGAAATAATAGAAGCAAAACTGAGATTTGGCATAGTATTTTATGGATCGGGAAGTATAAAATCATTGTTCATTCTACAGAAAAAAGCAATCAGCCTACTAAATAACATGAAGTATAATGAATCCTGCAGAAGTATATTCAAGAAAAATTAATTATTCACAATATATGCACTTTACATTCAGGAATGTGTCCTCTTCATCAGAAATAATGAACATCTATTTGAAAAAATATGAGAATAAAAGAACTTTTTACGAAACCAGGAATGAAGACTATATTAATCCCAGACATAATTCAACAATCTCCCAAAAGCAGACGGAGTATAGATGCCTCAAAATATATAATTTTCTTCCCAAGAATATAAAAACAATAAAAAATATGAAATGTTTAAAAAAAAAAAGTTTTAAATATCTAATTGAGCTAGAACCATACTGTTTACAGGACTATATGTCCCCCATGTAATTAGTATCTTGACACTATTCCATTTCGTTGTTTATATTATTATATGTAACTGTATCTGTATGAATGTGATTGTGATTGTATTATTATTATTTTTACGTCCGTGTGAGGGGAAAACCCTTTATGGGCGCCGAGAGGGTAGTGTGAGAATCCAAGATCTTGTTTGGCTACTCACTAAAAACCCCTCGCACTGTCCATGGAGTATTTCTCCATCCTGCCCTCGTAGCGTCCCTTAACAAAAGAGATGAGCTGCAAGTGGCTTCTAGAATTCATGGGACCTGATGATATGAAGTGACCCGAGCAACACTGCTTTCTGCATTCTGTACGCCAATGCTTCGGCCATTGATCTGCAGACCGGAAGGATCTTCAGTTTATCTATACGTAGTTAGCTCTCATTCCACCGAGACATCCTATGATTAGTACGACCATCCCAATTTTATGACCTGGACATAAACGTTCCAAGCTCGAACATAACTTCTTTGTATTTTTGCCTCTTCTGTTCTTCTTTCATCACAACATTATTTGCTAGAGCAGAACATCTCTCTTCAAAGACTCGTTCATCCAACGAACAGCGAGGATTTGGAACACATTGCCTAGAGAGGTGTTCCCCGAGGCATATAACCTCCAGAAATTCAAGAATAACACCAATTCCTACCTGCTTGCCCTTGGTTCTCACGATGTTCTCTGAACATTACAGGATATTCCTTTTCGTGAAAATCACAACATAAAAAAAATCAATCTTTCAGCTAATAAAAAATAATGAAAATTATTTGAGGAACACTATGGGCCGAGTTGGACTGCGACATTTATCGCTTATATCAATCGGAAATAATCTAACATATCTATAAAAAAATAAGTCAATGAGGAGATTGTGACAATGACTGCTCGTTTTTTTGTAGACCTTTGTACATATACGAAGAATCTATAAAAATTGTTCTCAATGTTTTCATCTACATTCCACATAAATATAATAAATTCAATATACCTATTCAAATATATAAATAACCCTTTCGAATTACCTATTACTATTCATTACCTAATAATAACATCATTTGTTCGAGTATAGTCCCCAACTGTAGCCTCAGTAAAAACGTAAAAAGTGTTGCTTCTTCGAAGTATTTATATTTCGACGTGATAAAAACCAAAGAATTCAAAGGAGCCCCTCTTCGATTTTTGCACCAGAGCCCCTGACCATCTAGCTACACCACTGGTTTTGCTATTTTCATTTAACTCAACATAATTTTCGTGCTTTCCAAGTTTAATTACTATTTTATTCACCCATGGAAATTGAACCGAATTAGGGTTAAAAGAACATATTGTTGCCGCAAAGATCGATAAATATACCCCTCAACGTCATAACACACATGAAAATCATCATTGAAATCTGCTATGCATGGAGAACTAAAACCGGAGGATGGTGGCGGTCGAGTTCATAGAATTATTCAGTGATTTGGTCCATCGATAAATCCCCGTGTTAGGGATTTGCCCGCTGAATATAAAGCGGCTTTCTCAATCCTGTAACCAAATCCTTTCCAATGGTATATTGGATCCAATATAAAAAAGATAGAATGGATATCTAAATGTGTGATGCTGAATTGGAATCTGTATAAAGAAGAATCGCTCCTTCTTGCGGTTCTTTCGTCTCCTTTACTTGAATCTATCAGCTTTCCAAGCCGATTCGCTTCTGTGTGCCATCATAATAGTTTGTTTTTGAGAATCGATATATTGGAATGTCAGTCATTTCCCATTCAGAGCTCTGAATAATATTGTAGAAAGTCGACTCTCAAAAATAAAAGAGAATAATTACGACTCATGAAACAGAGTTCTGATGAAAGATCGAGAAATAAACATGAAAACATCTGAAGGCTTTTTCAATAAGAAGTGTTATTTTGAATAGCCCGCTAATTCGGTAGATGGCTGCAATTTTTTGACATTTGACAAGGAAAACTACGCCGAGAATAAGAATGGAACGATACACGCTTCAACAACGCATTGAAATTATCAAAATTCTCTATAAAAATGGTGAAAATTGGGCAGAGACGATTCGTGAAACTCGAACAATTTTGTGTCGTCGTGAAGAACCTTGTCGAATCGTAATACAGAGATTGGTGCAAAATTTTGTTGGGACAAGTTAATGATGTGAAGAATAAAACCCGTGCACGTCGCTCAAGCCGGGAACATTGCTGCTGTTGCCGAAAGTGTTGAAGAAAACCCAGGTTCGTCCATTCCTCGTCGTTCTTTGGAATTCCACAAACGTCATTGCACCATATTCTTCTGGTGTCTTGAGGCTTATAAAGTTTAGTTAACACAAGAACTAAAGCCGTCCGATCCTCAACAACGTCGTGTCTTTGCTGATTGGGTCCTTGAAATGCATAAAAATGATCCGGAATTCCATCGAAAAATCATCTTGAGTGATGAGGCCCATTTCCACCTGGGTGGCTTCGTCAGCGTCGATTAAAGAATTCAAAGATGGAATTCGTGACGCTATCGGGGACATAAGACAGCCACGTTGCGATTTCGATATGGAAAAGGAGAAGGATGTAGTTTTGTAGTCGTGGTCGTGGTGGTCATTTGGCCGATGAATGATGAGACTCATCTCCACCTCAAGGGCTTCGTCAACAAGCAAAATTGTCGCATCCAAGGCTCTGGAAACCTGGGGGTTATTGGTGAAAAGACGCTTTATCCTCAATGTGTTTGTGTTTAGTGCGGTTAATGGTCCAGCGGGGTCATTGGACCTTACTTTTTAGATGATGAGGCTGTTAAGAGTTTTCGCTGCGGTGTGGGAGTGAGATTCTGGTTCCCAAATTTTTCCAAGTTACTGCACAACAATATTGACTGTCCACCACAATTGACTGTGCATCGATTTGCCGCGTTCCCAAAACAACTTTCTGTGCTGTGGAGTTCTTCCATCTGCAAACGCCATGGGATTGCATTAAAGAATAATTCTTTAATGCAATCCCCCATTTGGTTGATGGAATATATTTTCAACTCGATTGTGAGAGGCTGTGACATTCACTTTGAGACATTGCCGTCAATTATCAGCAGTAGGTATATACAGGGTGATTCCGGAGGATACCGTCAAATTTTAGGATTTAGATCTGTAACAGATCTGGACTGCGGATCAGATCTTACAGATTTCCCTTTCGTGTGTGCTTTGCTATTAGCTTTGTTTTGGTTCACAGTTCTGGACCGTTCGCACAAGCGCAGATGTAAAAATCCCATATATCTACTAATACCAATATGGATTATACCCCTGCTTTTCACAGTCACAAAGTGAAGCCAAATCCTTGGTAAGGCTTGAGTTGTACGCTTGCGTCAACTGGAAATTCAAAAATTGCGAGAAATTTAGAGGTTATGTTTATTCTGAAAGAAATAGAAAATAGATATCCAGAATGAAAATAAGTCCCTTAAATACTTTCAGTTCAATTTTAGAATATGAATAGGAGTTAACAATGATATTAAGGACTCGAAGAAAAAACGGAATAAAGCGATTGAAACATTTCACATTAAATTGTGAGGTTACGATCGGAACTATTCCCGTGAAGTTAAGAATGACATACGTTTCACGACATAATACGATGTGTCAGAGAGAGACAGAATGAAAAAAAAAATTTATTCTCAATATTGCCGCACAAGCGCAGATTTGCATTGTTAACAAAGCCCAGCTTCAGTTTTGATTGGCTCTTTCCCCATATAGGAATTATTAGATATATGAAAAATCCTGAATAACCTGTTTTGGTTCACTCTGAACTGCTTCGGAACTATATTGTCCGGTGTTTCGGTTAGACTACGGAACGATTCTGATCTATTCTAATAGGTTCCGCTCGCACATCTGTACGCAGCTGCGTACAGATGTGCGAGCGGAACCTATCGCGAACCGCTCGCGAAGTGTTCGTGTCATGTTCGTTAATTTCACGTACACACTTGCGATCCGCTCGCGAACCAATACCAACGACGGCTTACGAATTTACACTGGGCTCGCGTTGTGTTCGTGAGAAGCTGCGTATACATGTGCGAGCCGAACCTATCGCGAACCGTTCGCGAAGTGTTCGTGTCATGTTCGTTAATTTCACGTACACACTTGCGATCCGCTCGCGAACCAATACCGACGGATTAACGAACTTACACTGGGCTCGCGTTGGGTTCGTGAAAGGATCCGACTATCGATGGATCGGCGTGAACGGTTTGCGAGCGGCTCTATGGAGGTTCGACATGCGTCCAAATAATTGTCGCTATTGGTTCGCGATAGGTTCGGCTCGCACATCTGGACGCAGCTTAATGTCGCGGCCACACCGAGCGCTACGTACGCTATGTTCGCTATGTTCGCGATGCATCTCAAAATTAGCCATGGGTATTTTAAATGTACCTGGCCACACCGACACTGGTACGTATGTCCGCTATGTCCGAACAAAACATACGTAGCGTCCATAGCGTCCATAGCATAGCGCTCGGTGTGGCCTCGACATAAGACGGTGAAAACCTCTGATAACGAACTGGTCCAGAATTCAGAGTTCGGATTATGCGTAGTAGCGTAGTGCTTAGTGGATTACAATTTAAAAACGTGCTTGTTTTGTCGAATTTAATATAAAGGAAATATATTGCGTAACGGAGGTAATGAGTACAATAATTTAATCATTTATAATTTCGAATATTATCTTTTCTTTTTAGAATTTCCTTTCAGCAATGTTGGAATCCAGCTCAAATTCATCATCTTCTAGTGATGAAGATGAATTTTTAGCCACAGTCCTACCTACCACCAAAAAAATGAATGGTATGCAGAAAATGTGATTCCTAAATATACAGTTTCCTAGAACATTTTGAAGTTCCTAGGCCAGTAACAGGAAAGTAAGCTGAAGAATTTGGAGCAAGTAAATTTTATCCGAAAAAGGATACAGGATTTGCAAGAATAACCCCCATTAAATGCATGTGTGGGTATTTTGCTGGTATACAACACATAAAGCTGCATCATTTCGTGCTGTTGCTGATAGGTTCAATATTTCAATCATCACGCTGTATGTGATACAATTATCACATACAGCGTGAGTGTTTTTATCAGCAATAAATCTGAAGACATTATAAATTGGTCATCACAGGAAGAACAATTTCCAATCGCTGAGGATGTTTCTAATATGGGATTCCCAAATGTTATAGGATGTGTGGATGGTAGTCATGTGAGAATTGGCAAACCCAAACATGATCCTGAATCCTACCCCAACAGGAAAAAAATTACTCGATACGGGTGAGTAGTACAATGTTTCTCTTAGTGATAATCATCTAATGTGATTCTGATATTTTCAGTTTCAAGCAGTTTGTGAATCAAATAGAAGGATAAGGGATATCTTCATAGAATTTCTAGGATCAGTGCATGATGCTAGGGTGTTTCACAATTCTCCCCTATACACAAATCTTTCGGTATGGTGTAGAGAGGAATACATATTAGGAGATAGTGCATATCCTTGCTTAAGAAATCTCCTCACACCATACCGAAATAATGGCCATCTTACGGAAGAGGGGACAAAGTATAATATTAAATTTAGTCATTGTCGAATACCTATCGCACATACCTTTGGTATATTAAAACAAAAGTTTCGGCAATTGTATCACCTCAAACTGAGGAGTGTTTCTTCGATTTGCCATTTCATTAGGGCCTGTTGTGTATTGCATAATTTAACATTGGGAGAAGGTGACAGTGAATTCCTAGATGAAGAAATTGTTGGTGTTACATCACAAGCACAAGGAAATAAGGAGATAGATGAAGAAAATGAAGGAAACATTGTAGGATTTAATTTTAGGAATTATGTTGCTAGTACATTGTGAGTATATAGTTATGTTTTTCGATCTACGAAGTCTGAACTTAAAAAGAGATTTATTCTTTCAATTATAAATCATAATCGTTAACGAATGAATGATTATACAATTAAACAAAGTAGAACGGAGTTACATCAATCTTAAAGACTAAAATGGAACTAAATCTAAGTAGTGTCTATTTTCACTCGGCACCTCGGATTCTGGAAGAATCTGTGTCAGCACTCTCGCACTGTCGCGTAGCACTTTCCAGGAACTCGGCTGTCGTCAGCTATTTGGTACGACGACGATATCATAACAATATGAATAATTGCCGCACGGGGGTACTACTTTGTAGTATACGGGTGTGACAATCCCGCGGACCCCGGTCACTCTCAACCGATGTCGGACAAAAACAAGCTAAGCTTCGGAAAACAGTCGCTGCCTGGGGATCGTCAGGGCGTGTCTGGAGTTGGTGCTGGACGTGACAGCATGCGGGACACCAATGGCAGGATGCTGAGAAGGCAGGCGCCTGCCATACAAGAAGCTATGCCTTTAGATGAGGAGGACATCGACGAGGAGAGAGTTCAGGTTGTCGGTCGCATAGGGATTCAACGTTCGAAAGAGCAGCCCGTAGTCGGAACCGGCAGCCGAAACAGGACGGCACAAAGGGGACGCCACAAGTGGACGCCCGAGCAGCATAGCCTGCTGTCTGCGCTATACAGAAGATCAAGACCCGAAAGACGAGGATACAAAAATAGGCTGCATGGTCTGTGGTGCGAAAATTATCCAGACCTTGACTTCATGACGCAGCAAAACCTTAGAGATCAGATCAGTCATCTCAAAAGAAGACGAATCATATGGCGGTTCTCAAGAGCAAGAAAGGACGGAACAACAAGCTGAGGAGCAGGTGACAGATGCTTCGAGCCAACATCAGCAACTGACGATTGACACAACTGAAGAACAAGCTGTAGCCCTGGTGAGAAATATCGCGGGCCGAACTGGGACTGGTACAAGCTCCAACAGGCCAATAACGGAACATGTGAGAGATGTTCCCGAAATAGAACACGGTGGAGAGCAGATGACAGATGCTCCAAACCAACAATATCAAGCAATAGCCCTGGGGACAATGCCAAGAACGGAACAAGTGAGAGATGTTCCAGAAATAGAACACGGTAAAGAGCAGGTGACAGATGCTCCAAACCAACAACATCAAGCAATAACCCCGGGAGCAAGGCCAAAAGCGGAAAAAGTGAGAGATGTTCCAGAAATAGAACACGGTGAAGAGCAGGTGACACATGCTCCAAACCAACAACACCAAGGAATATCACTGGGGGCAAGGCCAGGAGCGGAACAAGTGGGAGATGTTTCAGAAATAGAACACGCTGAAGAGCAGGTGACAGATGCTCCAGACCAACACCAACAGATGCCAAGAACGGTGACAGATGTTCCGAAGTTGATCGTCAATACAAGGGAAGCATTTGAGGCTGCCGTTAGAAACCCACTTGTCAAGGCCGCCCGAATAAAAACAAGACATAAGGCTGAAGATCTAGCCGTATTGGATAAAATAATTCAAGATCATCTTAACGAGACCTATTCACTAGAAGATGTGGTGGCTGCAGTGTGAGCGGCCTCTTTACTTCTATGTCCACCGAAAAGTACAGCTACGAATAATGATAAGCATAGGTTAAGACTCAGTCGGCTTTACATCAAAATAAAACCAATGAGGCAGCAGGCATCTTGGTACCAATGTATCATAGATGTGCTGAAAGGAAAAATTAAATCAAGCAAGAAAATGAAGGACATGATTGAGGAGCTTCGTACAGATAAAATAAGACCACTTGCTGCAGCGCGAAAGAAACTGAAGAAAAGGCAAAAATGGATTGAAGATAACAACACCTTCACCGCAGAACCATCGAAATTATTTCAGTCCCCACAACCCACCATCACCTCAAGAGGTCGAAGAATTTTGGAAAAGCCTGTATGAGCAACAAGCAGAAACCAGGGATACTCCAGCACTTCTCAGATTCCAGCAAATGTGTGATCAAAACCAACAGCAGAACGATGAACCTTCTGAAATATCAACCGAAGATATTAGAGAAGCCCTAAAGAACAAGCGTGATTTCACAGCACCTGGACTGGACGGTATTCAAAACTACTGGTGGAAGAAATTTCCAGCTACACATCAACACCTGGCAAGATTATTCAGCGGGATGCTGACTCGCCGTGAGCCTATTCCGTCATGGTTGGTTGAGGGTAGAACAGTGCTGATACCAAAATCAGGTGATTTAGGGCAACCCAAGGACTATTGCCCAATCACTTGCCTCAATACACTGTAAAAGATCCTCACAAGTGTAATTTTTTTTTTATGTTGTGATTTTCACGAAAAGGAATATCCTGTAATGTTCAGAGCACATCGTGAGAACCAAGGGCAAGCAGGTAGGAATTGGTGTTCTTCTTGAATTTCTGGAGGTTATATGCCTCGGGGAACACCTCCCTAGGCAATGTGTTCCAAATCCTCGCTGTTCGTTGTATAAACGAGTCTTTGAAGAGAGATGTTCTGCAGGTCTCCAAAGTTACCACGAAGGGGTGTGAAGACTTAACTTGACGGGTTAGTCTGAAAGAGACTGCCAGAGGGGAAACGATTGCTGATAATTCAGAAGAGCATCGCCCATGGAAATATCTATAAAATAGAGACTAGATCAAATACTGAGGGTTATTGGACCAGTGTGGAACAGTATCTACGAACAGAGGGGAGCAAAAAAAGGAGTGCAAGGATGCAAGGACAACCTGCTCATAGACAAGAGCGTATGTCTAGACGCCAGACACTACAAGCGCGACCTATACACATCATGGTTGGACTACGCGAAAGCATATGACACCACGCCGCACGAACTGATAGTACGGTTATTAAAAATGCTGAAAGTGTACCCTAACATCATCCACGCGATAGAAAACAGCATAGCGAGCAGAGGGTCGAACCGTTTATACGGGATGGGTGAGATACAGAAGAGGAGTTTTCCAGGGAGATTCGCTGAGCCCGTTATTATTCTGCGTGACTCTAATAACACGAACAATTAAGTTAAGGGAGAGCAAGATAGGATACAAGGCCGGACCACCAGGCAGAAGGAACCACCTGATCTCGCATCTCTTGTACATGGACGACTTGAAGCTCTACGCTCCCTCCGAGTCCGCACTACGGCAACTGCTGAATATCGTTTCAGACTATACCTCAGCAATGGGAATGTCGTTCGGTTTGGACAAGTGTGCTGTTTTTCATCTGCGCAGGGGAAAAGCTGAAGACGCAGGAGAAGATATTAGACTGGAAGATGGAATGACTTTTCGACACCTCGAAGACGGAGGAACTTACAAGTTTCTTGGGATGGAACAGAGGGGAGGGGTGTACTCGAGACAACCCAGATAAAGGATGCCTTAACAGCCAGCTACAAAAAGAAGCTGAGGGACATTTGGAAATCGCAGCTTTCGGGAAAGAACAAAGTATCTGCTGCAAATATGCTACCCATCCCGATTCTTACCTAATCTTTCGGCGTGGTGAACTTGACGGTGAACGAACTCCTAGATCTTGATAGGTCAACAAGGAAAACGATGAACATGAATCGTAGCCTTCATCCCAACAGTTCAATACAGAGGATATACCTTCCCAGAAGCCAGGGGGGTAGAGGATTGCGATGTTTGGAATATTAACACTATCAACAAACATTGGAAATGGCAGTAAGGATTCTGAGAAGTGAAGATCCGCTCCTGAAATTTATTGCTCAGCATGAAATTGCGAACCATGGAGCCTTCCTTTTCCGAGCTGCACAAAGGGCCGTGGAGAAGCTCAGCATAACCGGCGTATCGATCAATCCTGAGCTCGCTGGAACACCGATAACTCAGGCGGAACAAAGAAGCCTAGCGAGACTGATCCGAAAGTCTCAGGCGGATAAATTACTCGAACATCATATGAGTAAGAACTTGCACTCCATATATTTCAGGAGTTTAAAAGACCAGAACCTGTCTGAGGAATTGTCTTTCGCCTTTCTGAAGTCCGCTAGCCTCAAGTCAGAGACGGAGGGATTTGTGATGGCGTGTCAAGATGGAGTACTAAATACGAGATGGTATAAAAAGAACATCATGAAAATGTACACCCCAACAACTTACAGGGCTTGCCATAGGCAACAGGTAACGATTATGCACATCCTTTCCGCCTGAAGAGTCCATGCTCCATCAGGATATGTAGAGAGACACAACGCGGCTCTCCGAATTCTATACTCATATGCGCCTCTGGAGATTGAGGCGGTGGTCCAGAACGAAAGAGCTCGCATATGCTGGAACTATCCTGTCTCAACAACACGACAGATCAATGCTGTTAAGCCAGACCTACTTCTTCTGGACAAGGAGCTGAAGGAGTTATTTGTTGTGGAATTCTCCTCCCCTGCTGAAAAGAATGTTGTGATGAAAGAAGAACAGAAGAGGCAAAAGTACAAAGATCTTATGTTCGAGCTTGGAACTTTATACCCAGGTCATAAAGTTAGGATGGTCGTACTAATCATAGGATGTCTCGATGGAATGAGAGCCAACTACGTGGATGAACTGAAGATTATCCCGGCCTGTAGACCACTGGCCGAGGTATTGGCGCACATAATGCAGAAAGCAGTGTTGCTCGGGTCACTTCATATCATCAGGTCTCATGAACTCTAGAAGCCACTTGCAGCTCATCTCTTTTGTTAAGGGACGCTACGAGGGCAGGATGAAGAACTCCCCCATTTAAGTGTGAGGGGTTTTTAGTGAGTAACCACTACCTCGAGGCGGAAAATGTAGATAAATTAGCTTCTTTGTCGTGGTTGAATGCGAGACATAATTGATTGAGAACACTTTTTATGAATCATTGGTTATGATTAATGTTTTTTTGCTTTCTTAATTTTTGTATGCAGAAAATTACTGTGATGAAACAATTACATTTGAAAAATAATAATATATTAGTGAATGAGTAACTTAATCCGTTCCTCGCATCGAGATTAATTTATCTTTAATAGTAGATAGCATGGTTGAGGAAGAATCTGAGCAACTTGAAAATAAATATTTCATAATATTAAATAAACATTACAAAGAAATGACAGTATTGCAGAAAGTAAAAGTGAATAAGGTTAAATGACTGAATAGGTGCAGAAACAATCTTTTCCTTTTGAAGTAAATATGCTTCCAATAGTTTAGTTCTTTTGAGTCTATCTTCAACTTTATCTTTTTCCAAGGCCAACTTTTCTGTCTGGATTCTCAGCTTCTTCGTGTAATATTGCTTCAAATCGTTCTCTATCTCTAGAAGAATTTCATTTCTTCTTGTATACGATTCTGTTGTCTTTCTCAGAAAATTTTTTCTTGGAATTTCCACACCAGAAGCTTCTTGACTCTCTTGGATCGTCACCACTGGAATGGGAGATTCCTCTGATGTCGATGTGTTTGTGAACTCCTTATTTGAATCAACTAACATTTCACACCTTGGCTCAGCTGCTTCCACCAAGGTCTCTGATGATGAACAGACAGTGTTCGAACCAAGCAATAACATTGGTCAAACACTGTTTTTTTTTGCCATACATATCATCCAATTCTTTTTCAAATTC
This sequence comes from Adalia bipunctata, assembly GCA_910592335.1. Lineage (NCBI taxonomy): Eukaryota > Metazoa > Arthropoda > Insecta > Coleoptera > Coccinellidae > Adalia > Adalia bipunctata. Next base: position 41,724,650 of record OU342950.1, read on the forward strand.
AAATTTTTTAACTCCTCTTCCTGTTTTCCTAAAATAAACAAAAGTACAGTTTATAATAGTTACTCACTTGAAATTTCTGTATCCATTTTTTTTGGTTATTATATTCACCAATCGCAGTAATATATTAGATTTCCTTCTTCGCACCCTCAAAAAAAGAATAAAACGTGTGAAATGCGAAAACAGATGTTTCAAATCTTACCGCCGACGCCGACCTTGCATTATCTGACTGAAACATAGAATAGTGTTTTGGTTTTATCATTTTCCGAACTGTTCTAGAATCGTTCTGAATCGACATTTCACTGCGCATGAGTTCGACCCACATTCGGAACAATACCAGGACAGTTTCGAATTTCCGAACCAAACCAAAGCTATTAATAATTTATTCATGAATGTACACACAATATAAAGGTGAACATCATGAATATTCACCGTCAATGAATTCCACGGTTTGTCAACAAAAAAACTATAAAAAGACTAATTTGATGATTCACACAATAAATTCCAGACAAATAAAACAAATATTTTAAAATTCATCCAAACTGTAGATTGTGTTCTGCAGTAACAGTTCCCAAACTTTCTTGTTGTGTTTTGACAGTGTCAGGCAATTTATTATACAACTTCAAGCATATGAAATTTGGACCTTGCTTAGTTTTCTTGATTCTATTGAGTGGAAGAGCAAACTCATTTTTCTCGCGGGTGTTTTAGTTTTGGAAGTGAGAATAAGTAGCAAATTTGTCTCGATTCTGATGAACATGATACAACCGTAGGGATCTTCTCCCTGAAAACCTCACGGCAGCTCTTAGTTTGATCCATCCCATAAAGTGTTCTGATTGCCCCTTTTTGTTTCAGGAGAACCTTTTCAATGAAGGAACCTTGTCCCCACGAAATGTTTTCATATAGCATTGGACTGTGAAAGGCAGAAAAATAGGTGATTTTAGCGGTTTCCACACTCGATATCTGTTTCATCCTCTTAATCAGAAATATAGCTGTCGAGAGTCTTCCACACAGTTCATCAATGTATTCACTCCAGACAAGCGAAGAATACAAAGTTATTCCTAGGTATGTTAGAGAAGCATCCGTGTGCTGTCCTGGTGGTAAAAGTGAGCTTCTGAGTTTTGTCGGTATTTATCTGTAGACCATTCGCGTGATACCATATTTTGGCCTCATCTAGGGACTAAAATGTCTTGCTTCTGTCCTGAGTATGTTTCGATTTATTGAGGACTGCTGTGTCGTTTGCGTAGCTGCAGATTTTATCGGCTTCTACATCGACATTTAAGTCATTGGTGAAAAGTACGAACAGAATTGGTCCCAATATGGAACCCTGGTGTTGAAGAAGGTCTTTCCCCATTTGATCTTTTGGGATCGATTCGATAACTAGGACTCCAATATATCGTAGGCTTTGCCTCTGATGCCATAATATTGAAGCTTATGCAACAGGATCTCATGCGGAACGCTATCAAAAGCCTTACTGAGGTCTATGCAGGAAATCTCAACATCTTCACCACTGTTAGGTATATCCCTCCACAATCTTATCGAGTAAATCGATCATTGCCGTGATAGTTGACCGTCGGCGTCTGAAACCATGTTGAGAATGATGAAGGAAAGCGTTGTTCTCTAGAAATTCAATCAGACGATTATTCAAAACAGATTCGAAAACTTTAGATGAAGCTGGTAGAATGGATATTGGCTTATAGTTTTCGTTCATATCTGGATATCTTTTATTCGGTATTGGTGTTATCACTGCCATTTTCAAGCTATCTGGAAATAAACCTGCTTCTAAACAGTCGTTTATGATTTTGCACATAGGTTCTTTCTCGTATGGGATGATCTTCTTCAACAGGGATACCGAGAAGCCATAGACATCCTTGCTCTTCTTGGCTTTCAGGGATTTAGCGACATTCAAAATCTCATTCTCAGTAACCGGGCAAAGAACATCGATGAGAAAGAGTTTACTTTGTAATTCCTCAGTCAGTCGGCTGATAACTCTGGAGATGGTTTTATCGAATCCCGAATTCTCTCTCCAACCCTCGAAAAATGGTCATTCAAACGATCAGCGTCTATACGGGTATTTGCGACAACTAATATTTGTAGTATTCTTGAAATCTGGAATAGAGATGGAGTTTATGATCCCTTGTTTATCAGCGAACAGAAAAATTTTGCGGTTTTGCATTTCAAAAAAATATCTCGTGCTCTGCTGAGTTGATATCAAATTACCAGGTCGTATATTCGGGAATAAACTCGTCGCTCTCAGGTTTTTTTGTAAGCAAAATGACAAAGTCTGATTTGGATTTCTCGCAGTAAATGTTGATCTGATTGATACATATGTCCACAACCCTAGAGTTCTCATTATATGGTTTCTTATACAAACCTTCTGTTTGTATGGTCGAGACGTGTATCGGGCATTTTTCACGAATACTGTATTTGTAGTATTCTTGAAATCTGGAATAGGGATGAAGTTTATGATCACTTGTTTATCAGCGAACAGAAAAATTTTGCGCTTTTGCATTTGAATAAGATATCTCGTGCTCTGGTAACTTCATATCAAATTACCAGGTCATATTTATTCATTTATTTCTACACATACACCCACATATCCTTAAGTAATTACATATGCAGAACAACAACAGAAAAAAAAAGGAAAAAACCACTATCAACTACTTAACCCAGGAGAACAATCCTCTCACATCTCCCAAACTAGTATTGAATAAATCTAAATCAAATTGTTCAATCAACTCATTGCATATAAACATCATTTTGTTAATAGGAGATAAACTACTTGGTGTTACATGAAAAGTTTCCCTATTTCTAAGCCTCAGATATAAATTAGGTACTTTAAATTTGACAAAATCAATAAAATTACAATTTTGAAATGTTAAATTATTCGGGAATAAACTCGTCGCTCTCAGGTTTTTTTTTAAGCAGAATGACAAAGTCTGATTTGAATTTCTCGCTGTAAATGTTGATCTGATTGATAAATATGTCCACAACCCTAGACTTCTCATTACATATATGGTTTCTTATACAAACCTTCTGTTTGTATGGTCGAGACGTGTATCAGGCATTTTTCACGAATACTATATTTGTAGTATTCTTGAAATCTGGAATAGAGATGAAGTTTATGATCCCTCGTTTATCAGCGAACAGAAAAATTTTGCGGTTTTGCATTTGAAAGAAATATCTCGTGCTCTGCTGAGTTTATATCAAATACCAAGGTCGTATATTCGGAAATAAATTCGTCGCTCTAAACCTTTTTTTAATGCAAAATGGCAAAGTCTGATTTGAATTTCTCACTGTAAATGTTGATCTGATTGATAAATATGTCCACAACTCTAGACTTCTCATTATATGGTTTCTTATACAAACCTTCTGTTTGTATGGTCGAGACGTGTATCAGGCATTTTTCACGAATACTATATTTGTAGTATTCTTGAAATCTGGAATAGAGATGAAGTTTATGATCCTTTGTTTATCAGCGAACAGAAAAAATTTGCGCTTTTGCATTTGAATAAGATATCTCGTGCTCTGCTTAATTGATATCAAATAACCAGGTCATATATTCGGGAATAAACTCGTCGCTCTTAGGTTTTTTTTTCAAGCGAAATGACAAAGTCTGATTTGAATTTCTCACTGTAAATGTTGATCTGATTGATAAATATGTCCACAACCCTAGACTTCTCATTATATGGTCGAGACGTGTATCAGACATTTTCACGAATACTATATTTGTAGTATTCTTGAAATCTGGAAGAGAGATGAAGTTTATGATCCCTTATTAATCAGCGAATAAAAAAATTTTGCGCTTTTGCATTTGAAAAAAATATCTCGTGCTCTGCTAAGTTGATATCAAATCACCAGGTTAAATATTCGGGAATAAATTCGTCGCTTTCAGGTTTTTTTTTAAGCAAAATGACAAAGTCTGATTTGAATTTCTCACTGTAAATGTTAATCTGATTGATAAATATGTCCACAACCCTAGACTTCTCATTATATGGTCGAGACGTGTATCAGGCATTTTCACGAATACTATATTTGTAGTATTCTTGAAATCTGGAAGAGAGATGAAGTTTATGATCCCTTATTAATCAGCGAATAAAAAAATTTTGCGCTTTTGCATTTGAAAAAAATATCTCGTGCTCTGCTAAGTTGATATCAAATCACCAGGTCAAATATTCGGGAATAAATTCGTCGCTCTCAGGTTTTTTTTTAAGCAAAATGACAAAGTCTGATTTGAATTTCTCACTGTAAATGTTGATCTGATTGATAAATATGTCCACAACCCTAGACTTCTCATTATATGGTCGAGACGTGTATCAGGCATTTTCACGAATACTATATTTGTAGTATTCTTGAAATCTGGAAGAGAGATGAAGTTTATGATCCCTTATGAATCAGCGAATAAAAAAATTTTGCGCTTTTGCATTTGAAAAAAATATCTCGTGCTCTGCTAAGTTGATATCAAATCACCAGGTCAAATATTCGGGAATAAATTCGTCGCTCTCAGGTTTTTTTTTAAGCAAAATGACAAAGTCTGATTTGAATTTCTCACTGTAAATGTTAATCTGATTGATAAATATGTCCACAACCCTAGACTCCTTATTATATGGTCGAGACGTGTATCAGGAATTTTCACGAATACTATATTTGTAGTATTCTTGAAATCTGGAAGAGAGATGAAGTTTATGATCCCTTATTAATCAGCGAATAGAAAAATTTTGCGCTTTTGCATTTGAAAAAAATATCTCGTGCTCTGCTAAGTTGATATCAAATCACCAGGTCATATATTCGGGAATAAACTTGTCGCTTTCAGGTTTTTTTTTATCAGCAAAATGACGAAGTCTGATTTGAATTTCTAACTGTAAATGTTGATAAGGTTTTTTTTTAACAAAATGACAAAGTCTGATTTGGATTTCTCACTGTAAATGTCGATCTGATTGATAAATATGTCCACAACCCTAGACTTCTCATTATATAGTTTCTTATACAAACCTTCTGTTTTTTATGGTCGAGACGTGTATCAGGCATTTTTCACGAATACTATATTTGTAGTATTCTTGAAATCTGGAATAGAGATTAAGTTTATGATCCCTTGTTTATCAGCGAACAAAAAAAATATGCGCTTTTGCATTTGAAAAAAATATCTCGTGCTCTGCTAAGTTGATATTAAATTACCAGGTCATATATTCGGGAATAAACTCTTCGCTTTCAGGTTTTTTTTCAAGCGAAATGACAAAGTCTGATTTGAATTTCTCACTGTAAATGTTGATCTGATTGATAAATATATGTCCACAACCCTAGACTTCTCATTATATGGTCGAGACGTGTATCAGGCATTTTTCACGAATACTATGTTTGTAGTATTCTTGAAATCTGGAATAGAGATTAAGTTTATGATCCCTTGTTTATCAGCGAACAGAAAAAATTTGCGCTTTTGCATTCGAAAAAAATATCTCGTGCTCTGCCAAGTTGATATCAAATTACCAGGTCATATATTCGGGAATAAACTCTTCGCTTTCAGGTTTTTTTCAAGCGAAATGACAAAGATAGATTTGAATTTCTCACTGTGAATGTTGATCTGATTGATAAATATGTCCACAACCCTAGACTTATCATTATATGGTCGAGACGTGTATCAGGCATTTTTCACGAATACTATATTTGTAGTATTCTAGAAATCTGGAATAGGGATGAAGTTTATGATCCCTTGTTTATCAGCGAACAGAAAAATTTGGCGCTTTTGCATTTGAAAAAAATATCTCGTGCTCTGCTAAGTTGATATCAGATAACCAGGTCATATATTCGGGAATAAACTCGTCGCTCTCAGGTGTTTTTTTGAGCAAAATGACAAAGTCTGATTTGAATTTCTCACTGTAGATGTTGATCTGATTGATAAATATGTCCACAACCCTAGACTTATCATTATATGGTCGAGACGTGTATCAGGCATTTTTCACTAATACTATATTTGTAGTAGTCTTGAAATCTGGAAGAGAGATGAAGTTTATGATCCCTTGTTTATCAGCGAACAAAAAAAATTTGCGCTTTTGCATTTGAATAAGATATCTCGTGCTCTGCTTAATTGATATCAAATAACCAGGTCATATATTCGGGAATAAACTCGTCGCTCTCAGGTTTTTTTCAAGCGAAATGACAAAGTCTGATTTGAATTTATCACTGTGAATGTTGATCTGGTTGATAAATATGTCCACAACCCTAGACTTCTCATTATACTCGTATGGTCGAGACGTGTATCAGGCATTTTCACGAATACTATACAGGGTCTTTCACGAGGAACCTCACCCATATTTATACGGGAAACTACTGAACGTATTTTCATGAAATTCAGCACTTATGAGTATTTCACGATGCTGATGAAATCTAAAATATTTTCAAGGCATGAGCACCTCCGGTTTTTCCGGAAATGACGTCAACTTCCGTTTTTCAAATAAGAACACCATTTTTTTATTGCAGAAATAGATTTCTAAGAAAATTTCAAGTTATTTTGATGTAACATTCTTCAGGTTTGGTTGGAAAATTCTCTCTGAGCGGGAAAATTAAAAAAAAAAATCGAAAATAGAGCTCCGCTGAAACAAGAATATCTTCGAGGTTTTTGGATGGAAAATTTTCATTTTTGGGATTTTTCAAGATGTAAGATTGATGTATCCACTTTGAAAATCGAAATCGCGATTCATTATACAGGGGGTGAAAAAATCGCTTTCAAAGTTAGGGATGACAAAATCGTGAAAAATCAATTTTTTCAAATTAGAACCCCATTTTTTTATGGCAGATATTGAATCTACGTTGAAAAATAATGTGAGTGTATGCATCACACCCTTGCCCTAAAGTGGATATTAACTCAGAAAATATATTGTCAACAAAAGGATTGGAATACCTATTAACTTTTAAGCTTTCACAAGACTTGTTGAAGACATTCTTCAGTGCGGTCAGAAGTAGAAGGGGCTTAAATAATAATCCTAATGCCAAACAATTTGAATCTGCATCTAAACGTCTCCTCGTTAAAAATGAAATAAGCACATCAAATTCCAATTGCTTGGCTGATGGTTTTGAAATCCTGAAATCTTCTTCCCGCAGAAGTTCCCAACAATCACTTGGAGATGAAGAACAACTAATTAATATATATTTTGACCACGATTATATACAAACCCTATGGGGTATTTCACCTTCTGTTGAAGATGGGGTGAATTATATCGGAGGATTCATAGTTGGGAAATTGATTAGGAAGAGGATTGTTGAATGCGATATAAGTATCAAGCATCTTATAGGTAGTGGATGATACCACATATACATTGATAAATTTGAAAATTAGAGAGCCTTTTCTTTTTCCATCTAAAGATGTGGTCCATATCTGCGAAATAAGTGAAAACATGGTAAGATGCTATTAAGATTCCTTTTTCAATAATCCTCGAATAATCAATTTCCTAACAAACCAAATAATGCAATGGATAAACCATCAAGCAACATTTGAATCAAGTGAAATGGATTGCCACATCAAGAGCCAAGAAATATTAGAAAACCACAAAATTATTAATAATAATTAATAATTATTAATAATTATCCATTTTTAGTGAATAAGTTTCCTTAGCAACACTCGTTTCTCATCGATAAAACATTCAGATCGGCAAAACCAACAAGTTGGTTTTCAAGTGATGAAATTTTTGACGTTTCTCAAATTCATAGATAGCTTCGAAAATCTCTAGGATGAGAAAACAAACAACGTTTGGCTGATCTATGATGAATACTTATTTGTCAAAGACCGCAATACGTGCCCAATGTGACCATATTACACATTTTCTCGTGAAATAGTCATGTCGAATACCACTCAAGATGAAATTTAAGCAGGTAAAATTTCCCTCTTGTAATATTCAAGTTTGTTGCTTTCCGGCAATTTCACTCATGGCATTTTTCCAAAATCACTCGCCTAACGGCTCGTGATTTTGATACAAATGTTGTTCGCGAAATTTCCGAAAAACAACAAACTCTACAATCGAGAAATTTTGCCAGAAAAATTTCATCTCTAGTGGTATTATACATATATGATAAAATTAATAATCAAAATTTATTTGAAAGTACGAATGCATCATGAATCTAAATTAATTTCGGAAAAAGAACTATATACGACAAGAATATTTTAGACTCATTTTATTCAGTGGGCAATAATCCCAATTTCCTGGAACACTTTAGGTTGATAAAGGAGTACACTCTGGAAATTTATTTCATTTTCAGTTATAGGTATACTCCATTCACTTTTATAAAGTATCGCGGTTTGCCATGAAATTTTGACACATTTCACCGTATATATTTTGAAAATGTTAGGTTATGGTCATTGCACTGTCAGATACGCCCACAACGTTGCCGTTTCTGCTAAAAAATCGTAGTAATTACGTATTTATTAAAATGTTCCTTTGGGAAATTAATGAATTTGAGAAAATATTATGTTAATTCAGAAGACATTTAACTTCATTTTTGCACAACCTGAAATACTCCAGTATGAAAATGTAGTAGTTCTACGAAACCTGCGCCACAGTTAAATCTTCGAAGAACTAACTCCATTTACAAAGTTGAAAAAGAGTAAATAGAAAGTAGACCTGGCAATGTCGCTTAATTTTCACGAGTGCCAAACTGCGTCTGTTCTAGGGGAAAAAACTTGATAAACCTAAATCATGGCCAACCGCGATACTTTATAAAAGTGAATGGAGTATATATGTATAATATATGAAAGAATAACCATATTTGATAATCAGGGTTTAATATTATTCAAAATATAATAGTAGTTGGCGACGTTTCGGGTAGTACCCTTTTTCCAGCCTGTAAAAAACAATATACACAATGTAAAAAACAACAAGAACAAACAAACAATTTAAAGTATTATAACATCCTGAACACTTTGTTGGATAGAGATCTAATTCTTTTATTACCTTTGAAATCATATATTTTAAGTTATTTCCCAACTTATTTGTTGGATGTCATTGGGGTTACGATTTCAAATGATTTTGGAGTTGTCACGTCAATAATGATTTCTTCTTCTTGTTTGTTTTCGTTGGTCGGCTTATTTGAGACTGTTCAAAATAGTGGAGTAGATGTTGTGAAGGTATCTAATGTCTGATCTGTCATTAATGGATTTTTTATTTTGTTTTATGTGAATCATTTCGAGAAATTCTCTAGATTTCTTATTTGTTTCTCGGTCTAACACTATAGTCTCGTCATAATTGAATGTATGTCCATTCTCGGTTTTGTGCTTGTACAGTGCTGTCTGTGTTTTGGAGTACTTGTGTCCTTTCAGTCTGTCTTTCAGTTTTTGTTCCGTCTGTCCTATGTATACACCCTCGCAATTATTGCAATTGATCTTATATACCACATGAGATGTTTCTGTTAATGGTGTTGGTGATTTTAATTTGCTATAAAGTTGTTTAATTTGAATGGGTGGTTTGTGCGCAATTTTTACGTTGCTGTAGGGTTTCAAGATGTTTTCTATTTTTTCAGATAGAGAAGGTACGTATGGTATTGGTATGAATGTGATTGGTTCTTTTTTTTTGTCTGTTGATTTTTCGGTGTTGTATAATTTGTGTGTGCGTTGTTTTATTATCTTCTTTATTTGTGGTAGAGGATAGTTGTTTTTTATTAAAAGTGAGGTAATGTCCTGTATGATGGTGGGTCTGTATAAAGGTGAAGTTAGTTTTAGCGCTCTGTCAATGTACCCGATCATAATCGCTTTCTTCTGTTTATAGATATGTGCTGAGTTGTAATCTATTATTCTGTCCGTGCATGTTTCCTTTCTATAAAGTTTTGTTTGTACTGAGTTGTTCATTCTTAAAAGTGTCATGTCTAAAAAATTTATTGCGTTGTTCATTTCTGTTTCTAGTGTGAACTGAATTTTATGGTGAAAACTATTTAAATCATTAATTATTCTTTGTATTTCATTTTCTGATGTTATTATTAAACAATCATCAACATATCTTTTGAAAAGTGTAATGTTGTAGTTATTTCCGGACAAAACTTTTTCCTCTAAATATTCCATCACCAATTGAGCAACCGTACTCGAAATAGGACTACCCATCGAAACTCCATCTATTTGTTGAAAGAAATTTTCCTCAAACTTGAAATAACACGTTCCTAACGTTAATTGTACTGCTTCAATGAATTCGCTTTCAGGAATCGACGTATACGGTTCTATTAAACTCCACTTTTCATGTAAAATTTGTGGTACCAGAACTGTTGGTATGTTTGTGTACAATGAAACGACATCTAAGGAAAATAATCTATGATTGTGAGGTATGTGCAATTTGTCTAATTCTTTTTTTAATTCGAATGAGTTATTTGTGTAATATGGATTCTTGTTAATGATGTTAGAAAGTATTCTTGATAAATATTTTGATAGGTTGTAGAATGGCGATTGTGAGTGGGATACTATTGGTCTCATTGGTATGTTTGGTTTGTGAATTTTGGGAAGCCCGTAAATTTTAGGAGGCTATCCAACAAAGTGTTCAGGATTTTATAATACTTTAAATTGTTTGTTTGTTCTTGTTGTTTTTTACATTGTGTATATTGTTTTTTACAGGCTGGAAAAAGGGTACTACCCGAAACGTCGCCAACTACTATTATATTTTGAATAATATTAAACCCTGATTATCAAATATGGTTATTCTTTCATAAATCACACAGGGTAAATACTTATCATTTGTATAATATATAGTATACATTCTTTTGAAAGAGAGAAATATATACTGTTTTTTCAAATCATACAATATATGGCATATGGCATGTGTAGAGAAATGGCGACAAGCAACAGATTGTATAAAAGAATAAAATCTGTTTCCTGCTCCAAATCTGAGTGTTAGCGGAGGGAATGTAAACGGGATACCATTAGATTAGATTTTAGATTAGATTTAAGGAGGGGCGGTTAGACTTAGCTTAGCCTCGCAAACACCTTGACCTGAAGATCTATTGTGCAACCCCGCGCTGTTTACCAGTCAGGTAGCAAAGCCTCTATGAACTTCACTACTCTTCTCGGTGCCACGCCCATTACTTGTTCCGGTTTTAGGAAACAGAAGTCAAGATGTTGTAGCCTTTTCCTGAAGACAGCTCCACAACTGCAAAGCAGATGTTCAGCTGTTTCGGTGGCTTCTTGACAGAAGCGACAGGTATCATCAGGAACCTTTCCCATGTTCCGAAGATGATAATTTACCGGACAGTGTCCAGTGAGTATGCACGTCATTTTCCTCAGTTCTGATTTGCTTAGTGCCAGAACTTTTTTGGTCCAGCTCGTTGAGTAGGAGAGGAAAGACTTCGCCTGTCTCTGTCCCTGGACCAGTCGCCAGGACCTAGTCTTCCTTTTCTGTTCCCATTCTCTAACAGCCATCGCTTGATGGCTTGCTGGGAAGCCGCAGAAAGGCTCCGGCCCAATGAAGGGGACAAGTCCACCCTTCCTTGCTAGCTGATCAGCCATTTCATTACCATGCACTCCCGAGTGGCCAGGTACCCAAACGAGGTTGACCTGATTGTTGAGCCCGAGTGCGTTGAGTGACATTTTGCATTCCCAGACTAACTTTGACCGAACTCGTGGTGAGTCAAGCGCTAGTAGGGCTGCTCTGCTGTCAGATAGTATATAAATCCTTTTATTCCGGTAGTTACATCCCATACAATGTGCAATGCACTCCCTTATGGCAAAGGTTTCCGCTTGAAACACCGATGGACAAAAGCCCATTGATAGGGCTAGTTGTATCGAGGGACCGTATACTCCGGCTCCGACTCGACCGTCTTCGGTCTTCGAGCCATCAGTGTAGAACACGAGAGACCCTGCAGGGAACGACATTTCGTCGTTGATCCATTGTTCGCGACTTGGCGTTGTCACGCTGAAGTTTTTCTGAAACTCATGTTTAAGGGTAAGGTTGTCTGTGACCACGTCTAAAAGCTGCTTACACTCATTCAGAATGCGAAGATGGCCTGTGTAGTCGCCAGATTTGGGTTCCCGCTCCCTCGCTACCCTAAGGGCCCACCTGGCTGCCTCACTTTCTAAGAATAATCCTAGTGGAGGCAGGTCCAGGATGACTTGCATAGCAGCGGTCGGACAAGAGCGAGAGGCTCCCGTTATGGACAAACATGCTGTTCTCTGCAGTTTATCTAGGGTTTTTTGCCCCGTAAGTGTTTTCGCCTTCGGCCACCAGATGAAAGCTGCGTAGCTAACGATTGGTCGCACAATGGATTTATAGATCCAATTGGTAATTTCAGGTTTGAGTCCCCACGTACTTCCGACCATCCTCTGGCATGCGAAGAGAGCTCTCTGACCCAACGGGATACCATACAATTCTGCGTATGATACACAACTGAATAGTTGGACTTCCCGAACTTCTTGGGGATATTTTTTTATGACACCTCCTCTCCCCTTGAGCCAAATAGCCTCTACTTGTTCACACCAACACATATAATAAATCTATTTGTATCGTTTCGGGATATTCCTGGGATAATTCCACAACACACAGTTTGGGAAGCCCTTGTCTATCCAATTTCATGTATCCCCATATCATTATTATTAATCCTGTAAGAAAATTGGCCAAGAAGTTGTGTACATTCAACAAGCATCTCTTATAATGAGTTACTTTATTGTCCATGCTATAATTTCATTGCCACCACCTTGAACTACTGTAATTTCGTCAATATATCTTCATGGATTCTACGTAAAGACAATCATCTGAAATAATGAAACTGTTTCAATGAATGAAAGTTTTATGACCATTTTATGAGATTATTAAAGAAAAGTTGGGTTTTTTATTTATTAATTTTCATAAACTGAAACCCCAAGGGGGTATACCCAAATACAGAGATTCACTACAAATTAACAATCACAAAAGATTTTACCATAATGTTATACAGAACTAAACAATGAATTCTCTAACCTACCCTATTATAACAAGAAGACATATACTGAAGTAATTTTCTCTTAAATTCAATTCAACCAATGAAACATTGAACAGATCGGTTTCAGACATGTACCAGTTGCAAAAACAAGTTACGATAATACAGGGATGACCCAGCACTCCTAGCTTGCAGTTAAAAGAATAAGTCTTTCCAACCACCACTGAAAAAACATGCATTACAAGGAATGGATTGAATTTATGAATCAGTTTAAACATATTCAATGAAAAATGAGATGTAATTTTGAAAGATGGTAGAAAATTTGACTATGAGTGATTTACTTCTGATGTCATAATGTTTTATTCCTGATAACTCAATCAATAATATGAATGAGACTTCGAATAATCAGTGAGCAGGTGAAATATCCAAGTGAATATTCATATGAATAAATGAGACCAACTACTGGATTCTTCAGTGAGCAAAATGGGCAGAGAGCTAGAACAGATTCCTAGTTGAAAAGCAACAAATTTTCTCGTTATTTCGAAATTATATTCACCATATTTGGAAATTCATCCTAAGATTATTTAACATTGTTTACTATTCATAATTCTCAAAAATGAAATTAGAAACAAACTGCTCACCTGGTTAATGTTTTACGGATATATTAATTATATGAACTCTTGTTCTTTTTTTTCCAGGGCATTCAAATCCTCCTCACAACGAAGCATTGCCAAAGAGTAAGAACTCCTCCTACTCTTTGACATTGCCTCGGAAAAGCATTAAAACCTTCAACATGTAGGATGAATTGTGGAGAGTGCTGCCTTCAGTAAAAGATACCTAAATATCGGTTTCTTCTAACACACATAATATTTTCTAAATTCTTTCATCCTGAAAAATTGGTTTATTCTAACTGATATCAAACGATTAGATAAATCGATTAAAATAAAAACGCACCAAATCTTCCACAACATAACAAATAAGAAAGTCCGGAATTTTCTACATAATCTAATATAACACAATGAAAAGCATACGCATTCCGCTATCGGATCGCCATGTTGCCCCTATTTTCCCACTCTCCGCAGTAGCACATGCTCAATAGTCTCACTTACCCCAGGCAGAGCCTTCTAGATGCTTCACTTTTAATTTCAAGGATCAAATTATAGGTATAGATTTATGTGGGTGCCTTATCTTCATACAATTACTAGTTATTACTTTATTGACTCTTGCCCGTGTGAGAGCTGAGGATACTAATTTCCAAAAATTGCATCATCTTTACTGAACTGAAAATATTGTATTGTTGTTTTTCAAAGGAGAAAAAGAGAAAAAATGAGTAATCAGTGCAGTGTGTGTGAAGTGGTCATCTCCAAGAAGGCGCCGGGCGTCCGATGCGATGGTTTTTGTGGATTGTTCTTTCACGCTAACTCCGTATGTTCGGATATATATAATATAATAATATATAATATAAACAAACATCGGCTGTCTCTCGTCAATCTTCCTGGTGGTCGATGGCATTGTGGGAGCTGTCGAATTGACCGGACTAGCCCGCCGCCCACACGTGATCCACGTCCCAGTCTACCACGGCGGAGAACCCTGAGTGCTGGAGGTGATAACGAGGACGGCCTGCGCAACGAGATTTCCCTCCTGCGAGGTGAAATCGCGGAACTTCGAAGATGCGTTACTTTCTGCTCGGATAAAGTCTCTGATTTCGAAACTCAGTTAACTCATTTCAAAAATTTATGCAAGACTACCGAAGATCTGAAGAAGGAAAACGGTCTTCTGAAGGAAGAGATCAAATCCCTGAGTGCGAAGGTTAACAATGCAGAACAGTTTAGTAGGGCAAACAACATTGAGATACAGGGTGTCACAGAGAAGAAAAGTGAAAATCTTATAAATGTTGTGGAAACCATTGGACAACACGTGGGTTATACCGTCAGCAAATCTGACATTGATTTTGTTACTCGGGTACCTACAATGAACTCCGAGAAACCAAAGCACATTATTGTGCGATTCTTGTCGAGAATGAGACGCGATGAGTTTGTAGCCAAGTCCAAGCTCAAGCGTAAAGAGTCGAATGATCCGGGTATGAAGATTGAATCACTGTCTAATAATAATAGTACATTGTTTACCGGGTAGGAAATGCCTTACATTCCTGGACGATTGTGAAGATTGCTAAGTCGAGGCGTAAGCCGAGACTTAGCAACACAGAGTCCAGGAATGTGCTTTTCCTACGAGGTAAACATACTATTTTTCCGCAAATCGTTTGAAATTCGACAGATTTCAATCAATTTGGAAAAAAAAATCGCGAATCATTCCATTCATAAATAAATGGAGCTTTGAAATTCGGAATGGAATTGGTTGCTTTTCTATGGACACGTATTAATGCTGAATTGTCAAACTTGATGAATATTAATTCAATTGCTGGTCTTTTCGAAGACGAAACAGTGTTAAATGATAAGTGATGATGACTTTTCCATTTCTGGGACTCCTCCAGAGCTGGTTGAGGCGGTCAATACTTCTTCATTAGAATTATTGCCAAAGAAATCTAGAGAAAGTTTCGAATATGCTTATGTAGAACACTGACAGCTGTAAGGAAATATCATTTCCTTACAGTAAGGAAATGAATATTTCCTAACAGTTGGGAAATCTTGACTTTTTCTATGACAAATTTTGTTAGGAATGTCAAAATTTCCTAGCGATTTGCGGAAATAGTATATTATATTATAAGGATTAAAAGTGCATATTTTTTTTACGAGCAATATTTGCAGTTGCGAGGCGGAGCGCAGCGCAGCCGAGCGGATGCATAATTGCGAGTAAAAATAGGCACTTTTAGTCCGTATGATATAATATACTATTTCCGCAAATCGCTAGGAAATTTTGACATTCCTAACAAAATTTGTCATAGAAAAAGTCAAGATTTCCCAACTGTTAGGAAATATTCATTTCCTTACTGTAAGGAAATGATATTTCCTTACAGCTGTCAGTGTTCTACATAAGCATTTTCTCCAACCTAGTCAAATATCTGATATTGTTGGTAAAAATTGATTGTCAAGTAGACGTCAGTAGACTTCAAATTTCAATGACTTTTAGTCTTAGGATTAAAAGTAGCGTTTTTAATCCTAGGATTAAAAGTGTTGCTAAGGAACGAGCAAATTTTTGTACGGTAAGGGAATTGATGGCTTTTGCACCTGAAAATAGTACAAAAATGTCAACATTTTTTGATGGTTGGAGAAAAAATATATTTGAATGAACATCTAATTGTAATTAACAAGCAACTTTTTAAGGATGCCCTCGGGGCAGCGAAAGAACGGGTTACAAGTTCACTTGGATACAGAATGGTAGCATCCTCAAGCCTAAAGACAACTCCAGTAGGATTATTCACATTAGTAAATCAAGCGACCTCGAAAATATAAAACAACTTTTATGCCACAGACACCCAGCATTCTAAACAGCTTTTCTTTATGGCTCTTAACATTACGTATCAAAATGTCCGAGGACTTCGGACCAAGCTGACAGATTTTAGGCTAAATTCTCTAGCTAACAATCGTGATATATTATTTGTGACTGAGTCCTGGCTACACAGTGGCATTTTGGATCATGAAGTTGTTGATCCCATTATATACAACATATTTCGGCGTGACCGAGAAACTTGTGCAACAGCATTTCAAAAAAAAATGGTGGTGGTGTTTTCATCGCGGTGAGGGATGTACTCAGTGTGGTTCTTGTGGGTGAGTTGCAGAGTGACGCTGAGGACGTGTGGTTGAAGTTAATGATTGATGGTTTTTCTGTTTACTTATGTTGCGTTTACCTTCCCCCGGGGATAGGTTGGCTATGGATACCTTCTCACACAAATTGGACTCAATTAAAGGTAAAATAGAGAACAACCTGGTTCTCATTTGTGGGGACTTCAACTGCTCGTCGATAGGGTGGACGCCTCGTATACCTACTGAAAGATATCCACTTGAAGTCGAAGTCGTTGAAAATCAATATAGGTACCAATTTAATAGACACTTTATCCTTTTGTGAATTTGACCAGTTCAACTGTTTGCTTAACCATCAAAACAAAGTTTCGGATTCGATTTTTTGTAACAAAAATCGCATAAATTTTCTAGATAAAAGTGATCACCCTCTGGTACCAGAGGATAATTATCATCCTAGTGTAGAATTTATATTAAAAGTTAACAACCGGCAACTGAAAATAATAGTAAATGCACTATGTTCAATTATAAAAAAGCTGATTATGATTTAATTAACCAGCACCTGTCATCCTTTCCATGGTCGACTCTTCTAACAAACCATGATGTCAATGAGGATGTAGAAATATTATACAATATTATCAACAAAACTATTGAAGACGTTGTTCCTAAGAAAAGAGTAAACGGAAAATTTCCAAAGTTTTATTCCAAACAAACTATCAAAATAATCAAATTGAAAAATCGTGCTCACAAAAAATGGAAAATTCATAACAATACCTGTGACCTTATCCGCTGCAGATCTTTGCGTGTCCAGTCAAAGACACTGATAAGAGTCGACTATTTCAAGTATATTTCTTACCTAGAAGATCAAACTTCACATGATCCCAAGTTAATTTTCGAACACCGAGAAAGAGCAAAACCGGGGGCAGCAAATTTCCTTCTGCTATGACATTGGGAGATAGAGTTGCTACTGGCGGGGTTGAGATATGCAACTTGTTTGCGCGTTTTTTTCAGAGCGCCTTTGTAAAGTCGACGCTGCGTCCGCCGGTTTCGAATGATTCTGGCGGTCGTCACTTTCCCAACTTGACTTCGATAATTCTGACGGCTGAGCAAATAGAAAAATCTATACGATCTCTCGACCGTCGTAAGGGATCCGGTCCTGACGGTATCCCCTCTCAATTTGTGATGAGCTGCCCCTTCCTTTGTATACCTCTTGAAATAATTTTTAATAAATCATTAGAACACGGCAACTTCCCTAACATCTGGAAGCGTGCCACTGTAATACTAGTTCACAAAGGTGGGGACAAAACTCGCATTGAGAATAACCGACCTATAAGCAAATTGTGCGTATTCGCGAAACTATTTGAATCACTCGTGTATAAGTATGTTTTCTCTCTCGTCAAAAATTTTATTGTGCCCGAAAAGCACGGCTTTCTAAAGGGGAGGTTGATAGAAACCAATTTAATTAATTTCCTCGAATATGCTTATGAAAGTTTGGATGAAAGAATTCAAGTTGATGTTGTCTATACAGATTTCACTAAATGTTTCGATGAAATAAATCATGACATACTATTGATGAGATTGGGTGCTATTGGAATTGGCGGTTCACTGTTGAACTGGGTTCAATCATATCTAATCGGGAGAGGTCAATGCGTATCAATTGGATGTAAGTTCATGTCGGAGAATGTTGATTGCACGTCTGGCGTTCCCCAGGGCTCGCACCTAGGCCCACTATTATTTTTGATATATGTCAATAGCATACAATAGCTCTGTCGTTTTCTTATGTATGCGGATGATTTGAAAATATTCTTTTCCATCGGAAAACTACCGGACTGCCTTACCATGCAGAAAGAATTAGATTCTTTCTTAGAATTCTGCACTCAGAATGATCTCTTTTTAAATATTGATAAATGCTGCGTCCTCTCATTTACAAGAAGCCGATCACCAGTTTCCTACAATTACCATATTGGCGGATCAGTGCTGAAAAGAGTAACCAAAATAAAAGACCTAGGTGTTATATTTGACTCCAAACTTTTGTTCAGGTACCATATTGAAAGCATCATCGGATCTGCTAGTAAAATGCTCGGATATATTTTCAGGCAATGCAAACCATTCAAAAAATCTCTACCCCTAATACATGTCTACTACGCATACGTCTTTAGCCGCTTGAACTTTGCCTCGGTAGTCTGGAACCCTCAATATAATATCTATATCTCACGCCTTGAAAGAGTCCAGAATCGATTTCTTGAACGCATTGCCTTCAGGGAGAATCTGTCATTACAGCATAATGTGGATCGCTATCCCATTTTGAGAAAGAAATCTGAAATATTATCTCTCGAAGACAGACGTACAATGAACGACGTCTTGTTCTTATCGAAAATTTTGGGCAGCGATCTGCAGGCTGCTGATAATCTTGGAGGAATAAAAATCAACATTCCATCATTTAATCTGAGGCAACACGAGTTGTTTCATATTGAATTGTAATTACACTAAACACGGTCCACTCGTAAGGATGCTGCGTTCCGCCAACGAGTTAGTCTAGGCGCGCACCGAAGTGGCGTGGCTGTGGTGTGGCGGTGGTGTGGTAGCGAGGTGGCGAGCTGCATTGCTAAAGCACATGTAAACATATCTAGATACGCGCACCGAAGTGGTGTGGCGGTGGTGTGGTGGATGCAACACGGCGTGGTGCCACACCGGTGCCACTAGTCTCGAACATGTTTAATTCTCGAGTGGCAAGCATGTGGCAAGCGGGACGTCACCACATCGATTCGGCTTCTAATTATACTATTATTTGACGAAATTATAAATAATATATTATAAATCTGTATATTATTTTTAAAAATAGAGTGGGTTTCTATTCTAAGATGCGAGACGACAAGGAATTTAATATAAAATTCGTAGTCCTTGTAGAGAAATATGAAGTTATGAGTAGTCTTTCCTTCGAATACACACATTTTCTGTAGTTTGTATCCTTCTTCTGGAGCATAGGTCGCACTTTTTTAACCAACTCAATGAATGTCTCTTTCTTCATTCTATAAAATATTTTGAATTTATTGCCCAAGTTGAGACCTCTTTTGAAGACATTGAATATTCCATATCTTCTGTTCTGTCGCCACAAGGGATGGACCCAATATTTAACTGTTCTCTTTTTTTTTTCGAACTTCAGCATTCATATTTAGAAGTTGCAGATAGGCAAGCATATCTTCATCGGACGAACTCATTTCGACAACTGATGAAGTGGTGCCATTTGCCACTTCAGTGCGCATTAAACCACGTCCTCACCATTTCGCCACCTATCCCTCACCATTCAGCTCGCCACATCGCTACCACGCCACCGCCACACCACCGCCACACCACTTCGGTGCGCGCCTTGCCTTACAGCACTTGTTCGATATATTTCACTACACACCACGAAAAATTAAAATGACCATGAAAAAAACATTTATTGCTGCCTATTAGATTTTTAACAAGGATGTTATGGTTTATTTCTCTCTTTTTTTATATCTTATTTGTGAATTTGGTCTCAACTTGATTATGTTATAATGTATTGATACATCTTAAGTTATTGTATGACCTATTTTTCTTTTTGAGTTAAAATGTAATTCATGTTCTCAATAGTGGATACTGTTTCTGGGTTTCACACCTGTTTGTATCCCTAATTCTCTAAATAAATAAATAAATAGATAAATAAATACTGTTAGAGGTAACTTCTTCGATCTGGTATTCCCCTGAACTAATTGTTTTCCTTGAGAAAATTCACCTGTTCTTTTTCTAAAAAAGTATTATTATTATTACACAACGGTAAGAGTTGAGGCAGAGCCTATAACTCACATAAAAATAGAAATGAGAAAATATTCGAGATGTTTACAGTAAGAACTAATAAAAAAAATCAAGAAAAAACAAAAGATCAAGTGGTCTCATCAAAAACACAGAAACACTAGTCCAGTATTAAACTGCTTTAGTACTTCATTATGTTTGGAAAAATTGAAACGCCTTATTCCTACCCGTGAGGGCCAGAAATGTGTGTCGTACATTTGATCTTTAAGATTTAGTGGGGCCGTGACAACAAAACGTTGTAACCCTTCAGGGATTCCAGGTACTTCTTTCACTTCTACTGGAACGTTTGAAAAACTCTGGTTTATTTTTAATGTACAGGGTGAGTCTTTGACTTGTACATATATTTTAACTGTAGATCTCTCATCAAATGAAACACTTTTTTCCTATACCATTTTTCAAAATTCGGTTTGGTTTCGAAGATAAAGGAAGGAGCAGAAGCCCTGGCGACGATACCGAGTGAACAATTTGGATTCCAAAAACAACATTCAACTGAACAACAGCTCCTAAGAATGACTGAGTATATCACAGAAGGATTTCAGAATAAAAAAGCCACAGGACTACTACTACTAGATGACATGAAGGACTAGCATATAAAATGATAACCGCAGGTTATTCACCCAAGTTATGCAGAATAAAAGGAAATTATTTGAGGGATAGGAACTTTTATGTGAAAATAGGTGATGTTCATTCCACACTCAGATATTAAGAAGCAGGAGCTCCCCAAGGATCCATACTAGGACCGCTACTCTTATAACATAATATACATACATGATTTACCAAGAAATCCAAGATGCCTACTTGCTCTATACGCGGACGATACGGGCAAAGCAATTAGGCACAGAAATTCAAAAATAATTCACAAAAGACTTCAAGAAGCTGCAGATGATAACAGTATTACAGATGAAAAATCAAAATCAATGGAGAAAAGAGTCAAGCAATAATCCTTCAGAAGAGAAGACTGAAGATGGAATCGAAGATATCCATAGACAATAATGAAATTGAATGGAAGAATGATGTTAAATTATACCTAGGAGTAAATATTAGACGAAGGACTAACGTGGAAACAGCACATTAAGTATGCAGTGGATAAAACGAATGTAGCAATGAAAATGATTATACCCGATTATAGGCAGAAGAAGTCAAATGAACAAAAACACGAAATTGAGTACCATAAAAGCAGTCGCCAGACCGCCGCTAACATATGGATCAACAGCATAGGAATATGCAGCGAGAACCCATATAAAGAGGATACAAAGTACCATAAACAAATTTCTGAGATGGGCATTAGACGCCCCCTGGTTTGTTAGGAATGAATAAATCCGAAAGGACATTAAATGGTAGTTCATTACTACATTCATCAAACGAAAAGCTGCAAAAGCCTATGAAAGAGCTAGTGAACATCCAAATGACGACCTTAAAGGTTAGTTGACTATTACCCCGCTGAAGATGAAAAACAGCGAGAATTTACCGCAAAAGACCTAGAGACCAATTGCGAAAATAAAGATTTAAAACTCCACACTTGAGTGGGAGATATCCAATTGAAGGATGAACACAAATACTCATCATAAAAGGATGCGAAAGAGAAAATAACAGATAAGATAACCGCAGGAGAGGTGTTTAGTCGGTAAGAATCCGACACTACCCAGAAAGACTGGGTGTCTGATGTAAGATTCGCCTCTTCTAGAACAAAAAAAAAGATCTCTTCAAGGATAACTTCCTGTATTTGTCAGCCAGTTCTACCAAACTGTAGTCACTAAGGTGATTTGAGTTTGGATGTGTACACGTATAGTTCAATATATAAACAAAACTGTATTTCGTGTATTATTATTCATTGATTGGATTGCAGAGCGCTTTCGGCTGTTAAGCCATCATCAGTGCAATACCTGCAAGTAAGTAAAGAGCAACATACAAAGTTTCGCAAGATAAAGGTTATGTTACCAACTCGTCAGGTATACGAAGAAGTCCTCCCTTATCCAAGTCATACGAACAATGAGGTAAACAAACGTATTCTATAATTATGTCTGTTCAAGAATACAATTCTACAATGGCGGAAAACAATGTGAAACAATTCCAGTCTAGAGTCTATCAAAAACGTGGAGAAAAGATTAAAATGACAATTCTGACATCACAAACTGAATTTGTGAAATCATTTTGAAAAACATTAGTCGATTTCGTGAAACTTCTGTGAGAAATATTTTTCTGTCCCTCTTTCAGTAACAAAGTTGAAGGGGGGGGTTAAATTTAGGTGAAAAACCCGGAACAATCCATCAGAAGAAGTGAGAAAAGTTGTTGTGAACCTAGATTCTTATTTTGGAAGCAAATCCTTCAGTTTTGGAGCCAATGCTTCTTTTTATAAATACGGCGAACGTATAACCTTTCACTTCGAAGCAAACTCCTCGAAGCAAAACCTTTTCCTTCAATTTTATTCTTTTTATGCATATACCTTGAAGGATTGCTTCGTTCTTTGAAAGCAAAAGGTATGACTTCTTTTTATAAATACGGCCTATCGACTCCAACTGAGCATGGACCAAAATATTGCTGTGTAAAGTATTTCAACAGGATCTCAACAGAATTCAAAGCTGAAAGAAGTGTTTCAATATTGAAGAAAAAAGGAAGAAAAAACAGTATTCTCGAAAGTCAAATATTGTTCTAAATTGAATTTATGATAATTCATTTCATGATTTTATCAAAATTCAGCGGATGCTTGATTCCCATTCGAAACAAGGAAGTTTTTGATGAAAATTCGAATCGAAATTCGGCATGCTCTTCAAACACCCTCTGGCACTTTTTCGTCTCTATCAGATTGGAAATGTTCGATGAATGTATTAACTTATGGAGCATTCCATATAAAAAA
This sequence comes from Adalia bipunctata, assembly GCA_910592335.1. Taxonomy (NCBI): domain Eukaryota; kingdom Metazoa; phylum Arthropoda; class Insecta; order Coleoptera; family Coccinellidae; genus Adalia; species Adalia bipunctata. Next base: position 41,747,900 of record OU342950.1, read on the forward strand.
GGTTGCTAGTTTTTTTCGGTATAACCGGAAATAAACTTATTAACGAATTTATAAGCATCCCGGATCAAACACTAATAATCATAATCATTCATTCCCTTCAGAGACAGGGCGTGTTATGGTATTATAATCAAATAATCGAATAAACGAATAATGAAATGCATGAAAATATCTTCAGTATTTCTCTGTATAATTTTGCGTGAGGTTGAGAACGAATAACCGTGTATATCCAATTGATAGGTGCCACGAAATGTCCATTTTATGAATATTCCTGACTTCCTTCAATAACTTCATTTCTACGTCGAAGATGAAGAAGATCATTGAAATCTTTACGACTTCTAAGCATTCATTGCATCAAACGAGAGACTCGCCAATGAACCAAACACAGAACGAGTAAAAGAGATGTTATTTTGTCTGGTGGAACAAACGGTCAGCCCCTAGTTATTTGAACTAACACCCACTGAGTGGTAGATTTGTTGATATTCGAGCGTCGCTGTATTATTGGTTCTCTTCTCCTGTTGATTCTTTCTTTCCGTTCAATGAGTTTTTTGCCAAATATTTGGGGATGAATGGCTACAGGGCCTTATATCTATTGTGAGCTTTCACAGCCTGCCTTCACCTTGGGAAACTCTATTTTGCGGGTATTGTTGATCCGAAGGAGATTGTAGATAAACCCCGAAGTCGATATGATATTATCATTTCATTGGATCGATTTTGAGAAAGAATCTTTTCGTTATCTCTAAATTCTGATGCAATTTTTTCAATATCTTCCGAGTATAACTAATCAACTATCAAATGAAAGGCGAATGTTTGAAGCATCGCTCGTCGAAGACATCTGTGAAAATATGCTTTTAGTTCATCAGTAATGCCAAGAATTCAATTAATATAAGGTTTCTAACAATCAACCGTTCGCAAAATTTATCCACTACCTATAACTAATTTGAGTATTTTCACCATCATCTATCTGCTCAGAAGTGACAGTAGTTATGTAGCAGATAACGATGACACGATGTTTTTGCTAGCACTACAATTCTATGAAAAATATAACGCTCTTCAAGTCCATAAAGCAAGATGACAAATGAAGCTTAGGTGAAAACCTCAATAATAATAATAATATATTCATGCTATCACATAAATGCTTACATAAGTCAAATGAGGGTGAGTAATAGATTCATGCTAAATCACGAAAATTATTATGGAAGAATTCATCCAATGAATGAAAACACTTCTCTGATAAATATTTTTTTACAATAAGCTTGAGATGTCGTCCCCACAGTGGTTGGCAGCATGTTGAAAAGTTTCGGTCCATAGGAAGTTACACCCATTTATCCTATGAAATTCCGTATATAATAATAATAATAGTAGTATTTCTTTCCAAAATCTTACATATACAATTACAATATAGTAAGTAGTCGGAACGAAATATTTGTCAAAAAACAAACCAAAATTCTAAGTTATATTTAACAAAAAACTAACCAGAAATTTCATGCAACAAGTGTAGAATTAAGGAATTCATCCATCGTATATGGTTCAAGGTCTAGCCGAAACGTATGCAATTTTTTCCTGAATCTATTTTGATTATCAATTTTCGTTATACTCAATGGTAACTTGTTAAAGTATCTCATGGAAGAGTATTTTGCTTCCTTCTCTGTAACAGTCAACCTATGAAATGGATATACATGTAAGAAATAACTACCTGTATATCTCTTGCTCAAGTTCAATGGCTTTGCGCGATTAATTAGGTCAATCAGTTCAATGACTGTATAAATGAGGAAATCGACAGAGTCGACATAATTCATGATTTCTTGATTCCATTAATTGTATGTAAGACCTACTGAAAACACTGATATCCAACTTTTAACATTGTGAATAATAACATTGAATGTTGTTTCTTTGATTTACAGGTAAGATCAACATTCTTGTATGTAATTTTGTATAAAATAATAAATTCTTTGATTTACAGAGAAACAATTCTTGTATTATTCTGACCAACAAAAGGAACTTTTGGTGAACCCAAAATCAATCCAAATAAAACATTATATACATAAAAACATTTTCTGCTATTATAAGAATGTGATGGTAAACTCGAGCTATAATAATCTCTATTCTTAAAAAGAAACATTATACGCTCTTGGATATGAATTGCTATCACTGTTAAAAAATTATTCTGTTTGAAAAAACCCCTGCATAAAGCTCTGAAACTAAGTTCATTGATTATTCTGATTGCTCTTTCCTGTACTCTGAATACTTTTTCTACTGCCCTGACACTACCTTGGAAAATTTAACCATATCTACCGAGGGAATCAAATTTTGAAAAATAAATCACCTTTAGACCATCTTTGTTGAGATATTTTGACATTTCTCCCAAAGTGTAATAGACTGCGTTCAACCTGTGATTGAGTTTATCTATATGAGCATCCCATGAAAGAACTGAATCTATCGTTATTCCCAAGTGCTTAGTTTCGGTACTTATTTTAATTTCAGATTCATTTGAGCTTATTTTGTCTGGACATTCCAAGTTAGATCTGATAGTTTTAAAAATCATATGGTTTGTTTTATTTTCATTCAAAATGAGTCTTTCATAAGTGGTCCATGACTTGAAAATCCTATCCGAGTCATTGAGTAGCGTTTGCATTTCTTGAGCGGATATTAGTATATTTCATCAGCGTAGCTGGTTTATATGCAATTCTGTTTCATAATGCATTTCTGAGCGTCATTTATATATATAATGAATAAAACAGGGCCGATTATGCTTCCCTGTGTCATGTCCATCCTCACAATCTCTCTTAGACTTAACTGTTTCTCCTTGTTTTGTAACAACAGTTTGGTGCAATCTTCCAGGGCCTCTATTCTTGAAAACCAGGGAGTAGAACGATCGGGAGAACGGTGACGTGGCCCTACTAATCAGGGCCTTTATTCTTGAAAACCAGGGAGTAGAACGATCGAGAGAACGGTGACGTGGCCCTACTAATCAGTAGGGCCACGTCGCCGTTCTCTCGACTGTTCTACTCCCTGGTTTTCAAGAATATCAGGTCACCTCTTGATCTGCGTTCGGGGAAGGCGATCAGACCGTACAACCGCAGCCGCGCTGGATAATCGGTTCGAATTCTCCCGAATGGAATACGAGTGTTCCACCGCTGTACGGACTCCAACAGCTCCTGATCCTTTCTCAGGATCGGACGCACGTATGTGGTATAGAGTATCCGGCTCGTGGCCACATCACATCCAGCAAAACTCTTGGAGAGACGGTAGGTCAACTGCTTCGCCTTTGAAACAGCCAACGAAACATGGGTGGATCAACTCAAGCTATCAGTATGACGGTTACACCCAGGTCACAATGATGGGAGACGTTGGCTAGCCTTTGCTGGTCGATAAAGTAGTGATTTCTGGGATTTCCTCTGCCGATATGCAGCACGCAACATTTATCGATATTGAGGGGCAACATCCAATCCCTACACCACACTGACAGTGAACTCAGGTCGTCCTGGAGGTGACCAATACTGACTAACGGACGGTTATAAAGCTTCGTGTCATCCGCGAACATTGCACAGCCGGACCGGAAAAGACGAGGGAGATCGGAAGTGTAAAGCAGGGACAAAACAGGGCCCAGCACTGAATCCTGCGGAACTCCACTGAGGACCTTTATGTCGGATGAGGAAAAACATTCACTGACCCTTACTCGGAAGTACGGGATGATAAAAATGATCGAATCCACGAGAGCAGTGGTCCCCTCACTCCCAAAAATTCAAGTTTTTTCAGGAGTCGGCGATGGGGCACCCCATCGAACGCGCGTGCAAAGTCTAGGTAAACAACATCAACCGGATCCCCAGAATCGACCCACCTCGTCCAATCGTCAACACAAGTAAGCAGATTAGTAACGACTGAGCGACCCGGAAGAAAACCCATGTTGCTCTCTCGGAATTATACCATTGAGCAGGGCAAACTCTATCAACCTATCGCTAATTATCATCTCAAGCAGCTTACAAACATTAGATGTTAAGCTCACTGGTCGGTAGTTCTGAGAAGAAAACGCCTTTTTTGAAGATAGGTGTAACCGAAGCCTTTAACCAATCTTGAGGCAGCTCTGAGGAGTGAAGTGAAAACGAAAAAATAATGGACAGTGGCTCAGACAAAGCCTCAGCACAGGAATGTAGAAGTTGGGAAGAGAAACCATCGCGACAAGGAGCGGTGTTCTTTTTCATTTTGGAAATGTAATCTAGAACCAGCTCTCCACTCACATCGATACACCCCACATCGGCCACAACACGTGGAAAAGCCGGATCGGAAAAGGAACTGTTAGGCTCCAACACAAAAGCGGATGCAAATTCATCGGGCATCACATCAACCACCTCTGTAAGTGACTCGCAAGACTCGCCAGAAGAGTTACGTACGAACGGTATTCCCACCTTACTGTTCATAGAGGAACGAAGGTATTTGTAAAGTGATTTCTTATTTTTAGAAAAAGAGACCAAATTGTATTCAAATTCTTTCTTTGATTGTTGAATCGTCGATGAAACAATGTTGGAAAATGCTCGATGATTGAGATAGTCTTCATTCGATCTGCTGCGCAAATAACGTTGCCACAGTGACTTTTTGTGACGGATCATATCCAAAATGGACTGATTAATTCATGGTTTTAGGCCCGGTTTCACCAAACATTTTAATCTGGTTTAACGAGATAACTGAGATTACCGATTGATTTTTGACTGGAAAACCACAGAAAATTATGGTTTACTGACTTAAACGAGATTAAAATCGTTGGTGAAACCCGGCCTTAAAGAATTGAATTTCTGAATTGAGGGAGTAGTACTAGCAGCCACAGCCTCATTAATTATATTAGTGAATACCCTCCACGCAGCCTCCACCGACGATTGAGAAGAGAGAATAGAATAGAAAACCAGTCATGGATTATGTTCCTCAGCTTATTCTGTTTACAGTAAGTAGCCAACGTGTTGAGCTGAATTTGTGTGGATAAAACAACGTGATCAGATTTACCAATAGGAGGTAAATATTCGATATCTGAGATTATATTGGCATCGGAAGAGATGAAAAGGTCGAGTAAAGAAGGAACCTGTCCCGCCCTGTATCTGGTAGGCTCAAGAACCAACTGCTGGAGACCATTATTGATAACAAGATCAGCGTTTGGGAACGATGGAGCGTTTGGTGAGGGCTGATGAATAATAGGCCACTGTAGTAGGTCCGGACAATTGAAAACACCGGCAATGAACAAGTTATTATATTTCTCAGAGCAATCAGAGAGGAAAGTAGTCAACTCAAAATCCTCGGGGCAAGGTCGAGGTCGATAAATACAACCGATAAAAAGTGAAAAATTCTGCTTAGTCATTTCGATGAAAATGTTGTTAATGCCTGTCCAATCCTTATGAATTTCGTTGATCTTAAACGATGAAGTGATATCCTGGCTCAAGTAGACACAAACTCCTCTGTAACCAGGAGCAATAACACCATCATCTCGGTAGAGGTTGTAATTAGGTATGTCGAATGTGCTGTTTGGAATGATCGGGTGTAGCCAGGATTCTGATATCAATATAATGAATGGTTTTTGAAGTTGAACGTAGGACAAAAATTCAGGAAACTTGGATGAAAGAGATTGTATGTTGGTATAAAGTAACGGCCAAATCACGAAATTACTTAGTTTTTTTGAGGATTTAGCAGAAATTTGAGATGAAGGTACTATAGTTGGGACGCCCTGTAAATATTTTATGGTAATGTTGATTTCACCAGCTTGTTGACGACGCCTAAGCTCAACACGAAGGGAGTTAAGGTCGAATACCTTCTTCTTTGTCTTATCATCGTGAATTGTCACATGACAAAAACTTGGATGTCCTCCCAGTTTAGATTTATTTCTCAAAATATCTGTAACACAATCAGGGGAAGAAAATATAGCTCGAATCCACTTAGGTTTACTGTTGTCTTTGGCTGGCAATCGACTACAACTAATAAGAGATCGACTAGTACCACGCCGGATGTGTTCGACTATATCGCGCACACAGGCAGTGTCGAGCCAGATGTCGGACCCCTCTGGAACGTTACACAATATAAGGTTGTGTGATTTTTTAACACGATTCAGAATTTCGGACACGTTCTCGTGATCTGGAGGTCGGGAAGAAGTCGAAAAAGAAGAAGAAACCTCACTCAATCTCGTAAAAATAGCAGCAACCTCATCGCAAAGTACTGAGCTGGCCTCATGTGAGCCGGCTATCACCGACTTACAATCATCGGTCGCGTTCTGATGCTTAGAAAGTATAACACCTTGGTCATTGATTGTCGCTGTACAATTCGCTAATTGGCCGAAGAGGTCGTCTTGTCGTTTTTCGATGCGCTCAACACTAACAGCAACTTTTTGAATATTTTCCAGAAGAGTGTTAAAATGCTGTACATCGATAATAATAATAATAATAATAAATTTATTCTCATAATCACTGTATAATACATAGTACACACAATGAAAAGAAAACACGTCACAATTAACACAAGGATATCATCTATTCACCCGCCAAAATATTCCTTTAAGTTGTATGGCTCAAGTTCTAACAGAAACTTCAATGCTTGATTCCTAAAATTCTTAAATACATTCTCTGATCTGATACATGAAGGCATAGAATTGTACAATCTCATGCACATGAACTCTCAATTATTTCTACTAAGAGAAAGACTGATGGATGGATATAGATATAGTTGGACATGTCTAGTGCAGCTCGTACTCTTGTATTGAGTGAAGTATTCGCTGTGTTTCCGAACAAACAAAAGACATCTGTATATGTTATTCGCAATAGCCGAAATCGGCCACTGTCCGAAATTTTTGCCCACAACGCGTTATGGGTATCCAAATTTACCCACGATGCGAACAGATGTTTTTTTTTCGAGCACTGAGTGAAGCAGAATACCCAGAACGCGTTGTGGGTAAATTAGATAATCCACAATGCGAATCAAATTTTAGCGCGCTTTCATTCTGCGTTGTGGACAATTCATTTTACCCACGTCGCGTTCTGGGCATTGCACTTTTCCCAGAAAGCGATGAACCAGAATTTGTCGTCGAAGTCAGCCTGCTGTAGGTTGTGTACTGACAGGTACGAGTAGCGAGTATTACGAGTAGCATGAATAGATTACTTACCACAGTGCCTGGATACCTTGTGATTTCTTGAAATTGGTTTGACTGTGTTTTGGTTTTAGTGCGTGGTTTCGGAAATATTTCAATATGAAAGCTGAATTCGAACAAAAATTAAGTGAACAGGTCGTTATTATTACCAGACGGAGGTCATTTAGAAATTATGTATGGAACCAAAGTGAAACAGGATGGACTTGAATTATCATTCAAAAAATATCGTAGATTGAAACGGTTTGATCCATTAATTGGTGGAGAGAAGGATAAACTTGTTAACATAGGACGTTTAGCAAACCAATCTGTCCTAGATTTTTGATGTGCGGCAAATTAAATGTATGGTGTACCTAATACTGATAACTCATTGAAAAGTTGGACACAAAAGAGAAAAAACTATCTGTCCATTTCGCTTTACCCAAAATAAAATTCAAGTAAAACAATGATTACAAAAAACCTTATTATTTATTTTCACGAGTACTTTTATGAAATTATGAATTATATTTTATATTCAATTCCACACATGCATACGCCTTAGTTTGAGATCCTTTCAAACAATTGCATTTTATGAAGCCAGATTGGTTTCCTGAACGTTCCTTGTTAACAAGTTTTTTTTTGGCCAACTGTTAATAAATCATATCTTTTCAATCTTCGATATTTTTTGGATGATAATTGAAGCCCATCCTGTTTTCTTTGTAGTGCCACTTTGATTTCATTCACTAACTCCAAATGACGTTCGTCCGATAATAACAATAACAACGACCTGTCTTTTTTTTTTAGCATACGTTCACTTAGTTTTTGTTCAAATGAGGCTTTCATATTGATTTAATTTCGAAAATAGGCCCTTCAATCAAACTTGAGAATTCACAAGGTGCGCAATCTATTCACGTTAGATACTCATGATAATGCCTTCTCGTACGTGCCAGTACTCAACCTACAGAACACTGACTTCGACGACAAATTCTGGTTCATCGCTTTCTGGGTAAAGTGCGATACCCACAACCCGTTGTGGGTAAAATGAATTGTCCACAACGCAGAATGAAAGCGCGTTAAAATCGAATTCGCATTGTGGATTATCTAATTTACCCACAACGCGTTCTGGGTATTCTGCTTTACTCAGTGCTCGAAAAAAGAACATCTATTCGCATCGTGGGTGAATTTGGATACCCATAACGCGTTGTGGGCAAAAATTTCGGACAGTGGCCGATTTCGGCTATTGCGAATAACATATATATATATATAGTCCTGTCACTGTTAAGAGGCCACTCTCTTCGAATCTTCCACGGCATGACTCCCTAAACTTCACGATTGGCGTGATGTTATCATCAGTCGGAGACTGTGAATAAGCTGGCTGAGGAGATGGCAGGATAGCATGGCGCGAAGTAGAAGAGTTACTACGCAATCTTCTCTCCTGGGTACTACAAACATGGCAAACCCATTTGTCGGCGCTTTCAGAAAGAAATTCAACCTCGACGACCGAGAGACCAACACATTCAGCATGAAAATGTTTCAAACATTTTACGCAATCAATGGAAAGCTGAGATGTTCCTATCTGTTTTCTACAGGTGACACAATGATGCGACATTGTAATGGATTTTGAGGGTATAGGAATAGGAATAACAATTATACTCTTCACTTCAATGGGCCGCTAAAGAAGACTTATGACAGATAAGGAAGGCCACGATCGGAAGGAATCTTTGGAAGGGAAATGAGAGCGGTCGGGGACGCGAGATCTCCAAATTTAAAAATCAACCGTTTATTCCTCAGCGACTAGGTCGGGTGTACTAACGCGGTGAATACCGAAGCGAGATGGCCTCAAGAGAGGGAGTCTACCAAGGTCAACCGGTTTTGGGAAATCCTCGAGTAAGCCAACAAGCGAAAGAATTGAAAGCAATACACGAGAGAAAATAATTAATTATTCCAAATCTTTCAGGAGGAACACCAACCTTCATCGATCAAAGAAACACAAACACAATATGCAAACAGAGGCTTATGGACTTACTTGTATGAAATGAAATTGTTTTACTCGATACACAATGATTATCAATATATTATCAGATACCTCATAAACACGTCTGCACTTTTCGAACTCTCAATCAAATTTCATTTATTAGTTTTGTTAAAGGACCAACTAACTCATTTATTAGACTCTTAAACATTCTACTACTGAAACCATAAAAATCTGGACTATTCCCATTTTTTAGTTTTGCTATGACGTCTCTTACCGAAGCCTCCGACACAAGGGACAACTTGAAGTTTCTGCAACTTGGACGCTATTGAATTGAAGTAGTTATTCACGAACTCTGCTGCTGTTCTTTTCAGCTGATTGAATACTTGTAATTATCTGCTCAATTTATCGACAAAATAATTATTGAAGTCGTCAGGGTTCATATCATTTTTTGGGTCGGTTTTTTTAGGAGGTTAGTACTATTTTTAACTACATTTCATATTTTCCGTATAAAATTGTCAGTAGTACAATTGTATGTGTACGCAGCTTAAAGCTGCGTATACATGTGCGAGCCGAACTTATCGCGGACCGCTCGCGAACCAATAGCGACAATTATTTGGACGGCATGTCGAACGTCTATAGAGCCGCTCGCAAACCGTTCACGCCGATCCATCGATATTCGGATTCTTCAGCTGCGTATACATGTGCGAGCCGAACCTATCGCGAACCGCTCGCGAACCAATAGCGACAATTGTTTGGACGGCATGTCGAACCTCTATAGAGCCGCTAGCAAACCGTTCGCGCCGATCCATCGATAGTCGGATCTTTTCACGAACACAACGCGAGCCCTGTGTCAGTTCGTTAAACCGTCGGTATTGGTTCGCGGGCGGATCGCAAGTATGTACGTGAAATTAACGAACATGACACGAACACTTCGCGAGCGGTTCACGATAGGTTCGGCTCGCACATGTAGACGCAGCTTTTCACGAACACAACGCGAGCCCAATGTAGGTTCGTAAAGCTGCGTCTAGATGTGCGAGCCGAACGTCTCGCGAACCGCTCGCGAACCAATAGCGACAATTATTTGGACGGCATGTCGAACCTTCATAGAGCCGCTCGCAAACCGTTCACGCCGAACCATCGATAGTCGGATTCTTTAGCTGCGTCTAGATGTGCGAACCGAACCTATCGCGAACCGCTCGCGAACCAATAGCGACAATTATTTGGACGGCATGTCGAACCTCTATAGAGCCGCTCGCAAACCGTTCGCGCCGATCCATCGATAGTCGGATCCTTTCACGAACCCAACGCGAGCCCAGTGTAAGTTCGTTAATCCGTCGGTATTGGTTCGCGAGCGGATCGCAAGTGTGTACGTGAAATTAACGAACATGAAACGAACACTTCGCGAACGGTTCGCGATAGGTTCGGCTCGCACATCTGTACGCAGCTTTAGCCGTCGTTGGTATTGGTTCGCGAGCGGATCGCAAGTGTGTACGTGAAATTAACGAACATGACAAGAACACTTCGCGAGCGGTTCGCGATAGGTTCGGCTCGCACATCTGTACGCAGCTTTAGCCGTCGTTGGTATTGGTTCGCGAGCGGATCGCAAGTGTGTACGTGAAATTAACGAACATGACACGAACACTTCGCGAGCGGTTCGCGATAGGTTCGGCTCGCATATGTATACTCAGCTTAAGGCTTGCTTTTTTGCTTATTTCTTTGTTTTTATGTCAAATATCAAAAGTGTTTACTACTGCAGATAAATAATAATATGCTCTTTATTTACATCTTCACATCATCTACATGATATACATACAGGGTGGGCTTTTCAAAACGAAACAGACGAGATAACAGGCGGAATAAATTCATTTCGAAAAAATGCTCGGACACGTCGATTTTTGTTTCAAGGGGGACAACTTTTAAGGTCAAATTCACAACTATATCGCTTCAACCCTTAGTGTTAGAACACCAACCCCTAAATTTTAAACAGGAAAGATGGGATGAGTGATACCTCATTTGAAAGACCTTTTTATCATGAATTCAGCGTAATAATTTTTTTCTCATTTAACGCATTCGTTTTCGAGATATTTAATTTTGAATTTCGTACAGTAATATTCATTCCGCTTACCATGCTATTTGAATTCATCAATTATTTGACTGATTATTCATTGTTAAAATTTTAACTTTGTATTTTGATGTCTGGTGTATGGCAGTTATGGAGTTTTATCAAATCTACAGAATGAATGAATAATAAATTCGATTGATTCAGACAGCTTGCTTGACGACAATACCATCTTTGTTTCAACTTCAAATGTCAATATCTCAAGAATCAATGAATCAAATGGAGAAAGAGTCAATATCCTGAATTCAGGATAAAAGGACCTTTCAAATGAGGTATCACTCACCCTATCTTTCCTATTCAAAATTTAGGGGTTGGTGTTCTAACACTAAGGGTTGAAGCGATATAGTTGTGAATTGGACCTTAAAAGTTGTCCCCCTCGAAACAAAAATCGAAGTGTCCGAGCATTTTTTCGAAATAAATTTATTCCGCTCGTTATCTCGTCTGTTTCGTTTTAAAAAGCCCACCCTGTATATACTCCATTCACTTTTATAAAGTATCGCGGTTGGCCATGATTTAGGTTTATCAAGTTTTTTCACTTAAAACAGACGCAGGTGCAAAGTCTACTCTCTATTTACTCTTTTTCAACTTCGTAAATGGAGTCAGTTCATCGAAGATTTAACTGTGGCGCAGGTTTCGTAGAACTACTACATTTTCATGCTGGAGTATTTCCGGTTGTGCAAAAATGTATTTAAATGTCTTCTGAATTCACAACTTTTCTCAAATTCATTAATTTCCCAAAGTAAATGAACTTGTTGATAAATACGTAATTACTACGATTTTTTAGCAGAAACGACAACGTTGTGGGCGTATCTGACAGTGCAATGACCATAACCTAACATTTTCAAAATATACGCGGTGAAATGTGTCAAAATTTCATGGCAAACCGCGATACTTTATAAAAGTGAATGGAGTATATATAAAGCGATCAGACAGAATATAGATTTATATATGCCATCAAAAAGTTCTACATGGCTCGTCAGTTATAAAATGAAATACACTTAGTTTGCTACTCGTAAAAGACAAACTCACAAGCAATACAAATTTGACAAACATTATTTTCAGTTCATGAACTCATTCACGGTGTATAATGTCCTCTGCAGTAAAATCTTCCTGACTTCCCTGTTGAAAGCCTCCGTTGATAATTGCTTCCGTCAATCAGGGAGCTTGTTATATAGTTTTAAACACGTGTAGTTCGGCCCTTGCTGAGCTTTCTTAATTCGGGCGAGAGGAAGAGAAAATTTGTCTTTCTCACGAGTATTATAGGAGTGATAAGCTGAGTTTCTTCTGAATTTTTCCTGCTGCCGATGGACAAAGGTCACACAGGTGAGTATAAAAACCGAAGGAATGGTAAGTATCCCCTCTCTCCTGAAGACCTCCCTACAACTTTCTGTCTGTTTCATACCAAATAGCGTTCCAATTGCTCTTTTTTGTTTCAGTAGGACTCTTTGAGCATCTACAAATTGACCCCAAATAATAACACCATAAGTTGCCAGGATGTGAAATGCTGAGTAATATGTAAGTTTAGCTACGTCAATTGTTGATATTTCTTTTATTCTTCTTATCATAAAGATAGCAGTAGACAATCTCTTACATAGGCCATCTATATGGTTACTCCAGCTGAGCGAAGATTGAAATTCCACGCCTAGGTACCTAAGGAATGAGTTATTGTGTTCCCTGTTCGTGAAAAGAAGAGTTTGCGTTTTCTCTGGGTTCATGTTTTTCGAGAGACCATTTGCACAGAACCAGTCTTCTGCCCTTGCCTCACAGTCCCGTGCCATCACTTGTAGATTCTTTCTGCATCTTGACTTATTCAGGAATACTGTATCATCTACATAGCTACAGATTCTACCCGCAGGTACATTTTCAAAAATGTCGTTCGTAAACATGATGAACAAGACCGGTCCCAAAATAGATCCTTGAGGAACCCCCACCTTCGCATCCCTGAGATGAGATACCTCATCATTCCATTTTACTGCTTGAGATCTATTTTTCAGATAAGAGGAGAACAACTGATGGACGTTTCCCCTTATACCATAGAAATTGAGTTTTCTCAACAATATATCATGGCAGACGGAATCAAAGGCCTTACTCAGGTCTATGCATATCTTCTCTATATCCTCGCTGTCACTGTAGGCCTCCATAATAGCCTCGAGGACGTCGACCATTGCTGTTATTGTCGACTTTTTTTGCCGAAATCCGTGCTGTGAATCGTTCAATAGCAGCTTCTTCTCAATTAAATCAGTCAAGCGGTTTTTCAGAGCCATCCCAAAGACCTTCGAAACGACCGGCAGAACTGATATAGGTCTATAACTGGAGCGATCCTGAGAGTTCCCTGTTTTGAAGACAGGTGTAACAAGTGCGACCTTAAGCCTGTCAGGAAAGACACCCAAGTTAATTCTTTCAACAACACCATACTTCAACCAGTGCTCCGTTACACATGCAATGTTTATCTTTTGTTCATTCAAGAAAATTTTGAATGCATCTATCTTATTTGCCAGTGACTGGACATTAATATTAGTCAATGTCATGTAGGCATTATTATCTTTTTTTGATTTCATCGGAGAAATTTCGTCGAAAAAATGTATAGCGACGAATAGTCCCCCCCTTTGGCCAGTTTTCACTGTTTTACAGGTCGTCTACTAAATCCATGTCACCCCCGATCTTGAAAGACATACTGTTTGCTTCGTTATGGCTTCAATGATGAATGGTCGCCCTGGAAATATTTGTCCAAGGTGTTTTCTTATTTCTTTTCAGAAGTTTTCAATTTCACTTTATCCAGATGAATCCAAGCTCTCTGTTGAACACCAACGAAACAATTCTCTTGACTTGCTCGAGTACCTTTAATTATTTGGTGTCGGGTAGATCCAGTTTCTTTCGCAAGTTTTGATTTTGATTTTGTTTTATTTTTATCTCGAACGGTGTTTTTGTTTACCTTTCGATTGTCATCAGCTGGTTGATTTGCTATTATTTTACTCTGCATATGCGGAGGTTGTTGACCTGTCCAGCTGTTCATCGATTGTTTCATTTCATCATTTCCTAATTTATCATTTATTGTTGATAAACTTGGAATATTATTCATTTCCGATTCATCTTGACTGTGATAGATCATTTTTTCATTTATATTCCTTGATTTTGATGGAACGCGACATGTTTCTGTATTTCCATCTTCTAATACATTTATTTTGAATAATAGAAGGTCATTTTTATCACTCATTTCTGCGATAAATTTTTTCAATAGTGAATTTTCATTTGAGAGTTTTTCGTTCTCGGCTGTTAGTTCACGAATAGTGTTGTCGTTTGACCTCATCAACACGTTCACATCAATTATTGTATCTAAGGAACTATCTAGCTCTGCAATTTAACTTTCTAGGTTATGTTCATCGTTATCTTCACGTTGAAATTCACAACATTTAATATAATTTTTGTCTATTTTCACTATATCACTGTAGTATTTAATGCATCCTGGGTGCATTAAATTTCCACAATTTACACATTGAAGACCGTTACCTATTGGGTGTGTAATGACACTTTTTGCTTTTTTTCACAGGGAGATCGAATTCGCGCTGTACACCGGCCGCCATCTTTTACTTCATATTAGTTGCATGCTTTTTCAAGTTCAACTTTTGACTCATTTCAGCACCAAGCAGTGTACGTAATGCTTTCTTGGCAATTTGAATTGTTGGTTCTGAAATTTGACTTTGCAGAGTTCGGTGAATTTTGTGCTTCATTTATAGTAGTAGGGTTCAAAATTTCTTTTCAAAATTCAAAGTTAATTCCGATTTATTGAAGCCAAATTACAATGAAAGATTTAGATAAATTATTTGAAGTTTGTACAGGGTGGGCAAAATTGGTGCTACGTGAACTAAAACTTTTTAACCCGAGGAGATAGAGAAAAATGAATGGCACCTTATAGTCCTCTTTTTTCGAGAAACTGATAATGCCATCAACTGCATTCCTCTATCTTCTCTTGTTTCCGAGTTATAGGCCAAAATTGAAATTTTGGCGATTCCAACTTTGGTCATTATCTGCGTTTCTGTTTATGCTAGGATGTTGAAATAAAAACATTATACAGACACTTTTCTGATAGCAATCCAGTGGCGAACTCTGTTTTTCTATAAAAGGTTCATTGGCTTAGTTATAACATAAACTTGTGTTTTTTCTTATGGAAACAGTAGTTCGAAATGACTTAGAAAGAATCGCCATTTTTTTTTCCCGTTTCAGAAATGTATCATATGTCATACATCGCCCTCAGATTCGTTAAGATATTATGAAAAATATGGTTTGTATTTATGGAATTCAAATTATTGAGTACTTAGTAGGCTGAATCATAGAATTATGTGCACTTGCTGCTCCACTATTCTCATTCGCTAAAATGAAACATTTCAACATTATCATATTTTTCGTAATTTTGGAATATCTCCATAATGCCGCCAACGATGACTTCAAATTTCAATAACTGACAGTTGTTTCAAACAGAGATCGCACCATCAAGTATTAAATCGTGAAATAATAATTACACCATGCGCGGTAGAGACACATAATTATATGATTCAGCCTACTTAATACTCAATAATTTGAATTCCATATACAAACTTTATTTTTCATAATATCTTAACGAAAATGAGGGAGATGTATGACATATAATACATTTTTGAAACCGAAAAAAATGGCGATTCTTTCTAAGTCATTTCAAACCACTGTTTCCATAGGAAAAAACACAACTTTATGTTCATTTCCTCTATCTCCTCAGGTTAAAAAGTTTTAGTTCATGTAGCACCAATTTTGCCCACCCTGTACATAGAAAATAGATTCTGTGAATAGTAAGGATTAGATTAAGAAAATCAAGGAGGTAGAAGAGGTTTTGAAGTATGGAAACCAGGGAGATGAAATGGAAAGAAAATCAAGAGAAGTCAGAAAATAAATTGGGAAAAATTAAGGGAAAATGAAATGAAATAATTCAAAATATAAGAAATAATTGGAATTGACGTGATCCTGAATGCCAAATATTATTATTGAAGCCATAGGAAGACAGAAGAATAAGAAATATAAAGAGGATGTTAGTTTGGTGAAAACAGGAATATACAGGGTCAACAGGGTGTCCCACGGTCGAGTGCATATTAGACGTTTCTGGAGAACGGGACATATTTGAAATCCGAAAACTGGTATTATGATATTGTTGTGAATTCTCTACAGACCTAAAATATTTTTGGAGCCTGAGCAGTTCCGGTTATACCTACCAGCAGTGGAAATAAATTGGTTCGAAAAATGTTTTTTCAATATTTTTGTTTCTGATATGATTGAATATCCAATAATGAATACATTTCTGTTGAAACCATTGTATTCATTTGAAAAGTTTTCAAAATATCGAAAAAAAACCTAAAAAAATGTCAAATATTCATGGTCAGTGTTATGTTCATTATCCTTATTCTGACATCCCGAGTGTAAACCGTTCTCACAACGTCAAAGTAGAAGAATGTGGAAAAAATTTCATCTTTTGAATTTCATAAATATCATCATAGGCTGTTTCTAATTTTGTGTCGAAAACTGTGATCGAAAATTGGACATAACTTCTGTTTTTCAAATTAGAACCCTATTTTTCTGGGATTGCGTTGGATTCTGCGAAGAAAAATAGTGATAGCACTCTCAGATGTTCTTGCTCCTAAATTCAGTACCTTCCCGAGATATTTCAGCTTTTCTGGATTCATGTTGTCCGTAGAGTCAAATTCATCGAATCTGAAGAGATAGGTACTATGAATATTCTTATAGAACCATAGTAACAACTAATAATTAGACCTGTCACCTGTGAATTAATAATGGGATCATTTATCTTCTATGGTCACAGAATATTCTCATGCCAACAGATTCGATGACTATTCTTATGAAACCATAGTAACCTTGCCCTTAAATGGATATTTTCTGAGTTAATAATATCCACTTTAGGGCAAGGGTGTGATGCATACACTCACATTATTTTTTAACGTAGATTCAATATCTGCCATAAAAAAATGGGGTTCTAATTTGAAAAAATTGATTTTTCTCGATTTTGTCATCCCTAACTTTGAAAGCGATTTTTTCACCCCCTGTATCATGAATCGCGATTTCGATTTTTAAAGTGGATACATCAATCTTACATCTTGAAAAATCCCAAAAATGAAAATTTTCCATCCAAAAACCTCGAAGTTATTCTTGTTTCAGCGGAGCTCTATTTTCGAGTTTTTTTTTCGAATTTTCCCGCTCAGAGAGAATTTTCCAACCAAAACTGAAAAATGTTACATCAAAATAACTTGAAATTTTCTAAGAAATCTATTTCTGCAATAAAATTCCGTCATTCCGGAAAAACCGGAGGTGCTCATGCCTTGAAAATATTTTAGATTTCATCAGCATCGTGAAATACATAGAAGTGCTGAATTTCATGAAAATACGTTGAGTAGTTTCCCGTATAAATATGGGTGAGGTTCCTCGTGAAAGACCCTGTATAAATCTAAATTTTTCATTTTGGACCCTCAATTTGGGGTAGAGAAATACCGGGCAAAGCAAAATTCAAATTTTCATAAATTTGTTTATATAATATAAATTCATTTTATGCGTACTATATGAAGCTCATATAAAGGAATCATAACAGTACCTACCTATTTTCTGTTCGAAAACATTTTAGTTTTCAATTGAAATTCCGTGATAGTCAGAGAGGTAAACCAGTGAATTATGGCTCATGAATTGAAAGATTTATGCTTGATGAAACAGGTGCACTCGGATAACTTCATTCAATAATCGTGAAAAAATCCAAATATCATGTAACGATTTGTACAAACACAACACAATCTTAGACATTTTCATATTCACTGCGCCATCTCTTGATGCATAATATTGTTTTCTGCAGTAGGCTCTTGAACCGGTAACACAGAATACTCCATATCAGATGCTCTACAGAGACCTCTTCGAGCGTATTCATTGGAAAATATGGTTCACTCTCCTGCAGTTAGAATGCGCCATCGGCGCTAATGTTATATACAGTGATCTAGACACTGTAATGTTATGTTTACAAAATAGAAATCGGTCACATTAGCACCTGCAAAAATCATGCTTGTTCCTGAGATTCATATAATTGTGGAAATTCTTTGACAAATACTCGGATGAAATCCAGTTCAAATGTCTTCAAAGCCGAGTGTTACATTTGTACTTTAAATTTCGACGATAGATGGCGATTGGCAGCATTGGGAAATTTTTCGTGTCGTTCGAAGCTTTGTTATTTCTATTTACGCTTGCAAGTCATACCATTTTCGGTCTTTCGGAAATTCGAAATTCTGGGTGTGTTGGAATGCTGATTCAATTTTGAGCGCTATCCCAGTTTGAGGTCGGCGTCCGAAGTTACGTAAATATGATTCTAACTTTGGAACGGATGAACCAAAAAATGAATATTCATGCGAATGTGATTCGATATACAGGGTGTTTCACCATAAACTGGACAAACATATATAGCCGTGTATACAGGGTGTTTCACCATAAACTGGACAAACATATATAGCCGTGTAGTTGACACAGAGAAAGTAATTTTTCCCTCATGACATATACCCCGTTTTCGACGCATAATCGACATACAGGGTGCTAAATGTCAACTATGAGCAATATTCTGTGAACTGTGGTAAGTTATGCGTGATAGTTGAAATAACGGTTCCTGGTCACATCTTGATATTTTTGAGGGCTCAATTGAATTGTGGTGTAGAATTTTGCAAAAAAAATTCAAAATGGTGGAAAACCTGCAAAGTCGGAATTTTTTTTTCTCGGTTGCCAATTTGGAAAGCATAATCTCAACGTACGCGATTTTCTAAGATTTGCCGTGAAAAAATTTTTTCAAAATTCGTACTCAACTTTTTTTTTACGTCTTCAGTGAAAAAAAAAATTCGCCCAAAATTTTTGGAATTTTCCATGAATGAACTATCTTCAATTCTGAATACTTGGGTGGAAACAGAATGAAAAATATCAATTGGTTTTCTTTTTGTAGCCTTCCGAAGATTACGCTAGGTGTACTTTCTTAATTTTCATTTGAGAAACTGGAGGCCGTACGAGGGTCAAAATTGTGCTGCTGGGCTGCCAGAATGACCCAGATAGAAATATGAAATTATGAAAAAAAAAATTGAAAAAAAAATTAATTTTTCTTCATTTTTTCCAAAAAACTTTGGTAAGGTTCGAACTCTATACACTCTCGATTAACTAGTGTTGCTTTGGTAACGGAGATTTATAGGATTAGAATTAATCCAATTCATACTCGTAGTTCGATTTCTACCAAAATTTTTTGAAAAAAATTTTTTTGGTTTATAATTTCATATTTTCATCCAGATCATTCTGGCAGCCCATCAGCACAATTGTGACCTCCGTACGGCCTCCAGTTTCTCAAATAAAAATTAAGAAAGTACACCGAGCGTAATCTTCGGAAGGCTACAAAAAAAAACCAATTGATATTTTTTCATTCTGTTTCCACCCAAGTATTCAGAATTGAAGATAGTTCGACCGTGAAAAATTCCAAAAAGGACCCCAACTTTTACTACGGGAAATGGCGTTCCGTCAAATTTTCTAAAATGTTGGTATAATGTAGTACTCGACATACTGATCAAAAGTGTCCATGGCCCCAACTCAATCCTATGACTAGTTTTTGAGATACAGGGCGTTGAAGTTGAGAATTACCCACTTTTACTACGCCCGTATCTCGGAACAGAATCGAATGAACTTCAATTTTTCTCAAGAAACATTTCATTACATCCCCAAGCAGCATGCATATAGAGGAATATGACCGAAAATCGTTACGAATACAGGGTTATCCATAATTGAATGCATGCCCGATTTTGAAAGTATAAAATATGTCAATTCCAGAGCGAAAACGTTCGCAAAATGAACTATTACACTAGATATGTTGTTGTTACATCGAAAAAGTCTACAATTACCCAAAATTCATACTGGGTGATCCATTATTATAGAAACTATTCTCAAGGAAGGTTAAATGGACACCCTGTATTTATGGGTTGATTCAAGGTGTTTGTTTAATTTTTTTAGAATATATCATCATGGACTTCAAGGAATACAGGGTGATTCAGTCATGAAATGAACTTTGAACCTCACGAAAATACCCAAAAACCACCTTTTTTTTTTCATCACCCTCTATTTCAAGATTGAATCCGACGAGGTGGGAGTTTTCTTTCACCACTGTACTTGATATGAAAACATCAATACGGCTGAGAGTTTTTATCCAATTCCTAACATGATAACATGAATAAATAATTTTCATATTACATAAAAAAAAATCTGGTCATAGGAATTGAATAAAAATTCTCAGCCGTATTGATGTTTTCATATCAAGTACAGTGGTGAAAGAAAACTCCCACCTCGTAGGATTCAATCTTGAAATAGAGGGTGATGAAAAAAAAAGGTGGTTTTTGGGTATTTTCGTGAGGTTCAAAGTTCATTTCATGACTGAATCACCCTGTATTCTTTGAAGTCCATGATGATATGTTCTAAAAAAATTAAACAAACACCTTGAATCAACCCATAAATACAGGGTGTCCATTTAACCTTCCTTGAGAATAGTTTCTATAATAATGGATCACCCAGTATAAATTCTGGGTATTTCAGACTTTTTCGATGTAACAACAACATATCTAGTGTAATAGTTCATTTTGCGAACGTTTTCGCTCTGGAATTGACATATTTTATACTTTCAAAATCGGGCATGCATTCAATTATGGATAACCCTGTATTCGTAACGATTTTCGGTCATATTCCTCTATATGCTTGCTCCTTGGGGATGTAATGAAATGTTTCTTGAGAAAAATTGAAGTTCATTCGATTCTGTTCCGAGATACGGGCGTAGTAAAAGTGGGTAATTCTCAACTTCAACGCCCTGTATCTCAAAAACTAGTCATAGGATTGAGTTGGGGCCATGGACACTTTTGATCAGTATGTCGAGTACTACATTATACCAAAATTTTAGAAAATTTGACGGAACGCCATTTCCCGTAGTAAAAGTGCGGGGTCCTTTTGGCCGAAATTTTTTTTTCACTGAAGACATGTGAAAAAAAAGTTGAGTTCGAATTTTGAAAAAGTTTTTTTACGGGAAATCTTATAAAATCGAGTACGTTGGGATTATGCTTTCCAAATTAGCAACCGAGAAAAAAAAGTTTCAACTTTGCAGGTTTTCGGCCATATTGAATTTTTTTTCGCAAAATTCTACACCACAATTGAATTGAGCCCTCAAAAATACTAAGATGTGACTAGAAACCGTTATTTCAAATATCACGCGTAACTCACAACCGTTATCAGAATATTGCTCGAAGTTGACATTGAAGACCCTGTATCTCGCTTATGCGTCGAAAACGGAGTATATGTCATAAGGCAACAATGACTTCCTCGGTGTGATCTACACGGCTATATATGTTTGTCCAGTTTATGGTGAAACACCCTGTATATGAAACCGAGGAAGTCATTTTGGCTCCATGACATATATCCCGTTTTCGACGCATAAGCGAGATATTCGAGTAATATTCTGATAACTGTGGTAAGTTATGTGTGACATTTGAAATAACGGTTTCTGGTCATATCTTAGTATTATTTTGGGTTCAATTCAATTGTAGTGTGGAATTCTTGAACAAAAATTTCAAAATGGCGGAAGACCTGCAAAGTTGGAATTTTTTTTCTCGGTTGCCAATTGCGAAAGCACTATCTCAATGTTGGTACTAGATTTTCCATGAAAAAATTTTTCCAATATTCGAACACAACTTTTTTTTACATGTCTCCAGTGACGAAAGAATTTCGGCCAAAATTGTTGAAATTTTTCATGGTTGAACTATCTTTCATTCTGAATACTGAGGTGAAAACAGAATGAAATAGGTATCCATTGGTTTTCTTCAGTAGCCTTCCAAAGATTACGTTCGGAGAACTTTCATAATATTTATTTAAAAAACTGGAGGCCAAATGAAGGCCTTAAATTGTGCAAATGGGCTGCCAGAATTACACGGACTGAAATATGAATTTATAAACCAAAAAAATTTTTTTCGAAAAACTTGGGTAGGATTCGAACTCTCTACGAGTATGAATTGTGTTCATTTTAATCTTATAAATTTCCGTTTTCAACGCGACGCTAGTTAATCGAAAGTGGAGAGTTCGATTCTCACCAGTTTTTCGAAAAAAAAAAATTTTGGTTTATAAATTCATATTTGTCCGAGTCATTCTGGCAGCCCATTAGCACAAATTTGGCCTTCGTACAGCTTCCAGTTTTTCAAATAAAAATTATGAAAGTACTATCAGAGATATCGTACGGTTTAGTGGTTAATAATTTGAAGAGAAGATATAAAATGCAGAGATAATATTATTGGTAAATTATGTTTCTCAACCAGCAAGTGATATTTTAACATTGAGTAAACAAAATTTAACCGTTCCACTTCGTTCGTTCGGCTAACAAGGACATGGAACCGTTCAGATCAGTTGATGAGCTTGTACCTGTTTGTTATGTTGTGAGGTTTGTGAATATTGAAGTTTGTTGTAGGCACAGAAATATAATAAATACTAGAACGCTAATAAGTACTGCATAACCTGGCACCCTATACAGCGCAAATTGACCTACTACAGAGTTCGCGCAATATTTGAACGTGTCATCAGAACAGGACTTACAATTTTTTTTAGTTGTCAGTATCAACATTTGCAATAATAATAAAATAGCTGTAGTATCAAACTAAACTTACTCACTACTAAACATACTCACATAAAATGGGTTTCTCCTATATTTTCGCAAAAAAAAACCATGCTCTTCATTTTGTCTATAATTTGTCACGGCACTCGACTATCAATCGACTAGTAAAACTCAAGTACAAAACTAAACTAGTATCAGTACTACACAATGTTCAAGAAAACAACGAGGAAACACCGAAAACGGAGCAGAAAAGGCAAGCGAATTTATACGAATGAATAAACAAGAAAGCACACAGCAAAGGGAATTAACAAATCCTAAAACACGACTCTGCTCTTTTTCTGATGTGAAGTGTGTTTGTTTTCGTCGCGTAGCGGTGTTGCCGCATTCACTGGGTTTCACAATAAGATTTATTCCGAACTTCATCTGAAACCATTATGCTTGGCAACGACGTGGCAAGAAAAGACGAGCTGCGCATGTACAAGTAGTAGGTGTTTATTCGCTATATATGGGGTCATTTTACTGAATCTCGGACGTACCTAATAGCGTTCTAGTGTTTATTATATTTCTGTGGTTGTAGGTATACCTGCAGATTATGCACTTTATAATCAATCCTCATATAAAAAGGTGAGCTATTGTTGTCAATGAATTATCAGATTTCATTCAGTCGTGCTTGCCATAACATTTTCAGTGAAATGGAAGACATTCCTGACTCTTGAGTTGTGGGGTACCGATGAAAACACAATTAAAAAGTAATATTTATATATTTTGATGAAAGGGCAAGTTTCATATACTTATATGAACATAAATTACAGATACATTTCCCTGATTAGATATCGCGTTGGTTGATGCTTCTCGAGCCATTTTCAGTTTCATTTCATACCATTCTAAATTGAATTTTCATTTCTTTTTGATTATAGATTAAACAAAATTTTTTTCTCCACAATTTTCTGAATATCATTCATTCTCAATAGTTCAATAGAGGATTTATTTATTCATCAATCGTTTGTAGACAAGGTTCGAAGGATATATTGATATATTCATATATAGGAAACTAGGAAATAAACTTATTGAACGTGATTATTTTCAAAGTGAAAGTTTGTGGATACATTCAGGTTTGAAGGATTGGTAATCCAATTCTAATACATCCGAGCTATCGATCATTTTCATATCCTTTCTCAAGGCTGTACAAAATGAAAATATTATCTGTTATTGTGCCTCTTATACACAAATTTCTGATGATATGGATCGAATTTTTCTATAGATACTGAAATTTTATGTTATTTCGAATCGGTGGTAACAAATTTCAACTCAAGTTGATCCTTTTCAGGACCAACCAATCAGCTGATAGTATGCTTTTATTTTCGTCTGAAGGTGCGCCGGTACCTCCCAGTCCTGCTCCGGGGCCTTCCACCCAGTAGGTATGATGTTTTTTTGTTATGTTCATGATGTTTTACATTTCAATAATTATATTTTGTTCACTCTATGATAGATCTTTATTCTACCCCTAATGAGTATCTTATGAACAACTAACTAATGATACATAACAGTTATGCAATATTCCATAATTTCAAATATTATAAGAGCTTTTATAGTTAAAAGTAGTATTTTAGGAATAAGAATGCTATTTGTTTAATTATATGAAGAAACATGAAATAATCACGACACATATTTGATTTCTCCATTATAAAGAATCCTATGTATTCATGAATTCCAAAAAATTTATTCCTAATTGATCAATTTTAATATCAACAATCATTCAATAAAAATTAAGAAATCTTTCATATTCCCTAAAACTGATTATTTGTATTGACATACATGCGATCAATATGAAGAAATAGTTTGGAGCAATCTGATGTATAATTCATCACAAATAACTGATTTCTTTGTATCAAGATGTCAATGCTGTAAAAAACCAAAACATGAAAATATTTGTTGGGTCGTATACTGAAACAGATATTTCTTACATAAATTCGAAACTTCTTAGTGGTGAATATTTGTTCTTCTGAGTGTTCGATTGGTAAATGACCGTTATTCGTAAACATATAATGCAAAGATCCTGGCTTCTATCCATATTCATCCATAGAGATTAATATAGAAATTTCCATTGAAACATGCTACCGATGACAACAACAAATTCATCAACAGCGCTCTCATTGTTTCGAAATGTAATTAGGAGCAACTTCCCCTATTTAGCAGCGATACAATCCCTCTTCTGACTTCCAATTAATCAGCATGCGCATATTAAAAAAGCCACGAGAGTGTAAATAATAAATATTTTTCGGGGTAATAAGTATAATAAATCAGGAGGTCCCTATCTCGTGAGTTCATGGGGAGAAGAGCTATTAGCGGGTACTTATAAGGGCCACTCTCATCGCCCCATATGCTTTCACATCAGCAACTAGCGTGGAATTAAGCAATATGTTTGTAGCTGTTAGGGCAATGGGGTTGGTCATGCATACCGTCTTCACCACTGTTCTCATGAGAGGGTGGCACGGATTTCGACGTAATCACATTTATGTATCACCGTGGATGCGTGGACAGGTTTTAATTCTGCTCGTTAGTTTGATCGATTTTTCAATCCAATGGGATCTGTTGCTGAAGAATATTAGACTCGTTCACAAGTAATACATCCAATCACAGATCTTTCATTTCCATTACTTACAGGACTCCACAAGGAATAGAAAATTCTTTTCTCATTAAACATTTTCAGCGGTAATATCAATCCGATGTATTATATTATGAAATTATCGTGTTATGTTGGTTATCAATCACAGAAATATAATAAACACTAGAACGCTATAAGGTACGTCCGAGATTCAGTAAAATGACCCCATATAGCGAATAAACACCTACTACTTGTACATGCGCAGTTCGTCTTTTCTTGCCACGTCGTTGCCAAGTTTTATGGTTTCAGATGAAGTTCGGAATAAATCTCATTTTGAAACCCAGTGAATTCGGCAACACCGCTACGCGACGAAAACAAACACGCGTCACATCAGAAAAAGTATCAGTGTCGTATTTTAGGATTTGTTGATTCCCTTTGCTGTGTGCTTTCCTGTTTATTCATTCGTATGAATCCGCTTGCCTTTTCTGCTCCGTTTTCGGTCTTTCCCCGTTGTTTTCTTGAACATTGTGTAGTACTGATACTCCTTTGGTTCAGTTTTGTATCTGAGTTTTACTAGTTAATTTTGATAGTCGAGTGCTGTGAAAAATTATGGACAAAATGAAGTGAAGAAATGGTTCTTTTTTGCGAAAACCCATTTTATGTGAATATGAAAAATACTACATCTATTTTATTATTATTGCGAATGTTGATATTGACAACTTATTCAAACCACATTCTCGAAGTCAAAAATTTTAAGACCTGTCCTGATGACACGTTCGAATATTGCGCAAACTCTGTAGTAGGTCAATTTGCGCTGTGGGGTGCCAGGAATGCAGATCTGATTAGCGTTCTAGTATTTATTATATTTCTTTGTTATTAATACACGAGCAGTGACCAGGATACGAAATGAGCAAGAGGCGAATTTCATATGGTGTATGCGGGTGTATTGATTACCATTATATGAGATTTGCATATGCTATTTTATCTACACCCCATAAATGATGCAAGAACTATGAATAATTCTTCCATTTTCCGTTTCAAGGCTATACCTAACTTGAAATGTAAACAATCCGGTTTTGCTCCCAAAAATGATTTTTTCCACAACCGGGCCTTAGTAACTTTTTTCCCGCATTGTTTCCTATTCGGAAACCGGAAAGTGCAGTGAATATTTGTTGAATTTGTGGATAATAATACCCTCAGCATGATATCTCTTAATATACTTAATCATATCTTCATCAGTTAAATATTTCAAATTATGCAGTTTCATCCATGTCAAACCAATTATTAATGCAAATTCTCGTTGGAAAATTGTTGCATTTTCAAAGAGAACCTTAAAAAATTATGATTGACTGTGTATTTATTTCTTAGTCATGGGGCGGGTTTCACAAAGATGCGTGGATTGCACGATTAACAGATTGCTCCGTCAAATTTGACAATCCGATCAACTGCAATCGGGTTTCACAAAACTCGATCCCATAATTTAACGACTCCGTCAGTTGACGGTGGAAAACAATCCGACAACGTTGCATTTACTTAGGAAAACGGCTGCAGATCTGTTCTCGTTGATCACGCGATTAAATTTTAACGGTGAGCACAGACAAGGTTAGATTTCTGTTTACGTGGATTCAACTTGGTACAGTTCGTTGATTTTTTCCGAATACCTCATTATTTCAATATAAGATATTCAAATACATCGTGGAAGACCAGAAAAAACTATGAAAGGTCACCAATATTTGTAATCTTGCATCAATGGATTTATTTCTTCTTGTGTATGCTTCAATTTCGCTTCCTATTTCATGCACTAGTTCCATTACAGTACTCTTGTTGAATCGAAAACGGTTTTCGAAATCATGTTCATTATAATTTAGAAAAGGATCGTTTCTGTCTATGATTGTCCTATATATACGATTCCTACGAATTACAACATCATTTTCTTCCTCTGAGGAGGATGAACTAATATCGCTCAACATTTTCAATTTCAACGGCCGTCAACTAGTTTGATTGCTCAATTTCGTCGAATCAATTTGATTATGAGCACAGACGCGGTTTGTTCGTTAGGGCTCTCACAGACACAGCGGTTTCCGCCGAGTCGGCGGAATTGGCCTGTGCTTTTGCGCTATGAAACCACACACCGCTGCCCAAGCCGACTCGTCCCACAGAAGCAAACTCAGCCGTCGACTCGGCGAAAACCGCTGTGTCTGTGAGAGCACTTAATCAGATGCGAAAAATGTTTTGTGAAACGCATTTTCTCCTTAATCGACCGTCAAAGCGCGTTGATTGTAGAATTTTTGATGGCACCGTCAAATCCTCGATCGCACCGACAAATCCTTGATGGCACCGTCAAATCGGATGATTAAGCGGTTGATCGCGAGGTTGATCGTGCGATTAAAGCTTTGTGAAACCCGCCCATGGTCTATGATTTTTCACAGAAACCGGTTATGTAATCAATGTGTCAAACACAAAGTTGTTCATACTTATTGAATTTTTTTCGGAAATTATTCATAAAAACAAGATTTAAAATTTATTCAATTGATGAGGAGCTACCAGAAGATATTCTGGTAGCAGCTAGTATACCAACTATGGATCTAGTGCCTGAAAAATCTAAAGAAAGGTATGAGAAGCAATATGCAAGTTATATCTCGCATTTTTCCTTCAATAATGTTAGTTGTCAATTTTAATTTTATTTTAATATATCGTTATTAGGAAATGTAAGTTGTTTAGAAGTTTTTTTCAAATTTTATAATAAGGTTGTAGAAAAAATATTGTTCCTATTGCTTGCCCCAACTCCGCTCCGCGGCAATCTCGTGCGTGAAAGTAGAAAGTACAGCTTTCCGCACTTGATAGAAAAATAACTATATCTGGCTGGAATTTGAGCTGAAAAGTAAAAATAAACGTTAATCTCCGATAATCGACCGAATACTCACCTCCAAACAGCAATTAACCCCGAAAAATATGCATCTTGAAAATTACGTCATACCTCTGACATATCGAACGTCAACGCGATAATTCGAATCTTCTGGCCAGGTTCATGACGCCGAAAATTTTGCGATTCAGGCGAATTTTGCGATTCAGGCGAATTTTGCGACTTCGGCGTAATTGGCGAATTTTTTCAACATACTTCAGGATATCGCAAAAAAAATC
The DNA here is from genome assembly GCA_910592335.1 of Adalia bipunctata. Classification (NCBI taxonomy): domain Eukaryota; kingdom Metazoa; phylum Arthropoda; class Insecta; order Coleoptera; family Coccinellidae; genus Adalia; species Adalia bipunctata. Next base: position 41,776,504 of record OU342950.1, read on the forward strand.
CAAAAACATCACCGTGGAGCTCCGTTCTTCCCCTTTCCGTAGCGAACAGGGGCCGCTTGATTGAATAATAATGATAACGGTGGTTGATCCTAAGTTGGTGCTTCTATTACAACATGAAAAGGTCAGCCAGAATTATTACAAAGACCACACCTAAACAAATTGAAAATATGGATTTTGGTCGGGAACTCCAACGGTTGGAGGAAAATATGAAAGAAAGCGTAAGTGAATTGAAACAACTTATTACGTCAAACACAGGCGATAATGCAAATGCAACCGGTGAGAGTCAGAGTGAGAAGTCTAGAAATGAAATTATATTGAACTGAATTTCAACGTTTGAAATCTAAACTCAAAATTCCATTGATTTTCTTCGCTCTGAAATCGACAAGTTAAAACATCAGTCAACAATGTGTGAGAGGAGGATAGATGATCAAAAACAGTTTGGACTTCTGAACGGTCTCGTCATTAGTGTTATTGAGGAGGAAACAGACAAAAACAATCTATGTGACGTCGTAGTCGACGTCATCAATTCCAAAATGCCAAACATCTCGGTAAAATCTACCGATGTCAACTACTGTTCTCGCTTGGGAAAAAGGAAGGCAGACGGTCAACAAAACCCCGGCTGGTATCGGTGATGTTTACAAATAGATGGAAAAGAAATCAGATATTCAATTCAAAGAGGTGTCTCAAAGGGGATTCGGTGGTAATAAGTGAGTGGTTAACTACTTTTAAATTGAAATTATACAAAAAAACCTGTGAGAAGGTTGGAATTAAATCCACCTGGTCCTGGAGTGGTAAAATTTTTGCGATTGTTGATAATGTGAAACGTAAAATCGTTTCAGAAAATGACCTGAGCACCTAGAAAACATATTTGTTTAATATGGAAAATCTCCGGGAGATTACCAACTGTGTGGCTGACTTGGACATAATATTGTCTCCAGATCATAGAAATTTCTCTCGAATTTTGTTTGGAATCTTACTCGTATATTTATTTAATTCTTTCAAAAGGTATACCCAACAACATCCTAAATATTTCAATACATTGATAAATTTCTTTAAAATCGTTCAGGATACACTACAGTTCAACTTTAATTCCTGAATATATATACAGGGTGAGTCTTTGACTTGTACATATATTTTAACTGAAGATTCTTGAGGTCAAAAGAAACCTTTTTTTCATTTTCCATATAGCCATTTAAAAAAAAATTGGGCTCATTACGTTCCTGATAAAATTCTCTTGAATTGATGCAAAGTTCATATTTCTCGATAGAAATTGAGTTTATACATTAAGGGAATACTCAAGTACTAACCTTATTGGAATAAAAATGTTGCAAACACGATGATTTCAACAAAAACAGTTAGTTTAGAAGGATTATTTCTGCAACTGAAAACCCACATTTCTCACACCAAAATAAGTTCCTTCTTCGATTTTTCTGCAGATTAGTTTGTGAACACTATTAACTTGTTCATATTTTCCACAAAATTCCCAAACAATATCATGAAAAAAGACTTTTAATTCAGATCATCAGAATTCATTATTAAACAACCTAACCTTATCTATTTTGTATCCATTCTGTGAATGTTCGCACAGAAATTTCAAGAAGATGTTGTCAGCTTTCTGATATTTTCATTGAGATTAAGGATTTGTTACGAACCATAGAATGAATCACGATACACTTGTGTACCGTGGTATAAATATGTATCTATGAATTTTGCCGTTTCCATCATAAATCGAGTTTGCCGCCAATTTTACCACGCATGCGTCGAGCGAAAACCGAAAGATTGGTTAGGTATCTGTAGGCCAACTATAAACAATAACAAACCAGAGTCTCTGAACAAACTGTAAACATTATGTGAAGTTCTGAATACATTCAGTGAATTATTGATCTAATGTGATTCATTATGTGAAGTGAATTATTATAATCTTAACCGTGTCGAGTTTATTAAATTCCAGGAGGATATTGTTTAGATGAAACCTTGACACAGATGATTACAAGGTATCATTTCAGTTTTCATTAATTTCAATTTTATCTCCCACATTTGTGGGATTTTATTATTAAAATATCTCGACAAAGTTGATAAATATTGTGACAACATTGTGAACTCGTTTAGACCAGAGAAGGAATAATATTCGATGATATTCAATTCAGAGACGCATTCAGATTACTCTTGAAATTAATGATTTTTTCTTCAAATTTCTCCGGGTAAAATTGGAAATAACTCGGAAACGACGCGTTTTATTGAAAAAAAAAATGAGAATACTTTTAGTTTCTTAAATGATTGGTTCTTTCGAAACTATGAACCGTTTATCTTTTCAAAGTGATTTTATGGTGTTTTAGCGTGTATTGATGAGTCGACTACCCTGTAACTTTTATACTAGGAGAGATATTGAATAGGTTTTGATTGAGGAATATGCACCATGAATAGAGTAAAAACTCAACCAAAATTCAGTTCATTTGAAATAACGGTTCCGAAGATATAAACAAAAAAGTGTTCTTGTCATGGATTTTCGACACCCTGTATCTTCGAAACCAAACCGAATTTTGAAAAATGGTATAGAAAAAAAGTGTATCGTTTGATGAGAGGAATCTACAGTTAAAATATATGTACAAGTCAAAGACTCACCCTGTATATATATTTTTTTTTCGTTTATCTCTAATTTGAACACTGTTTTCTGCTACTTGCACTCATGGCTTTATGTAGAATATTGTAATATCCTGTTTTGAAATGTTAAAATCCAATCTCAAATGTGCCCACCTCAATGTAAGATCACTGATGGCTCATATGGGCGCTTTCAAAGATATTTTAATTGCCGGCGATTATGATGTTGTGGGCGTCAGGGCGTCTGTGAAACCTGGCTGAATGATAATGTTTCGAATGATATTCTTGATGTTTCTGGCTACACATTTATCCGTCGTGACAGACTGGGTCGGGGAGGTGGAGTTGGCACATTTTTGAGAAGTCATTTTAATTATGTGATCCTGCCATCTAGTAATGATATTGAACAATATGGATCGAATTGAGATTGCCGGGCTCTAGGATCGCGGTTTGCGAGGCTTATTAGCCGCGCAGTATCAATAACAGGCTCTTTTTTGATGCTTTCGAATCTGATGTAGCTCAGATAATACCTGTGGTTGATAATATTTTATGTTTTGGTGATTTTAATGTCGACTTGCTCAGAGCTGATAGCGCCGAGACGGATTTTGTCACAAACTGTCTTGAAGGTCTTGGGCTGAAACAAATTGTAAATGAACCAACTAGCATAACCGATAATTCAGCCTCTTTGATAGATTATGTGGTGGTTAGTTCTTGTGACATTGTGTCATCCACGAGGGTACAACCTGTTGATTTTACTGATCATGAACTGGTCTCTTGTATAATAAAGTTGTCAGTTAGCAAACCAGTCCCAAAATTCGTTACCACTCGTGATTTCAAAAATATTAATACAACTCAATTTTATTATGATCTGCGCTCCATTCCTTGGCGCAATATATATGATTTAAACGGCATTGACAATAAAGTCGATTTTCTTTGTCAGAATATTGTCGCCTTTTTGGATTTACATGCACCACTGATCTCCTATCGCATAACTAAGCCCTATGCTCCGTGGTTCACAGAGACTCTTCGTGCGATGAAAAGAGACCGAGATAGAGCACTATGTACCTAAGTATAAAAAATCGAAATCACAGGGTGACTGGACTAACTATAAGTTATTGCGCAACCTTTTCACTGCAACAGTTAGGAGAGAGAAGAAAGCATTTTTCAATCAGAAGTTCGATGACAAAGACAAAGGGGAACTTTGGGCTAATCTGAGCTCTATTAATATAAAAGTAAATAAAAAGCGTGGCCCAAATTTGCCCAATCATTTGTCGGACGTAGAGGAAATAAATCAGCATTTTGTTAACTCTGCACCAACTAGTCCACCAAATCAGGAACAAATTTTATTTTATGAAGGAAATCGCCTTCTATCAACAGACTCCAATTTTGAAACCGTTTCGGAGATAGAAATCTTGAAGATCATTACGGGCATAAGGAGCAGAGCAACGGGCTTGGATGGTATCAATATTTTCACACTAAATCTCTGTCTACCTTTCTTGTTGCCATTTCTCGCACACATTATTAATTACTGCATTACACACTCTACTTCCAGCCCTACAAGCCTTAGTGATGTTCGACCAATAAGCATTTTGCCAACTCTTTCGATAATTTTGGAACAGGTGATTGAGGGTCAGCTTCGCGAATACGTGGAAGTAAATAAAATCATACCCGCATGTCAGTCGGGATTTAGGCGGGGACATAGTTGTGCCACGGCGCTTCTCTCGATTACTGACGACATTCTTACAGCTACAGACAATGGTAAACTAACCATTCTTATGCTGTTTGATTATTCTAGAGCGTTCGATACCGTGGACCATGAGATTTTGAGGGCTATTCTTCGATATATGGGCCTGTCGGACTTGGCACTGGATATGATGTCAGCTTTTCTGATGAAAAGGTCACAAGCTGTGGTCAATGGAGGGGGACAGTCTGCTTTTCTGGATGTCTCTGCTGGTGTACCTCAGGGGTCTATCGTCTCGCCATTGCTCTTCAGTATTTACACTGCTTTGTTTCCTACCATCTTTCAATCATGCTATCAACAATACTACGCCGACGATATACAGCTCCATTTGTCATTTCACCCTGAGGAGTGTCAGCAGGCTGTGCATGCTATTAACTTCGATATAAGCCGTTTGGAACAGTTTTCTTCCAAACATTCACTGAAATTAAACCCACAGAAGACCACAGCTATTGTTTTCGGCAAGCGCGAAGACAGGGAAAATTTCATTGACAATAACAGCCAACAACTGCAAATAAATAACAGTAGCATAAGGTTTGAGAGGGTCATTAAGGACCTTGGCCTGTACATTGATCAGGATCTTAGATTCTCCTTTCATGTTTCACAGACATTGAAGAAATCATACATCAATCTCAAATTAATATACCAAAACAGACATTTTCTTGGCGCGAAGTTGAAGGCAATGCTCTGTGACACTTTGGTACTATCACATCTTAATTACTGTGATACCGTCTACGGCCCGTGCATCACTGCCTCGGATATTTATAGAATTCAAAAGCTGCAGAATTCATGTTTGAGGTTGATCTATGGGATCCGAAAGTTCATCATATATGCCACAAACTCAAGGAAATTTCTTGGTTGAACATGGTGCAGAGGCGCCGATTGCACTCTGCTTGTCAATTTTTCTCCATAGTAAGTCGGGAGACGCCTTCGTACCTCTGTAATAAAATCAGATTCCGATGTGACGTGCACAACATCAATATTCGGTTCAGGGGGAAAATAACTATACCACCACATTCAATGGAACTCTTCAAGCGCTCATTTTCCTATAACATTAGGTACTAAATGCTTGAATGAGTTTCCTATCGACTATGCTAATATTTCTAGTACATTTTCGAAAAATACATTTCGGGAGATGGCGTTGAGGTTTGTCTTGGGTGCCTGAGTGCAGGATTCATTCAGTTTAACTTTTTACTTGTACTTGGGGTATACCTTTTTGTATTTTTTTGTTTTGATTTATTAAAGTAAAGCAGTAAAATGTTATGGTGAAATATCTGATATCATGTCCATTAATTGAAAATTTAAACTATGTTGTTTGTGATTGCTTGGTAGGTGGGTTAGCTGAACAGACGTTCGGGGTATTGTGAAATACTTCGATCGAACTGAATCTCGCCCACTATGATGTTTTTATAAACTATTGTATCTGCTATTTGGTTATCGAATAAAAGACCTTTCATTATTATTATTATTATTATTATTATTAAGCTCCATGAATTGTACTTTCATACATAAAATAACCAGATTTGTAACTTCGATTAAAATTATGGAAATGTTGGTCTCAAGTGAAAAAGTTACGTGAATTGGATTATGATCTGAATTTTCGAATCAAAATTAAAAATGTAGAAAGGCTAATTCTCGGTTTCTTAGTATGCTTAAAAACTGCGCTCAACAGTCAGCTTTTAGAATCATTGATGAAAAATGGTACTCAACACTCTACTTCTGCTAGAATTAGCCTTCAAAGTCATCGAGGTGGAAGAAATCAAAGAACTAGACATTTACTACAAAATTATTTTTTGCAATTTCAAGATTTTTCTGATCAGTTTATGATAGAAAATGCTGAAAATTAATGAAAATTAGCTTAAGATGTTGGTCAAGAAAAGTTCTAGATAGAAAAAAGAAAAAGGTATGGCAATAAATCTCACATCATAATGTAAATAAAAAGAAATTAATTCATAAAATTTACAGTAGGTTTTCAAAGTGGCCACCTCTAAACTCAATACACATTCTACACTTCCTTGAAAAATTTTCTTTTAATCGCATAAAACTTGCCCTGTTCTCTCTTAGGACACATTCGGCTTCTCTTAACTTCAGTCGCAGCTCGTCTCCACTCGAACATTCTCGGGCGTAAACAATTTCTTCGAAATAACCCCAAACGAAAAAATCGATGGAATTAAGGTCAGGTGAACGTGGGGGCCACTTGAATGGTCCGCTGCGTTCGATCCATCTGTTCGGGTATCGCACATTCAAGTGATTACTAAGAAGGTGTAGAATGTGTATTGAGGCTAGAGGTGGCCACTTTAAAGACTGTGAATTATATGAATAAATTTCTTTTTATTTACATTATGATGTGAGATTTATTGCCATACCTTTTTCTTTTTTTTATCTAGAACTTTTCGTGACCAACATCTAAAGCTAATTTTTAGCATTTTCTATCTATCAGAAAAATCTTTAAATGTCAAAAAATAATTTTTTTGGTGATTGGAATCTCGACTACCAATTGTAATATATATTTACGGATGATCGGTTTTGTAGTCAAATATCTATGAGACTTAACTCTTTATTGTTTCAGCCAAGCTTTCGGAAACTGTCGTTTCCTTCTTCAGGGCAGCTAAAATTACACAAGTCAATAAAGCATTTCATGTATGATATCACACTCACATCAATGTGAGAAGTGGTACTATGTGTTCGATCAAACATGCAACTCATAATTTAAAATTCACAAAACAACAAAAACAGAATAAAAGGAACTCATACATACCGAAAAGTCCAGACATAAAAGGTAAAAATCTTCAACAAAAAACAAAAATCGATCGAAAGTAAACAACAGAAAAGACAGAAGACACAGAGCGAAATGATAGAAAATGTGTGACACAGCTATCTCGACGGTTATAAGGCGTTTTATCGTGGATGTACTTTCGCATTCATATTGATTAGATTGACAATGTTGCAGTATATTGCACTAATACTATTAGAATCGGAGTTGATATTCAGATTGTCAATGTGGCTCATGATCTGGACAGTTTCTAAGAACTCGCGTTTGTACCTATTCTGCTCTGATCTTAGACATCTCGCTTCTGAAAATTTCATAGTGTGTCCCGTTTCATGTACATGTTTGGAAAGGCCCGTGGTTTCTTTGTCCATTATGCAGTCTCTTGTGTGTTCTTTGATACGGGTTTTGAGGTTTCTACCCGTTTGGCCTATATAGGGTTTGTTGCATTCCATGCAGTCTATGGAATAGATGATCCCTGATTTATTAGTTGTCAGGGTGTTGTCCTTTGTTTTGGAAAAAACATGTCTACCCAAAGTACAAGGCATGCGTGTAGAGATGAATATTTGTTCATTGTTCGGGCCTTTCCAAACATGTACATGAAACGGGACACACTATGAAATTTTCAGAAGCGAGATGTCTAAGATCAGAGCAGAATAGGTACAAACGCGAGTTCTTAGAAACTGTCGAGATCATGAGCCACATTGACAATCTGAATATCAACTCCGATTCTAATAGTATTAGTGCAATATACTGCAACATTGTCAATCTAATCAATATGAATGCGAAAGTACATCCACGATAAAACGCCTTATAACCGTCGAGATAGCTGTGTCACACGTTTTCTATCATTCCGCTCTGTGTCTTCTGTCTTTTCTGTTGTTTACTTTCGATCGATTTTTGTTTTTCTATTCACACCAAAGCGGTAAAGTACGCGGTAACGTGAAGATTTCTGGGAGTTTTCTGGTCGAAAAAAATGGATTTCTCATCCGATGAAGAAGAAGCCCTTCTACCGATTGCTGTAGCAGATGATGAACGACAAGCGTTAGTATAATAATAATAAACTTAAAATATTATAATTTTCTTTAAATTTTATAAGTTACCTAATGAAACAAATCGTTTATGGTTATTTTAAATAACGTTCAGATAAATCATTGAGCTTTTTCACCAACTACGTTTTTTGAAGAAGCAATCTAAGCAAATTTCAATGAATTTGTTTACTTTCGTTCAATTCGGTGCCTATTTTGTCCCATAATTTATCTCTTTTTCGAAGATTTTTTCATTCGGGATTTCCCAAATCATATAAAATTGGATGCGCTTTCACAATTTCAATTAATCTTTCAGTGAACGACATTGTACGTGCTGGTACGTATATGAATTTACACTGCGGGAAGAGCGGGAACGCGGTAAAAACACTGCATGCAGCGTTACGAATATAGAACGCTGCAGTCCCGCGTCCGTAGGCCCTGCCCTACGCCTGAGTGCGAGTATTTCCATATCCCGCCACATGTTTTGATCCCGCGTCGTCCCCGCTACCGCTCCCGCTCCGCAGTACCGCGTTGGTGTACACTGCGGGAACGCGGTAAAAACACTGCATGCAGCGTTACGAATATAGAACGCTGCAGTGCCGCGTCCGTAGTCCCTGCCCTACGCCTGAGTGCGAGTATTTCCATATCCCGCCACATGTTGTGGGGGATCCCCCACACCAACGCGGTACTGCGGAGCGGGAGCGGTAGCGGGAACGACGCGGGATCAAAACATGTGGCGGGATATGGAAATACTCGCACTCACGCTTAGGGCGGGGCCTACGAACGCGGGACTGCAGCGTTCTATATTCGTAACGCTGCATGCAGTGTTTTTACCGCTTTCCCGCTCTTCCCGCTGTGTAAATTCAATTCATATACGAACCAGCACGTACAATGTCGTTCACTGAAAGATTAATTGAAATTGTGGAAGCCCATCCAATTTAATATGATTTGGGAAATCCCGAATACAAAAATCTTCGAAAAAGAGATAAATTATGGGACAAAATAGGCACCGAATTGAACGAAAGTGCTAAGTAAACATTGAAATTTGCTTAGATTGCTTCTTCAAAAAACGAAGTTCGTGAAAAAGCTCAATGATTTATCTGAACTTTATTCAAAATAACCATGAAAGATTTGTATTATTAGGTGACTTATAAAAATTTTAAAAAATTATAATAATTTAAGTTTATTATTATTACTAACGCTTGCCGTTCATCTTCTGCTACAGCAATCGGTAGAAGGGCTTCTTCTTCATCGGATGAGAAATCCATTTTTGTCGACCAGAAATCTTCACGTTACCGCGTACTTTACCGCTTTGGTGTGAATAGAAAAACTTCCCGCTTCCCGCAGTACACCGCGTCGTTCCCGTTCCCGCTCCCGCTCCGCAGTACCGCGTTGGTGTGGGGGATCCTTATTCATTTCGTAAGCAATTTCATTTTCCCTCTTCGTATTGAAGTGAGTTATAGGCGTGAGTTATTATAACTCACGCTATTGGTTTATTGATCAAAATCAGTTGAATAATGGATATATTATTCTATGGGAGTATATAAAGTAGTATCTTGCGGTAGAGGCGCTTCCAGACCATTTGAATTATATACAGGGTGTATTTTAAGGTGAGGCTTTTCTTTTGACAGGTGAAAGTACTCATCACAATAAGTCATTTTACCGAAATTTTTCATATGAAATGTTCGATTTAAAAAATTTACGAAAAATTTTGGGCATCGATACCTTAATACTACTCTGGCCTGCATATCTCTACATCTCTGCACCAGGTTTATGAACATCCGCGAAGTGGGTGATTTCTTAGCGGAAAGATTTCCGCTAAGAAATAAGATTATTGTGTACAACTTATACGCTGAACTGGCATTTTGTTTTGATTCACCAAAATTGAAATCATATCAACAAGTTCATTATTTGAATACACGTGAGGCATTTTCGAAACATAAAACACTTGGAGAATCCACATTCTACAGTCTACACCGTAACCTCTCCGTAACACGATAAAAGATATACTGATCACAATCGATATTCTGAGTCATGTATGATAAGAAGACAAAAACCAACAGATAACTACGGAGGAGCAGGTTCGGACTGAGGAATTTTCAGATTCACCTAGAAAGTAGAAAATATTCTAGTTTCATTTTCTCGAAATAGGGGCATATTCATATAGAAATTTTTGGTAAAATGACTCATTTTGATGAGTTCTACCATCTGCCAAAAGAAAAGCCTCACGTTTCAATTCAATACACCCTATATATTCAAGAGTTTTTTGTATCTGAAAATTCTCGGTCATTCCAATTTTGAAATCCATTTTCAACATATCCTAAGAAGAACTGATGAGCAAATCTGGTACTTACGGTTAGACTCAAGTTTTTGAACATACTACCGTGAGTGCATTTTCTTTGAAATTGTTGTGTGAGGTAATATGTTAGGAGTTCTAATCAGACGGAAATGTTGATCAGATTTGTAATTGATCTCGGCAAATCTTCAACCAATAAAAAATGTAAACAGGATGTTAGTATTAGTTTGTTCAGGTGCAGATGGTATACAAATTCTGTATCTGCAGCTCCTCAACAAACAAATGAATGACACCCGATTTGGGCCGCCTCTATTCGAATTAATTAAACCCTATTATCATCCTTCAGAATCGAAATAAGGAGGACCTTCTTCCCAGCCGGAATGAATGCGACAGTGTGAATAAATTGAAATATCCGTGAAATTAATATGGGGAATGATTATCCCATACGATATTGGAAAGCTTTGCATTGCAACAACGTATAAATCAATATTATGGTCTGGTGTTCGCATTCTTCTGTTCATTGTGAATATCATTCCTTTCATTTGTGAAAATTTATGTAGTTGAAAATAACAACGACAGGACGGCGTTCGGCGTACGAATCGAGCAATTAGAGGTGCAAGAGTCTTGGCTACTTGGGTTCAAGTTCCCGATTCAGTTGAGCTCTATATTTCCCTCGTACCGTGTAAAAAATTGAAGACATATGTGAACTATGAAGCCTTCCGAGTGCCGCATGCAACTATCGTACAGATAGGCGGCACATCAAAACAAGCGAGTAAATAAATCTTATGGAGAGACATATGATTCATGATGCTGACACTTGGATCGGTAGGGTGATTTTTTGTTTACTGGTGTGAAGTAGATGAGTGGACATTTTTCTATTTCATTCCTACGACCTGTAGGAATTTGTCCTGAGTTGACATTGGCTATTAGCTTCCATTCATCATAATTCGTTTAATTGTTACACAGGTGTGTTGTTTTTTTTAATAGAGGTCCAGAAAAAATCATCATGTGTGAACAAACTTCTCTGGCGAACTTCATCGAACGAAGGAAAATTGATGAATAAGAAACAAAATCGAGAATTTCGGCTGCTGGAATCCGCTAGCCATGATATGTCTATACCAACACAGGGAGTGTGGCCCGGAAATGAAATTATTGATGATCTAGCAAGAAAACTTTCTGATTAAGATGATTACTTTTAGTATCGTTCCAAACTTAATATACAGGGTGAGTCTTTGACTTGTACATATATTTTAACTGTAGATTCCCCTCATCAAACGAAAAACTTTTTTCTCATACCATTTTTCAAAATTCGGTTTCGTTTGGAAGATACAGGGTGTCGAAAATCCACGAAAAAAACACTTTCCTGTTCATATCTCCGGAACCGTTATTTCAAATGAACTGAATTTTGGTCCATTGGTTACTCTATTCATGGTGCATATTCCTCAATGGGAATTTATTCAATATCTTTCCTAGTTTGAAAGTTACAGGGTGGTCGACTCATAAATTCATGCAAAAACACTATCAAATCACTTGAAAAGGATAAACGGTTCATATTTTCGAAAGAATCAACCATTTTAGAGAATAAAAGTATTCCTATATTTTTTCAATAAAACGCGTCGTTTTCGAGTTATTCCTAAATGTATACGAAGAAATTTGAGGAAAAAATCATGAATTTCATAAAAAATCTGAATGCTTCCCTGAATTAAATATCATCGAATATTGTTTCTTCTCTGGTCTCTTAACAAATTAACAATGTTGTCAATGTTTATCAACTGAATTCCGAGAAGCATGAAATTACAAAGTTTATAAGAAGTTTCTATTGAAAATTTATTGATACCCGTCCTTCAGGAAAATCTATCTTCTTAACAATATCCTCTTGGAATTTTTAATCGACCCTACACTGTTTTCACATCACATTCATCACCTGTTTGCTTTATTCTCTGCAAACTTCAAGTAAATAAATAAATAATAAAACGAATCCATGTAGAAAGGTTATCGCGGCGTCGTTCATTGTAATCACAGATTGTAGACTGTACTCTGGAGACACAGAAGAACGTCTTGTCTTGTCTTGCGTGGCGGCTACATCGCACTCGCAGCCGGCAGCGCACTTAAATTTAGATCGTAGCGCTGTATCGGCGAGAATCAGAACTACCCGTTTGGCATTTCCAAAGAGCAATGCGTAGAAGCCTCTGTGATAGTTCTTCCGTTAACGATAGGGGACGTTCTGCTTTCTTGAGTTCGCCTATACCATTGTTGAAGAGTAAATCGTCAATCTGGCATCGTCTTCTCTAGAATTCTATGATATATCACAGAGGAATGGATTAGGTTAGGTCATTGACCTCGAATCATATGACTTTGATTAATGGAGTTAGGATAGGTTAGTGAGAAACTAATTTTTATAAGATAGTTTCAGGGTATCGAGGCAAATATGAACAAATTATTAGTGTTTACAAACTAATCTTCAGGAAAATCGAAGAAGGAACTTATTTTGGTGTGAGAAATATGGCATTTCAATTGCAGAAATTATGGAACAAAACTTAGCGTTTTTGCTAGGAAATATCGTGTTTGTAACATTCTTATTCAAATAAGGTTAGTGCTTGAGTATTTTCTAAATGTATCACCCAGACTATCTGATAATCACATCAATTTCAATTGAAAAATATGAACTTTGAGGTGTTTGCAGAGAATTGTTTCAGGAGCGTATTCAGCCCAACTTTTTTTTTCAAATGGCTATATCTCTTTAACAGAGCCGAATTCGGAAAAATGGAAAATGAAAAAAAGGCTTCTTTAGGCCTCAAGAATCTACAGTTAAAATATATGTACAAGTCAAAGACTCACCCTGTATAATTGATGGTATCGGTCAAGGAACAAAAATAAAGAATACTATTCCTTCAGCGACGTTTCGTCTCCTTTATTAGGCCTTCTTCAGGCTAAAATAGAGAAAAAACTCATAAACACCAATACAATATACGAATGAAAATACAATGATATAAATAATAAGCAAGGAAAAATCTTAACAAATGAACAAAATAAAATATGATAACAGGTCGGCAAGAACAATCAAAGGTAGACCTATATGACTCGACAACAGAATGTGAACAAATAAATATAATCATGAATAAAATACTCAAAAATGGCAATTCACAAAACTCACCATCGGAATACAAAAAAAACTAAAAAATTAAAAGATTGAATCTTTCCGTTAAAGAAAATCGTCGATTCCATAAAAATAGGTGTATGCAACAGCGAGAAAAAGCCATCGATGTATACGGAAACCACACGGCCGACACCAGAATGGAAACCAGAGCGACAATCTAATACAGACATTACAAAAACGACACCCACACATGATAAAACACAACACGAAATGAACGTCGAAGATCCGACGAGCATCAACGATTTGGTTTCAACTGAATTTTTTGAATCAAATTTGAATGAACAACACTCAAGGAGCCAACATCAGAACGAAAATTCACTGCATTAGGATGTTTATGTTTACTAAATTTTTTTTATTTTCACAATCTCGTCTATGCTGTGCCGTTATATTACCCAAATATTGGCCCGTCTGACCCACATAACAAGCATCACAATCCTTACAATTAATCCTGTACACCAACCCCGAACATTTTTGTCTGGAAACTCTATCTTTGAGTTTTGAAAACAAAAAACGTACCGTTTTTCTGTAATAATAAAAAATGTCACTTTTGTTATCTGACACATCCACATATAAGAGGTTAAAACGGGATCCTACCAATAAAATTCAGTCTGATAGTAATAGATTAGTTGGTGAATTGCATTTTTGTTTCGTTCTTCTGACCGTTCTATTATCCATTGTTGCCTTGAACTGCTTCCAGTGATCTTCGGTATTCTGAGTGCTTGGATCCATAGTTTGCAATATATCTTCTAGGTCCTTTGTGATTGCTTGTTGGTTGTCTTGGATGCGATATCTAGCTTATGTCCTATTATTATTATTATTTGAACTGGGGTCGTTTTGGCTCGTTAAGCCTTCCGAGAACTGCGACCGTGTAGATCTTTTGTTCCCTACCCTACTCATTCATGGAAACCCAAGGAGGTCGTCAATAGTGTTGATAAAATTGGCAACCTCCCTAGGAGCCTTGGCCGTGACCTCATGGGTATCCAGGACCGGTTTCCCCATATGAATGGTTCTTAGTTCAGCCAGCTCTGGACACTTGCATACCATGTGTTCAGCTGTTTCCGCTTCTGATCCACATAGCCTGCAAATCTCATCTGCTGACTTTCCCATGCGGTACAAATGGTGTTTGTACCGACAGTGTCCCGTCAGCAGTCCTACCATCACCCGAAGCTCAGCTCGTGATAGCTTCAAGAGTTTCCTGGTATAGGTAGGTGATATCGTCACGAATTTCTTGGCCTGAATAAGTCCAGGAGCGTTTGTCCAGTAGGTTATCCTGTTTTTCAGCTCCCATTGCTGGACCGCTGCCTTGTATTGGTCTTTTCCGAGCCCACAGAACGGCTCAGGTCCAACAGGTATTTGCCTTGATGCAATTTTTGCCAGTTTGTCGGCTTTTTCATTTCCTTCAACGCCATAGTGCCCTGGTGCCCACAATAGAGTCACTTTATTGCCTCTTGCCAGTTGCTTTATGGTGTTACGGCATTCCCAGGTCAACAGAGACCCCTGGCAGTTTGATTCCAGGGATCTCAGTGAGGCCTGACTGTCCGTGATGATGTAGACATGCGCTCCCTTGAGGTTCATCTTGAGACACTCTTGAGCGCATACATAAACAGCCATTATCTCGGTCTGTAGGATAGAGGGCTCGCCTCCCAGGGCTTTAGAGATCCTCAATTTAGGTCCATATACCCCAATGCCAGTACCCTTCTCTGTTTTAGATCCGTCGGTGAACCATATGGATGACTTTTTGTCCAGACGATTTACGAAACTTATTGCCCTAGGACGGTCGGTTATGACCGTTTCAAAGGGCGTTTCAAAATCGTAGATGGTTGGCATAACATCCGATGGTTTTGCCAGGAGATTTGAATCAAATTGATTCAAGATCCCCATATGTCCAACCCAGTTACCGGGTAGTAGCTTTCCGTTAAGGGAGATTCTTATAGCTTCCAGCAGGCTACATTTCCTCACATGTAGGTGTAAGGGAGGCAAATCAAGAATGACCTCAAGCGCTGCTGTAGGAGCTGTACGCATAGCTCCTGTTACCCCAATACAGGCTAGCCTTTGCAGTTTCTGCAGACGACTGCGTGTGGTAACCTCTTCGGTTTTTGTCCACCATGCTAGAGACGCATAGGTGACAATAGGGCGTACTATCGCTGTGTATAACCACAGTACCATTTTCGGTTTCATGCCCCATGTCTTTCCAAAGAGTCTTTTGCAGGCCCACATGGCCGCCGTGGCTCTGGAAAGAGTCTTATCTATGTGTTTCCTCCAGTTGAGTTTGCTGTCCAGGATAACACCTAGATATTTACACTCACTAGAGAAGTTCAGAGTCTGGCCATTTAGGACCGGAGCCCTGAGGTTGAGATTTCTTCTTCTAGTGAACGGAATCAGTGTGGTTTTCGAGGGATTGACAGTTAGCCCTTCTTCCTCACTCCACTTTTCGATGATACTGAGAGCAAGCTGCATTCGGCTGCTTAATGAGCCTTCATGCTTGCCTCTCACTGTCACCACTATGTCGTCGGCGTACGCCTGGACGTTAAAACCACCCGCTGTGAGCTTCTCCAGGAGACCGTCCATGACCAGGCTCCACAGCAAGGGTGACAACACCCCTCCTTGAGGACATCCCCTGCATGTTAGCACGGTCACTTCAGTATCCCCCAGATAGGCTGTGACAGTTCGTCCTTTCAACATAGCTGATATCCACTTAACAGTGGAAGGTTCTACCCCTTTCCGTTTAGCTGCATTGCATATGGAAACATGTAGGGTGTTATCAAAGGCCCCTCCAATATCTCCAAACATTGCAAGTAAAATCTCCTTTGCATTGAGGGTGCCTTCCACCTCTCTAAGGAGCTGATGAAGGGCGTCTACGGTAGATCTGCCCGCCCTGTAGGCAAACTGCATCTTGTGGAGCTTAATATTTCCCCTTATGCTGTTGTCTATTATTTTCTCCATAGTCTTCAGGAGAAAGGAGGTGAGGCAAATGGGGCGATAGGATTTGGGCTCTGGGGAGCCTTTACGACCCATTTTGGGTATGAAAACTACCCTTGCCTCCCTCCATATTTTTGGAATATAACCCCTTGCAAAGCTGGCCTTGAAGAGCTCAGCTATCGGGGGTATAATGAAATCAACACCTTTCTGTAGCATGGCCGGAAAGATACCATCCATGCCTGCTGATTTGAAGGGCTGAAAGCTTTTTATCGCCCATTCAATTCTTTGTGGTGTGAATAGTCTACCAGCTTTCTGAAGATCCCGCCTAGTGGGGTTATGTGGTGCTTCCCCTTCGGGAACTTCATCTTCGATGGTTGTTTGCTTGGAGCCAGGAAAATGAGTCTCTAGCAGAGCTCTTAGGCTTTCTTCAGCCTAAGAGCTCTGCTAGAGCTTATGTCCTAGTTGCTGTTGTTTGATTTTCTTAAGTCTTAGTCTCATGTCTCCAACCAGCAGAGTGAGGTCCGAGGGAACATCGGCTCCAGGATATGTTTTGGCCGCTTTGACTGCGTTTCGATATTGTTCATTTATTGTTATAAAACAATTTGATTTTTATTACGTTATCTTGGGAATCTGCTGGTGATTTCCAAGTATACAGTCTCGGTGGTCGCTTGAAAAAGGTGTTTGTCACACATAGATTATTCTCTTTACAGAATTCTACAGGGTGTTTCACCATAAACTGGACAAACATATATAGCAGTGTAGACGACACCGAGGAAGTCATTTTTGTTTTATGACATATACCCCGTTTTTGACGCATGAGCGAGATACAGGGTGTTTAATGTCAACTTTTAGCAATATTCTGATAACTGTGGTGTGTTATGCGTGACATTTGAAGTAATATTGACTGGTCACATCTTAGTATTATTTAGGGCTCAACTGAAATGCAGTGTTGAATTCTGAAAAAAAAATTTCAAAATGGCGGAAAGCCTGAAAAGTTAAAATTGTTTTCTCGGTTGCCGATTTTGAAAGCACTATTTCAACGTACTCGATTTCCTAAGATTTCCCGTGAGGAAATTTTTTCAGAATTCGAACTCAACTTTTTTTTACATGTCTTCAGTGAAAAAAAAATTTCGCCAAAAATTTTCGGAATTTTTCATGTTTGAACTATCTTTAATTCTGAATACTTGGGTGAAAACAGAATAAAAAAAATCAATTGGTTTTCTTCTTGTAGCCTTCCAAAGATTACGCTCAGAGAACTTTCATAATTTTTATTCAAAAAACTGGAAGCCGTACGAAGGCCAAAATTGTGCTAATGGGCTGCCAGAATGACCCGGACAGAAATATGAATTTATAACCAAAAAAAATTTTTTTCAAAAAACTTTGGTAGGATTCGAACTTTCTACGAGTATAAATGGGGTTTATTATAATCTTATAAATTTCCGTTACCACAGCGACGCTATTAAATCGAAACTGGAGGGTTCGATTCCCACCAACTTTTTTTGAAAAAAAATTTTTTGGTTTTTAAATTCAATATTTCTGTCCGAGCTACTCTGGCAACTCATTAGCCTAAATTTGGCCTTGACCAATTGATATTTTTTCATTCTGTTTTCACTCAAGTATTCATTCAGAATTGAAGATAGTTCAACCATGAAAAATTCCAAAAATTTCGGGCGAAATTATTTTTTTACTGAAGACATGTAAAAAAAAATTGAGTTCAAGTTTTGAAAAAGATTTTTTCAAGGAAAATCTTAGGAAATCGAGTACGTTGACAAAGTGCTTTCCAAATTGGCAACCGAGAAGAAAAAATCAAACTTTTTAGGCTTTCCGCCATTTTGAATTTTTTTTTTCAGAATTCAACACCACAATTCAGTTGAGCCCTAAAAAATACTAAGATGTGACCAGTAACCGTTATTTCAAATGTCACGCGTAACTCACCACAGTTATGAGAATATTTCTCAATGTTGACATTATACACCCTGTATCTCGCTTATGCGTTAAAACCGGGGTAGGTATATATCATAAGGCAAAAATGACTTCCTGGGTGTCGTCTACACGGCTATATATGTTTGTCCAGTTTATGGTGAAACACCCTGTATAAAACGGTCTACTCGATCATAACCTTGTCCGAGTCCAAAGTCTCCGACGTTGTTTTCCTATCTGCCTTTGCCCACCTTGGCATTAAAGTCTCCCATTATGATAGTGATGTCTTTCTTTTTCATTTGGTCTGTCACACTCCTGATGTCCGTGTAAAACTTCTCTAAATCATCCTCGCTACTTTCTGCCGTCGGGGCATAATAATAATAATAATAATAATAATAATAATCTTCTCTGTGGTCGATGCCTAAGGAACATAATGAGAATGCTGATTGGATCAGGAGGGAGAAAAATCGAACGAACATCCCACAAATGAACTTCGAAGAAATATCAGTGGATGAAGTGGTGACAGCACTGAAGGAAGCAAGCAATTGGAAGGCTCCAGGAGTCGACAATATCCATAACTTCTGGTACAAGAAATTCAGCCATCTGCATGAGGCCATAGCGAGACAGTTTACGCATATACTTCAACATCCTCAAGAAGCTCCTACATTTTTAACCGAAGGAGTAACCTATATGCTTCCAAAAAACGATAGGACAGAAGACCCGTCGCAGTACAGACCTATCACTTGTCTTCCAACACTATACAAAATACTCACCTCATGTTTATCCAACCGAATATATCAACATTTGGATGAAAACAACATTATGGCAGAAGAACAGAAAGGATGCAGAAGAAAACACCAAGGGTGCAAGGAACAACTCATCATCGACTCAGTGATCATGAAACAAGCCCATGAGAAAGGACGCAACTTGCACTCAGCCTTCCTCGATTATCAGAAGGCATTTGATAGCACCGCTCATTCGTGGCTCATCGAGGTGATGCACATTTATGGAATCAATCCTATTTTGGTGGAATTTTTGAGGACAACAATGTCTCAGTGGCGAACATCAATACAAGTCACTATGAACAACAAGACGATTAAGCTCGAAGAAATCCCCATCCGTCGTGGGATCTTTCAGGGAGACTCCTTGAGCCCATTATGGTTCTGTTTGGCAATGAACCCCTTATCATCGATGCTCCAAGGAACGAAATGTGGATTCAAGATCAAGGCAGCGCGGACAGAACATACTATTTCCCACCTACTCTACATGGACGACATCAAACTATATGCTGCAAACAAGAAGCAATTGGATGAGCTTCTGAAAACCGTCAGTTCGTTTTCAAATGATGTTCGGATGGAATTCGGCATTGAAAAATGTAGAACCCTGAACATCCATAGAGGAAAAGTCGTGGACGGTGAATCACAACTACCGAATGGAGATATACTTCAAGCCATGAGGGATGGAGAAACTTATAAATATCTGGGATACCAACAGGCTAGATGTTTGGAGCAAAAGCAGTCGAAGGCAAAAATCCGGGAGGAGTATACTGGCCGACTGAGAACGGTGATGAAGTCACTGTTGCAGTCTGGAAATCTGATCAAAGCCATCAACAGCTACGCAATCCCAGTGCTGGTTTATTCATTTGGAGTTATCAAGTGGACCAAGACAGATCTGGAAGACATTCAAAGGCAAACTAGAACGATGCTGACGAAACAGAGAGGTCATCACCCAAGGTCGTCAGTATTAAGAACCACTTTACCACGGAAAGAAGGAGGACGAGGACTTGCGGATATTGTCAACCTTCACACTCGCCAGATTAAAAACCTCAGGGAATTCTTCTTTGAGAAGGCGAATAATTCCAATCTACACAAAGTTGTTACTTTGGTTGATAAGAAGTTCACACCTTTAACTCTGGCTACTGCAGATGAATTTCTGGATCTGCCATCCCTTTCTGAAACTGACAAGATAGAACAATGGTCAAGGAAAGAACTCCATGGACGGCATCACCATGAGTTAAATCAGCCACATATTGACAAAACATCATCCAACAAATGGTTGTCGAAGGGTGAACTGTTTCCTGAGACGGAAGGTTTTATGATGGCTATACAAGATCAAGTCATCTCCACCAACAACTACAAGAAATACATCATGAAGGACCGTACAGTGCCAACAGATATGTGTAGAAAGTGTCATCAAAAATCTGAAACAATTCAGCATATAACTTCTGGCTGCGAACAACTGGCCAACACTGATTACCTCCACCGACATAACCAAGTGTGCAACATCATACACCAGAAATTGGCGCTCAAGTTCGGACTTCTCAACTCCTACAAGCCGTATTATAAGTATCAGCCGCTACCTGTGTTGGAAAATGACTCTTTTAGACTATACTACGATAGGCCTATTATCACTGACAGAACGGTGACGAATAACAGGCCGGATATAGTGGTTTACGACAAGAGGGTTAGAAAGGCAATTTTGGTGGATGTAGCTGTGCCCAACAACAACAACATGTTGAATAAGTACCAGGAGAAGATGTGCAAGTACACAGACCTGGCTTTCGAGATCAAGGAAATGTGGCACCTAGAGAAGGTTGATATCGTTCCAGTAATCATCTCGTCGACTGGATTGATACCTAAGAGCTTACACAATAGTTTGAACAAATTAGAATTAAATGTAAACAGCTACATTGAAATGCAAAAAGCTGTTATTCTCAATACCTGTAGAATTGTTCGTAAATTTTTGTCAAGTGTATCGTGATCGAGCCTATTCCCTTTGATTATTATATCTGGGAAAGGTAAATTTGTCCGGCCGGGTGCCGAGATAGTGAATAAGTCCACGATCATAATAATAATAATAAATTTTATTGATCCATCATTCACAATTCAAATTGTATTGGACATGTCAAAAGAAAAAATATTTAATACCGTAAGTTACAAAAACCCAAGCCAAAAAACAAAACAAATATACGCCAATTACTTTGAAACAATTTCAGTGAATTTCAGTGTAAAAGCTTTGGAACTCCGAGAGATCATAAAAAACCTCCGACCTAAATATGTTGATCAGTTTCTTTTTGAAAACAGACTTTTGGCATTTTTTATTTCAAGAGGCAGTGAATTGAAAAAATAACATCCTGCATATTCAGGAGTCTTTTCATAAGCATGGTGAGTAAATCTACCCAATTTCAGTTGACTACCCTTTCTCGTGTTATATTCATGGTTGTCACCAACTTTCTCTAGCTCATTCTTGTTCTTGTATGTACGACAGAGTATCTTCAGAAGATATATGCACGGGAAGGTAAGTATATTCTCTTTCTTGAAAGTTTCTCTGTAAGATTCCAAAGGATGTAAGTTGAACATGAGGCGAATTATCCTTTTCTGGGCGATGAACACTCTTTTACTTTCAGTTGCATTACCGAATACTATTATATTGTAACTCATTCTTGAATAAATCGAGGCATAATAAGCGCTCATTAGTCCTTGTTTGTTGAGGGTTTGCTTCAAATTTAATAGAGCATAGTAACCGCTATTTAATTTTTTGCATAATTCCTCCACATGATCTACCCAATTGAGGTTACTATCTAAGCGTACCCCTAAAAATTAAACTGTGTCCTCCGGATCAATACATGTTCGCCATTTATCCCAACTGTGAAATTTTCATTTATGTGAATAAGTCTTGTGAAAGTTGAGGCACACTGTTTTGGAATGATTCAATATAAGATTATTCCTGAGACATCAACCACTAAAGTCGTTAATCACAGCGTTCGCCTTTTGACTCAACTCATCCATAGTAGGGGCATGATAGAACAATCGATGTAACATCTGCGTATAGAAATACACGACCAACCGATATGTGCTCTGGAAGGTCATTGACATAAATTGTAAATAGCTTTGGACCCGCAGTACTACCCTGAGTAACTCCCAAATCGATTTCATACACCTCCGAAAATTCATCTTTTATCTTTACCTTCATCGTACGGCCTCGAAGATAAGATTCGATCCATTCCATTATCTTTCCCCTGAGTCCTAGCGCCTGCATCTTAGATAAAATAAATTCAAAATTCAAACAGTCAAAGGCGCGCGAGAGATCGAAAAAGAAAGCAAGTACGTATTCTTTCCTATCTAACAAGTCATGAACATGTTGAACAAAATCTGTGACAGCCGCTTCGGTAGAATGTTCGGCCCTGAATCTGTGTTGTTCCCTTCTTAATTCCCTTCTTAATATCTTGAATCTATTTAGAAAATTATCGATTCTGTTTATAACAATTTTTTCTATTATTTTGGATATTTAACTTAAAAGAGATATTGGTCTATAGTTTTCAAAAGCGAGTGGATCAACTTCTTATATACAGGGATGACAAGAGATTGTTGGTGCGGCCTTTGGTCAATTATAATAATAATTAGCACTTACAAAGACCCAAAGCTAATATGTAAAATATTGTAAAAGTGGGCTGTATTTACTTACGAATTGATGTCGATCTTTCGGCTAAATCCAGGAGTAATAGTTGCCTAAATCATCTTCAGCTATAAGGATTAAGTTAGGAAGGGTGAAGGATAAAATAGGAAAATAAAGCTGAAATAACCTGGACACCTTCGACACGTTCTTCGGGATGAAGATGTTAATCCCGACCTTCCGTTGATTAATTTTAATGCGGTGTATCTATGATGTAGCGGGTTGAACTATAACTATGTATGAATCAAAGCGAATAATTAGCAATAAAATTCTAATTGCGGCAATTTCCAATGCGAAACAAGATTTCGAATTTGATAGCGAAAATCACGACGTATCCCATGCAATATCGAATTCGTACTAATTCAAAGAAAAATTGAAAAGAATAAAATCAGCAACATGTGGTGTCATATGTGAGATAAATAATTGCAATGAGCGAGAAAGTAAACAATCTACTAAGAGAAAGGGGGGGTTTCATAAAAGGGGGGAATTCTGTTTCTTCAGAAGACATGTTGATCATTTTCGATATGAGTGGCGCAATTTCAGCTTTACATTTTTTTATTAAATGAATTGGAACTTCATCTATACCTGTAGAGTGTTTATTAGGAAGTGACGAGATAATTTTTTCCACTTCATCATTTGATGTGGGGAAGAAGTAAAAGGTTTCATTTACTATGTTTCCTGTGGTACAGTACAATTCATGGACAGTTCTGATCCGAAGTCAATTCCAAGTTGCCTTTTAACAATAGTGGAGAAATAGCTTCCGAAGAGATTGGCTATTTGTGCGTTGTCAGTGAGTATTTCATTATTTTTTGCTATTTTGATAGCTTTAGTTTTAACCGTTGTCTTGTTCAATCTATCTCTGATTATTTCCCATAAAGTTTTAATTTTATTATCGGAGTGCAATTTGCGTGCTGTAAAATAGTTTTCTAGTTTCTGTTATATTTTTGTGATGATTTTTCTTTAGGAATTTGTAAAACTCATTCACCTCCTGGTTTTGTGGATAACGTTTGCGTTCTATGTTTAAATTGTTCAGTATTATTGACTCTCTTCTTAGTTCTGGGTTATACCAGGATGAAGCTCTCTTGCGAATCTTCCTATCAGTTTTAGGGAGGGATGCTTCGAAAGCCCAGCAGAAGGAATCCCAAAATTGACCGAAAAATTTTTCAGCACTAAGACAGTTCAGTTCCCGTTCAATTTGACTCAAGTGAAATCTGAACTCAGCAATGTTCATTTCAGTGTAGTCGCGGATACGTAATTTTTCGCATTTTTCTTCTGTTTCCCCAGATGTATCGAGATTTATTGAAATCAATTGTGCACAGTGATCTGAGAAACCGGCATCAAAATTAACAACTTCAATTGTCTGTTCAATATTTGTAACAACGTGATCTTATCCTGTTCTACTTGCACCTTGTATTCTAGTGACTTCATTGTTGATTGATTTCAGACCATAGCTATCGAAAATGTCAAACAAGGTTTTCTTATTCTGAGAATTAGATAGAAAATGTATGTTAAGGTCACCGCAGATTAAAATCTTTTTGAATTTCATAGTTATTATATCTAGAACCCTACTGAAACGTGCAAAAAATACTTCCACATTTCCTCTAGTACCTGATCTATATACAGACAATACAAAGAGGCCTTTCTTTGTATACACCGCCGAACATTCAAAATCAAATGGGCACGAGAAAGCTTTTATGTTATCAAAGTTTCGAAATGTAGTATTATACTCTGCTTTGCAGAAAATACCCACCCCACCATGTATGTAACCCTCTCTACAAAAGCCTGTGATCAATGAATAACTAGGAATAATTATATTAGTAAGTTGTTCGTGTTTCAGCCAGTGCTCTGTTACACAAAAGAGCAAGGGATCATGATCCTTCAAAAGTATTTCTGAATTGTTTAATTTATTGAAAAGACTCTGAGTATTTAAATGTAAAATTTTAAACATTTTTATACCAGCATTGTTAGATGGCCTTTAGTTCCGCTGTTGGTATTCCTGCTTCTCGGTTCTTCTGAAAAAACTTCCTGTCGAATGAGAACTCCCTCAGCGCAACTCCCAGTGGCCAGAAAGATTCGCTGAAAACGGCCTCATAGGACTCTTTAGTTGGAAAGCCAACACTAAATGATGAATTGGGTCCTAGGCAATTCAGTTTTCTCACAACGATCTGCTCATTAATTTTAGATTCCTTCAAGAATGCTTGTATATCCTCTTCGGTAACTTCCTTTCCTGCTATCTTCCCTACATACAGGGTGAGTCTTTGAATTGTACATATATTTTAACTGAAGATTCTTGAGGTCAAAAGAAACCTTTTTTTCATTTTCCATTTTTCCGAATTCGGCTCTGTTAAAAAGATATAGCCATTCAAAAAAAAAATTGGGCTCATTACGTTCCTGATAAAATTCTCTTGAATTGATGCAATGTTCATATTTCTCGATAGAAATTGAGTTTATACATTAAGGGAATACTCAAGTACTAACCTTATTGGAATAAAAATGTTGCAAACACGATGATTTCAACAAAAACAGTTAGTTTAGAAGGATTATATCTGCAACTGAAAACCCACATTTCTCACACCAAAATAAGTTCCTTCTTCGATTTTTCTGCAGATTAGTTTGTGAACACTATCAACTTGTTCATATTTCCCACAAAATTCCCAAACAATATCATGAAAAAAGACTTTTAATTCAGATCATCAGAATTTATTATTAAACAACCTAACCTAATCTATTTTGTATCCATTCTGTGAATGTTCGCACAGAAATTTCAAGAAGATGTTGTCAGCTTTCTGATATTTTCATTGAGGTTAAGGATTTGTTACGAACCATAGAATAAATCACGATACACTTGTGTACCGTGGTATAAATATCTATGAATTTTGCCGTTTCCATCATAAATCGAGTTTGCCGCCAATTTTACCACGCATGCGTCGAGCGAAAACCGAAAGATTGGTTAGGTATCTGGCCAACTATAAACAATAACAAACCAGAGTCTCTGAACAAACTGTAAACATTATGTGAAGTTCTGAATACATTCAGGTAATTATTGTTCTAATGTGATTCATTATGTGAAGTGAATTATTATAATCTTAACCGTGTCGAGTTCATAAAATTCCAGGAGGATATTGTTTAGATGAAAACATGGACACAGATGATTATAAGGTATCATTTCAGTTCTCATTAATTTCAATTTTATCTCCCACATTTGTGGGATTTTATTATTAAAATATCTCGACAAAGTTGATAAATATTGTGACAACATTGTGAACTCGTTTAGACCAGAGATGGAATAATATTCGATGATATTTAATTCAGAGACGCATTCAGATTATTCTTGAAATTAATGATTTTTTCGTCAAATTTCTCCGGGTTAAATTGGAAATAACTCGGAAACGACGCGTTTTATTGAAAAAAAAATAAGAATACTTTTAGTTTCTTAAATGATTGATTCTTTCGAAAATATGAACCGTTTATCTTTTCAAAGTGATTTTATGGTGTTTTAGCGTGTATTGATGAGTCAACTACCCTGTAACTTTTATACTTTGGATAACATAGCCTCTACAAGTATAATTTTTTTGTCAAAATGGCCAATATTTCGAAAACTGTCGAATGAAAATATGTGAAAAGTATACGAAAGCATGCAGGAGGTTTGAGAGAATTGAAAATCACTATTGAATATAGGGTGTCCCATTTGAAAAAACAAAGTCACCCTCTATTCCTCTTTTGTGGGCCACCCGATATATTCGAAAATATTTTTAGGTTGTGCTCTTCTTGGAGTATATCAGGTCTGCATCAAAAAATTTTGCCAAACTCAGACCGTTACGGGTATATCGTCCGCTGCGGCACTAGTGGGACACCCTGTATATTTGGAAAATTTCACCCACGTTCCTTCTGAACCAATTCTGCTCTCTATCCAAAACGGTCGCATCGTCGAACATAAATGAGTCTCAAAATGATGCGCCGCTAAAGCTGTTTTATTGGGCTTTTCTTGATTGTGATTTTTACAGCCATTTCTATGTTGATTGATACGAGATTTAAGGTATTGTCTGGTTTGGCCAATGTAAAGGTACGATTCCACCGCAAACATGTGCGGCACAAATGTTTACGAACATTTGTGCAGCACTCCGGTAGTTCGCGTACAAGCTGTGAACACATTTAGCCACCGTTTCCACCAGCAATGCTGTGTGTAACTTTTGTATGCGCACGCCGCACAGTGCCGCACACCGTATACAGGAACAAGTTCTCAATGTTTCGCGTTCGATAGGTGAAAATATGGAGGATCAAGAAAACGTTGTGCTCTGTAGTCTGTACTGCAGCGTGTGTTTTATTATGTACTTCGTTAAGAAAGAAAATAAGAAATAAACAGAAAATGTTTCGATGAGACTAGCAATAACTTGAGATATCTGGCAACTGGAGATTCTTTCGCAAGTTTGATGTATTTATTCAAAGTTTCTAAAGAACTAATTTCTCGTATTGTACTTGAGGTGTGTAAGACGTTGATAAGCGATAATCCGAGATGATACTTTCATTTGGTTCATCCCTCTGATGAAAAAAATTCAAATATGAATATCCGAACCATTTTGGCTTATACACTCGTATACTCCGATACTCCCGGACCAGTAGTTTTTGAATCGGCGATTTTTTTTCTTTTTCGCCTGTACCGCGACACAATAATTTTCCACTTTCGCAGAATCTCGGTGGAATCACAATCAAATTTTTTGGCCCACTCTTCAGCTGCATCGTGTTCTCCATTTCGGTTTTTGAAATGTTCATTATTACAATCCCACAATACGGGATATATTTCCATTTCTTGAATGAATTGGATTATATTCTCATTATTCCAATCCATGTTCGCGCGCACAAGTTGGTGTTTCCTCTATTGTAGCGGAAGCAAGACTGAGTTCGCGGACAACATGTGTGTGTGCGTCAACCCGAGTCCACCGCTGGAAGCAGTACGCGACAAAAGTGTGCAACTGTGCGTGAACTTTTCAAGAGAGTACGCGCACTTTTTGTTGCTGTTCACGTGTACGAGTCCACCGCAAGGAACATTTGTGGCGTACACTGTGCACCACTGTGCCGCACAAGGCGTCACTTCGGTGGAATCGCACCTTAAGATTTTCCACAAGAACAAGGAATACTGTAAATTGAATTTGAGAGAAAGTTCAGTGGGATCGGATCTTTAAGACGTATATACAAACATTTAGTGGACTTCACATTATAAAAGGCCAGTCTAGTATTGTTGTCGAATACTCTATTTATTCATTGTGAGAGTCCATTTATGAAGGGGAATCTGAAATATCTAACGCAACCGAGGCTTCCTTTTGACATCCCGTTCTTCTGGTTGTATGTGGACGACTCTTTCACGGCAGTTCCTGAGAAGTATTTCGACAGCATTCTGAAGTGTTTCAACGAGTTCCATCCGAAACTTCAGTTTACTTTAGAGAAGGAGAGAAATGGCAGACTGGCCTTTCTTGATGCTGAGGTGCATAGGACTGAATCATGTACTCTGGTGACAAACTGGTACTTCAAACCCACCAGTTCGGGTAGAATATTGAATTATTTTTCCGCAAGTCCTCTCAGTCACAAATTAGCGAGCATTCGAAGCCTATTTCATAGAATGATGAGACTGAGCCATCACTCTTTTCAAGCTTCCAACATAGATACTATAAAACGCATTTTAAAGAGCAATAATTACCCCAACAACTTTGTTAATAATAATAATAATAATAATAATAATAATAATAATTCTTTATTTCTTCAGTTCAATATACAGAATAGCATATAACAAAAGAAAACGTCAAAAAAAGCAAAATAATCAACATTCAATTGAAAAACTCCGAAATATTATAACAATTCTTCTCCAGAAGTAATGATTTAACCATTTTTTTGAAAATGAAAATATTAGAAGCATTCTGCACTTCCACAGGGAGTGCATTGAAAATTTTACAACCCATAAACTGTAGACTTCTTTGATAGTATGCAGTACTATGATTTTTCGGTAACAGTAGGTTCTTACATCTAGTATTGTAACAATGACTGTTATCGTTAACAAACAAATATCTATGATTGTACACATATACACAAATTTCATAAACATATATTCCAACTAAAGTCAGCACTCTCATATTTTTGAAGGTTGATCTACATGATTCGCGAAAAGAGATTCCAGAAACTATTCTGATGGCATACTTCTGCAAAACAAAAACCCTATTGACATCCGTAGCACATCCCCAATTCAAAATACCATATCTCAAGTGGCAGTGGACATTTGCAAAATAAATTGTTTTCAATATTTCTCGACTGCAGTGATTTCTCATGAATTTGAGAGAAAAACAACCACTACGTAATTTATTGCACAAGAAATCAATGTGGTCAGTCCAACGGCACCGAGAGTCAAGAACAATCCCAAGGAGTTTTGTATTTTCAACGAAGGAAATCTCGCAATCAGAAGTACTGATCGAATCAAACACCTGCCGCGGTGCCCTCAAAGTAAAATGTACCGCATGAGTTTTTGAGGTATTAATCATCAAGCTATTTTTACTTGACCATTCGAAAATGTTTGCACAAATATTGGCAACTGAGGTTCTCATTTGTTCCACATCGTTCCCAGAGACTATAATGTTTGTATCATCTGCAAAACAGACTATGCGACACAATGGTGACTTTTTTCTCAAAAATATCAGGAGATCGTTACTGTAGATTAAATACAGTTCAGGACCCACAACTGATCCCTGAGGAACTCCCGCCGTAACCAACTTGACAGCACTCAACACGCCTCCAACACTAACGGCCTGAGTTCTACCAGTCAAATATGAACGGAACAGATCTAGACTTAGACCTCTTACTCCGTAGCGATGCAGCTTATAAAGCAGAAGTTCATGGTTGACAAAGTCAAAGGCTCGCGAAAAATCTACAAAAAGGCCAATGACCTGCTTACCACCGTCTATATTTTTTACGATTTCACTATTGAATTCATAAAGTGCAGTTTCGGTACTGCAGTTACTTGTAAAGCCATGTTGAGCAGTCGACAGTAGGGAATATTTCGCAAAAAAAGAAACCAAAAGATTCTTCATCTTAAGCTCAAAAATTTTACCTATACTTGAAAGAAGGCTGATTGCACGATAACTATCATAAGAGTTAGTGTCACCTCGCTTATAGACCGCTTATAGATGCGTTAGTTCCTTCGTCACGGTGGAGAGTCGTCGACGCGATGCGGATGCTGGTTGCGTTAGATATTTCAGATTCCCCTTCATAAATGGACTCTCACAAAGAATAAATAGAGTATTCGACAACAATACTAGACTGGCCTTTTATAATGTGAAGTCCACTAAATGTTTGTATACACGTCTTAAAGATCCGATCCCACTGAACTTTCTCTGAAATTTAATTTACAGTATTCCTTGTTCTTGTGGAAAATCTTACATTGGCCAAACCAGACAATACCTTAAGTCTCGTATCAATCAACATAGAAATTACTGTAAAAATCACAATCAAGAAAAGCCCAATAAAACAGCTTTAGCGGCGCATCATTTTGAGACTGGTCACTCATTTATGTTCGACGATGCGACCGTTTTGGATAGAGAGAGGAATTGGTTCAGGAGGAACGTGGGTGAAATGATCCAAATATACAGGGTGTCCCACTAGTGCCGCAGCGGACGATATACCCGTAACGGTCTGAGTTTGGCAAAATTTTTTGATGCAGACCTGATATACTCCAAGAAGAGCACAACATAAAAATATTTTCGAATATATCGGGTGGCCCACAAAATAGGAATAGAGGGTGACTTTGTTTTTTCAAATGGGACACCCTATATTCAATAGTGATTTTCAATTCTCTCAAACCTCCTGCATGCTTTTGTATACTTTTCACATATTTTCATTCGACAGTTTTCGAAATATTTTGACAGAAAAATTATACTTGTAGAGGCTATGTTATCCAATTATATTTCACGAACCCTTGCACATACCAATAACAGCTTTATATGGATTGAAAGACAAGACTTCAAAGTATCCTAGCCAGCTTTAATAAAGCATCTCTAGCATATAAAGTGTCCACAAAAAGACTATCAACATGACGAATTTCAAATCGACTTTTCTTCATTTTTTCAAATGCAATGCATATAATTTTTTCATCATTGTAATCACCATTCATTTTACTTCATTTTTGTCAAATACATGATATGCATATCTTTCACAGAATAGGATATTTCGAAGTTTTTCCCCTAAATTCACATTTACTTCCGAATTCAATAAACAGATTTGACTTTTCTGTGGTTATTGAGAACTGTCAAATTATTCTATTCAGAATTAACATCATTGCAGCTTCAATTCATATCATTGATTGGATGAATACTCACACAATGATGTAAAAATTAAAAAAATAGCAATGAGTTTGAATGTAGGTACAAGTTATGAATGCTACAAAGAACGAGTTTCGAAACTTAAGGATACAAAAAAAAACCGCTCTTATCCTTATACAACTTTCTTCGAAATTTTGATATTCCTAAGTTTCACAGGCACGCACGCAGATCTTCAAGCTCCCAAGCTTGCAGCTTGTTTGAAATTTCTGCAAGATTCGACTCTTCAAGTAGAAACATAGAAAATTATCAAAAATGTATTTTGAAAAATGGGCACAGAAAGCAAGTTCCGGTCTTCAGTAACTGATTTCATCACATTTTCGAGTAGATCCATCAAAACTTTCTAGTCTCTGATTTTGCTATAATATGATAATACTAATTGAAGCTTCAATGATGCTTATTCTGAGTGGAATAGTTTGACAGTTCTCAATAACCACAGAAAAACCAAAGCTGCTATTTAAATTCGAAGGAATATGTGAATTTTAGGGAAACATTTCGAAAAAGCTCTTAAAAATGCTATTCTGTTGAAAATATGCATATGCATTTGACAAAAAATGAAGTGAAATGAACAGTGATTACAATGATGAAAAAAAATTATAATAATAATAATAATAATAATATTATAATATTAATATAATTAATATAATATAATATAATAATAATAATAATCCCCACGGCCCGAGTTACCTGGGCCACCAAGGGTAAATGGTGGCGAACCCATGAAAATGGGGAAAATGCCAGCAACGAGAAGTGGAAACCGATATCATGGCAGAAGATCGAAATGCCACTCCACCTGCTGGCTCGACCACCGTGAGGAGGACTGCCCGCAGGGAGCTCGCAACGCACGTATCGAGTGGAGCCGCGAAATGAATATTGAAGTAATGCGAGCTTTTTATTACGTGAACAATTGCGAGGACAAACCACTTCCTGGATGGAGATACTCCCTCTATAACGAGTTCACCGGAATGCATCCGGAACTTCAGCTGACGGAAGGGAATCATTCAAGAAAAATATCGAATTATCCCAGAGGATCGCGGGATATGCACAACGGGCTGTAGCATTGCAAACCTGTCACATCGTGCGGAAATTCCTGAACTAGTGGGAGGAACTGAATTGTTTTTTCACTGGTTCATAGAAATAATACCAGCTTAAGCTGAGACCGGGAGACCGATGAGGAAGAATAATAATAATATGTCTTTATTTCAAATAGAGAAAGGTACACACAAATAGAGAAAAGTATATACAAATACTCGAAGTGAAATAGGGTCAAAATTTTCAGCAATTTTACTGCAAAAATTCATTCACGGAGTAAGGCTCCAGCCTCAGAAGCAGTTGGAAGATCTGTCTCTTGAAACCGATCAGGGTCGTTTCTCCTCTCATTTGGGGTGTCAATTTGTTGAAGAATCTTATGCAGCAGTACTCAGAATTGCGTTCAGTTAGAGTCAGTCTATGTCGAGGGTACTTCAATTCCGTTGTTCTTGTGTTGTATTTACTATTGGTTTTCTGTTCAAAGTATCCTCTATTTTTAAAAACGAATAGAAGACATTCCTGAATGTAAATAGCGACTGCAGTGAGCAATTTATTTTGCATTGCATTTGAAAAAATGAAGAAAAGTCGATTTGAAATTCGTCATGTTTATAGTCTCTTTTTGGACACTCCATATGCTGGAGATGCTTTATTACAGCTGGCTAGGACACTTTGAAGTCTTGTCTTTCGATCCATATAAAGCTGGTATTGGTATGTGCAAGGGTTCGTGAAATATAATTGAATAACATAGCCTCTACAAGTCTACAAGTATAATTTTTCTGTCAAAATGGCCAATATTTCGAAAACTGTCGAATAAAAATATGTGAAAAGTATAGGAGAGCATGCAGGAATTTTCAGAGAATTGAAAAACACTATTGAATATAGGGTGTCCCATTTGAAAAAACAAAGTCGCCCTCTATTCCTCTTTTGTGGGCCACCCGATATATTCGAAAATATTTTTAGGTTGTGCTTTTTTTGTAGTATATCAAGTCTGCATAAAAAAATTTTGCCAAACTCAGACCGTTACGCGTATATCCTCCGCTGCGCCACTAGTGGGACACCCTGTATATGGCTGATACTGTTAACCTGAGGACTGACTGTTCCAACCTCAGCGGGATTTACAGTAATATTTTAAATGTATACTCTCGCCAGATGAGTAGTTTTAGAACATAGGAGGAATTTCTTGTAAGGATTTCTGTATATGTATGTAATTGTTTAGTTTGTTGTTTTGTCAATTGTCACATTTGATTTTCACTTCATTCATATTTTTAATTCATCTGAGCTGGGGGCGCCGCTCCCTCCGTCGAATTTTCTATTACTTCTGCGGAAAGGAAATATTTTTATTCAACTAATTGAATCATCTGGTTGCCTAGTGAAAACTAGTACCTGATTTGACGACATAGAGAGTGTGTCATCGTTGTCCTCCTGCATTGTTTACTGTGCAGCGTATGTCCAACAATGAATTTTTGCCCTTCACCTTATACCTGCCTATTTTGTGTGTTTCAGAGCTTGATAAAGCAACAATAAAGTTTCGAAACGTTGCTCTTTGAGAAAATTGATGTTTTCTTTTCCTGTGTATTCCTAATCCTACGATTTTAACACAATAACTTATTTTTGGGGAATACGATTATACTGCTTCATTTTTTTTAATACCGCCAAAGAAATTTTACAGCAGCTGTCAAAGAAATCATTCATGATCCCGGAATTATTGGGATTTTTTCTGTCAATAATTTGCTAGCATTTCATTTATACGGTTCTGGTGACGGTATCTAGATAAAATTGGCATTTTATTTGTCATTTACATGCACATTATACCGATTGAACTGGTAGTTTTGAAATTATCAGGGAGACAGAATTTCGAACGGCCATATTCATGGAAACCCTGGTCGAATTTGGAACGTAAATGAACTCAACCGCGATACTCGAGATCCAAACACACCCCGAAAATTTCAAGTCTCTAGGTTTATCCTTCTTTTTTTCAAGCCTAGCTACATCAAAGAAAACATTCATGGTCACGTTTTCCAATTCGTGAGTAGCTTGAAACTTTCATGAAATCATCACGCAATTATACCAATATTTCAAAAGGCGGACGGTATCAATTATGAGATGAAATCTAATAATACCAGACATTTTTCACACCGAGGATTTAAATAATAACTTCATTGGGTTTGTAGTGAATAATTAGATACATGTGTACTTAATCTTTCTTACTTGGTATGAAGATGTATTGTATTGTGACAGTGCCTAATTATAGGAGATTTATTGTATCCTGCATTGAGCATGCATCGAGGTGAAGCAAGGTGTGATAATCAGCAAATAATTCTAGTTGCTAGAAAGGAATATCATTTGGGGGATCTTATTCGATACGCATCTGAAGCTTTTTACTGGCAAGGCCCTCACCCAATGTTCACGCCAAGTGAACGGTTTCAGATAAATTCCTCAGAATTTTGAAAATTCTAACTGTATTAAATTAATTTCATTATATGTCATATTTTGTTTCATTCTCATATCCATGCATATTCAGTTCATTGATTACCTTAATCGTCAATATATCTGCTACCACATCTTTCATTTTTTCTGTTTCCTCTAGCAAATTCGGAAAATTCCAGTTTTTCCTGTGATTCGCAGTTTCAGTAATTTCGATTGAATCGATTCACATTCATTTCTGTTACCAGTGGCGAGGTTGTTTTATATTATCTCAAGGATAAGTGTACACAATTTGATATTGTAGAAACGGATTACTACGTCTGCTTCATTCCATGTTCGTTTGTCGCGCTGGATCACTCTGTTCATGGAAATAGGACTCAACTCCACCCAACACGTTTTAGTCCTTCAGGTTCAGGCCGGATCTTAAGCTCAATTTTAGGCTCATTCTCTTAAAATTTGAGAGTTCGATTTGAGTTCAAATCTGACGATCATCACAATCTGTCAACATCTTCCACAGCTGACAGGCCGCATACAGATTCACAAACGTCTGTTCCAATCGAAGTACCTATTTTATTTCTGCACTTTTTAATATGATTTTTGCTGTTCGCCTCTGTTTTTATGTGATTTCTTCATAACAGTGCAACCAAAGACATATAAAAGCATTAAAGCATTAGATAAGTAGACCTAAAAAGGACCAACATATTTTCTTTAATCACCGGAATCTGGCACAGAGAAAAAGATTACGATATTGAACAGTTGTTTGAATTGAAAGCATACCGAGAGGAGATTTCTGAGTA
Organism: Adalia bipunctata; assembly: GCA_910592335.1. Taxonomy (NCBI): domain Eukaryota; kingdom Metazoa; phylum Arthropoda; class Insecta; order Coleoptera; family Coccinellidae; genus Adalia; species Adalia bipunctata. Next base: position 41,811,980 of record OU342950.1, read on the forward strand.
TGAGACATGAGATTGAATTTAAAAGTAAACATGGGCATTTCCAGTCATTTTCAGAAAAAATATATTTTGACATTCTGGATTCTCACGTAATTCATGATTTTTTTTAAATTTTTTCTTCATGAATTTATGCCCTTAAAAAAATATTGAAAACTTAAAATTAATCCACCGAATTCAAACGATCAGAAGAAGCGGGCAATCGTGTGACGTCGGTGGCTAGAGAGATTTTTGATTGGTTGTACTCGTCATGACGTGCTGCTGATTTAAAAATGACAGCATTGCCAAATCACATAAAACATTGCCTGAAAAAGCCCATGTTTTCACTTTCCTAATAATATCATAATATAATGTTGATGATAATGATCCTTTTTAAAATTTGTGGATGACATTGTGAAAGTGATACTATACTAGGAATTTTCAATAGCTTCGATGAAAACTTACAGTTTACCATCGAAATAGAAGATGACAAACAGTCGGTACCATTCTTGGATACTAGAGTCTGCAGGGCATCATGATGACATCATTAAATTAGACTGGTATACAAAAGCAAGCTCCTCTGACAGATACATTCACTACTTATCAGCTCACACAACGCAAGTGAAAATAAATTTTATCAAAGAAAAGCAAATAGAATAAGAAGAATATGTCATCCAGAATTTGTGTCGAAAAATATAATAAAATTGAGGAACATTCTGGTGGAGAACTCATATCCCCCAGGCATGTTAAGTAAGTTATTCTTTTCCAGCTGTTACAACAGTATAGGCAGTGAACGTGCTACGGTTAGAAATGAAGAAAATGACCAAGAAGAAGTCAACATCAAATATTGCACTATTCCAAACATAAAGACACTTTCCACAAAATTAATAAAATGCTTTGAGAATGAAGAAAACATCAAAGTGACTCCAAAAAATAAAAAACTGTAGCTTCACTGCAATTCATTGCAACCAAACATATGTTGGCCAAACATCACAATGGCTTAAGAGCAGAATGGCTTTACATAAGAGTGATATGAAGCTAAAAAACCAAAGGTGTGCGTTATCCATACATGCAAATTCAAAAGACCATGAGGTGGATCTCGATAATGTGGAAGTTTTGGATGTGAGTAACAAATAGAAAAAGAACATTAAAACTCTTTCTCAGGTATTTGGACAATGTTTATTTATATTCCTTAGTTTTTTGTCATAAAACCGACGTTTCGGTCACACATCGGACCTTTATCAAGGTTTAATGATTACACAGGTACAAAGTCAAAACTGAATTGAACATAAATCGTCATATATTAAAATTCTTTCTTTCTCCCACAATTACAAATTTTCTTTAAGGAAACAAGAACAGTTCTTGAGATGATTAATATAACCGAACACCCAACATTCATATAACAGACACTCAAAATTTGAGCAACATCTATACTTACCTTTTATCCTTGAATAGACGAGAATTCTACGATGGTCCAGTCGATGCGTAAATTACTACTTGACACCCCTGACGTAGAAACATAACCTCCTATTACTCTGGTTTCAACAGAAATTGAAGTTTCATTCCGTTTTATTTGAATATGTAATAGTTGTAATATTTAATTGTATTATGAGTGATTGTCTTACTAACGAAGAGAAAACCTCAAATTCAGTATGTATTGTTTGTTAGATAAAACATTTATGTTGATCAAATTATTGTTTTAGGAACCCTGAAGAAGGAAAGAATAAATTTCTGAATGCTAGGTAAATGAATAAAGAGTGAAAAAATCTGAATTCTATAGGTCGAAATCCCTTACCCCCACTGTTATTAAATATGTATATATATTTGGTATTGTAATAGGAGGGATAACTTGGAAGTAATAAAATGAATATCCCTTTGAAAATTAGGACTTGAACATTTTCTTTTCCGTAATAATTCGGCGGTATTTTCAACACCCTCTATTTTATTCGGGAAATCTCCCGAGAGAAAGCGCAATAATTTGATTGATCGATTTAAATTTCGGAAATTCGATACCTCTGCGCCGAGAAATTATTGAATCGTTTATCTATATCTATACAGGATGTCAGGCGAGACGTTAACGATTGAAGTTGTTGATTTTCGGTTCAAATTTCGTCTGCAACAGTGAAGATAAGGAAATTATGGTTCCACGAACTCAGCGCTGAGAATATGCTGCCATTGCTGAGTACCCTGATATTTTTGTGACACAGCACTTCCCAAACCGATGCATGGGAACTAAGAGGGGTAGGGAAGCAGGAAAGTCTTCAATTTGATTGGTTCATAAAAACAAAGATGGAAGAAATATTGATTTGATTGGTTTTGAAGCATCGACGGAAGAAAAACCTTTAATTTGACTGGTTTTTGGAGGAGACGAAGAGGGGAAAATCTTCGATTCGCTCGGGGGACGAAAAGGCAGTTGCTGGTGGAATCCCGAGCGGAAAGGGGTGCCAGTGCTCGCGAATATGGTGCGGAAACTAGGGTAGTACGGTTTCAGCTTAGGTACTTGAGTGTTAAGAAGTACGGTCTCAAAGTGGAGGCGAAAGCAATTATGGTTGATTTTGAAGTTGAGGAGTAACTGCAGAAGTCTTAAACGGGAAGATTCTGAGTTGACTCGTTTGATATGTTTTTAGTACGGTTTTAAGGAAGGTTTTAGAATTAATTCAGTTTTGGAGTTATTCGAAAGACGACGTTAGAGTAACTCCTAAGGTTCTTGGTTTTATTTTTGAAGTCTTGGAAAATCAGTCTTGAACAGAGACATAAAAAGTGTTAAGTTAAAGTTAGTAAAGTCTCTAAATTATTTGGAATTATTTAGATCGCGTATCGTCGGTATATTCGGGAGTGAAGGTCAATTTTTGCGAAAAACGTGTGGGTGTCGTGTTTTCGTACCTAATCTGTCTGTTTCAGGAAAGAAGCAACGTCGTAGAACATCCTCCTAGGTTCATCATTTTTGGGATTATTGGTCCAGGAAAAAGGTCAGATAAATCGTTTATGCTTAGCTTATTTTGAGAATTAGTAGACAGCTGCATGTCCGCCCAAAATATATTTTAGTCCAGAGTCCCGAAATCTTCTAAAAGTCATAGTTTCATATTTTATTCGTATTTCTCTTTAAAGCGTATTATTATTTTTGTAATCACCCTTAAGTAGTTGAAGGTCTAAGTGGAGTTTTCTGTCGAGAAAACTCAGGTTTATTTGAAAGATCACGAGGAAACTATTGTTGAGTTTCCCCTTGTGAATGTGAAATTAAGAGGGATTATTTTCCGTTTTCTTGTTTGGGTATAGAAAGTTTACCTCATATTATAAATTTTTGTGAGATTATCTATGGGTATTACTTCTGGGGTTATTTTGACAAACCCTTTTCATTTTTGTTGATGATTTGAATTCATTTTTATATGATTTGGAATTCACACTGATGTTGATTTAATTTCGATGAATAGATCTGCCTTTGTAATTTAAAGCTAATTTAACAGTTATACTTGATGGGATTATTTACTTTCGAATTAAGAAATATCTGAACATTTGATAATTTGAATCATTTGATTTAAGTAACACATATCTAATTTGGTGAGAATTTGTTTAGTTTGATTTGGCTTAATATACGTCTTAAATTTAATCTAAAAGGTTTTCATTTAACATCCCTCTCCCTAGAAAATAATTTTAAACACTAAGACCCGACCCAAGTGCGTTGGGCCGATCCCACACTTTCTTCCGTCGGAAGAAAGAATTTCAAAATTCTAATTAACATCTTTTATTTTTCTTTAAGTAATAACACCCTTGATTGGTGGAAAGCCGCTCTTCCGTCCAATCACCAAGAGGGTGCTTTTTACATATGGTGACAGCGGTGGGATTGTATAATTTTTCCGGGGGAGAGTTTTGTTTTGTGTAATTTAAAATTTGTTGAATTTTCCGGTAAATAAAAAGTCTTTTTGGTTTTGTGTATGTTGCATCAGTGTGAATATAAAGAGTACTAGAGTTACATGTGTTAAATTTTCTAAGGGAGGTTTTTTAGAGAGATTTTTTTTTAGAAATTCAGAGAAATCTTGAGGTATAAGGAAATTTTATCTTGTGGTTTTTATGGGTGATTAACGTAGTGTATATTGACTTGTTGGAAGATTTCCGGATGAAGGTTTTCAGGTACCTGTTGATTTTAATTTGAATTGGATTATTTTCTTTGGAATGTATACTTATGCCTATGA